>CM059273.1:16665500-16700500 GCA_030347295.1 Setipinna tenuifilis
CCGGACCCCAGACTTCTAATGTCTCCTCCAATCTGACATCTAATCTGTTCCATAGATGTTTTGGTGTGTGTGAGTGTGTGTGTGAGTGTGTGTGTGCGGTGTGTGACTGTGCGGCGTGTGTGTGTATGTATGTGTGTGGGAAGGGACACTCCCTTTCCTTTCCCAGCTTCTTGGAAGCATATCTTAGATCACCACTTGATAAGGAAAAAGATTGTTTTTCCAGGGGTCGAGTGAGATATCTCTCCCCACCATCTCTCCCTGTCGCTGCGCTCTGATGTGTGATGTGTGTTGGCCCGTCGGAGGGCTGAGAGCGTTCGACAGCAACACGCACGCACGCAGATGTGACCTGGCGTGACGGAAGCGCATTGAAAGACAAGAGGTGAGCGGAACGGAGGAGATCCGGAGGGAAAGATAGCCACCCAGGAAGAGGAATAAAGCCAAGAACAAAGAACCGATGACGGACAGACTGGCTCGGGCTTCTTGGGCACAGGAGAGGATCCGTAGCCCCCCTGTACCCCCCCTCCCTTCTGAGAGTGGAGGGCCTGGTGTCTGTAATTAAAAACCATTAAGAGCAAGGCTCTCACCTCTTTATGGGGCACTATGTCTTGGAGCCGCGTCGACAGGTCAGGCATGCCTGGACCTTATCTAGCCAGGGCTTTATTTAGGCTAACTGCTGACAGTGCGAATCAATGAGCAAACACTGCTTGACTGCTTCCTAAGAGCTGTGAGCTTTACTACGGTATGTGACAAGGACCGTAAAAACTATCTCACTATCAGGTCACGGAGATTACCACAGGCAGGTCCACTCTTTGCTGTAGACAAACCAGAAATGGAACCTTTTTTTCTTTTTTTTTTTTTAGAAGGATCAGTGTGGGTGACCCACACACACACACACAGTTTGGTGTATGAGGGCAGTTCATTGTATATGTGGCACATAACTCACAACCTTTCCTTGTCGCGCAATTGACTCATTTTTCACTTCGGTTCTTTCTAAACGCACTCGGGCCACACCATCAGGTGGGTACACAGTCGCAGGCGTGATTTACAGCAGTGCTGCAAAGATGGATAGCCTGCCGGAGACGCGTCAAAATGTTTTTTTTTTTTCTCCGTTCACTGATGACAGAGTGCGACTCACGTTCCTTGTCTAAGCCAGGGAGCCATCACATGAGTGGCAGAGGGTGTGTGTGTTGGGGGGGGGGTGGGGGGGCGGCGAATGGGTGGAGGTTTGGGGGGTGAGGTGGGGGTGGGGGGGGCGGTGGGAGGGCATGCATAAAGGGTCCTTTCTAAGCAGGGCAACCCCATGGGACACTCTGCAGCTGATTATGTGGGTTCTGGGGAGGCTTTTCTGTGTCAGCGGGACAGGGGCCGGGGTAGTTTGCTCTCTCTGGTTCTCATCTGTGGTTCCACTGCCCACAAGGAGGCATTCTTATACAGAGAAACAAAAGAGTGCAAGCGGCCTGGACTTTTTACTCAGGACCGCAGAGAAGAGGGGGTTCAGGATGCAGTTATACACCAGGGTTGAAAAAAAAGAGGGAAGGCCAATGAGACGTAAAGAAAGGGGGAGAGAAATGAGAGAGATTGCGGATATCCATCGGTGTAGCAGCAGCCTCGGGTTTAGATCGCTTGGGTAGACAAAGACAAGGGGACTTGTACATACTGACTTGAGACTGTGGCTGCTGTGCTGACCTCACTGTGCAAATAACATCGGCCTGTCACTGTTGTTTATTTTCACTCGAAATAAAGAGGGCTAACCATCTAAAGTTAACAACGCGACCAATTACATGATTAAGTGGATTACAGTCCTTTTCAGCTGTAAACGTCCAGTTGTGACCTAATGTCTGTTTGGAATGTGTAGACAGCTATTGGCATTGGCTGTATGACTGCCACTGTTTTGTTATTTATTTATGTATTTATTTTTTTGCAGAGAGTGGGGCTTCGTTATTAGGGCTAAGGAGGAGGGCAGATTTATAAGTGACATTTTTTCGATTACTTCGCAGACAACACATTTTTCACAACAGTCCGACCAGAACTCGAACATCTGTTTTTGGTCTGCGGGCGAAATTACACAAACTTAGGAGTGCGCTTACTTGGAAAATGATTTCCATTTGAAATCCAGTCGGCGAAACAGAGAGACAAAAATAAATAAATGCCACGCAGGGCCTGGGGGTGCTGGGGGTGCTGGGGGGGGGGGGAGCACCATGAAATGCAGCGGCGCATGTAACCTTACACCAATTTAAGTGATAAAATATGGCCCCGCCAATTTTACAGAGCCAGGTTTTGAGAAGAAATCATAATAAGTTACAAATCTGTGGCAGAATGAGATCCAGTCCCTTTCACTGGCGGAGACGCGTCCGGGTTGAAGTAGGGGGGGGGGGGGGGCGGCTGAGTTACGCTGACTCCGCCGGCTGCTAGTCTGTGCGTCCCGCGGCCCGGATGCTTTGGTGGCGGCAGAGTTTAATCGACTCTTGAAAGCGAGGGGTAAACCTGAAAATCCCACACAGCCTGAGAGGCATCGAGGTGGCCTCTTTAGTGGCTTTGTGGTCCGAGGTTGTTTTTCACCCCGGGACAAACAGGGTTCCACACAAGGATTAGTCGGGGACATGGGGGCTTTCGTGACAGGGGCCAAAAAAAACCCAACTGTCACCGCAGAGCTCTTCCAGAAACTTTCGCCCTCCAAAAAAACAGCCCCCCACTTCCCACAGCTCATAAGGGACATGTCATGTTCAGAAAGTATCTCTTTTTGCCTGTTACACTCTCTCTCACTGCGACACTGCCACCAGGCTTCAAAAGAGAAGAAGAATGAAGGAGCTTCCATTTCCACTCATTGGGGTTATCTTCAAACGAGGTCTTCGAGAAGTTTCTGTGTCTTTTTTTCCCCTGCTCATGAACAATCCTAGCTGCTGATTGGAAAGAGACAAACAGAGGAAGCAGCTGCTGTTCATTCGATATGAGGCCACCTGTGGAAGACAGGCCTGTGGTGAAGGCTCCATAACTAGGTCCAGAGGGGCAAGGCAGATGGTAGAGAGCACTGGAGACAGAGAAGTTGATTGGGGGTATTCTGGATTGTGTTAGGCCTTAAGGTGGAGGTTGCATGGGGAATGGGTTGGGGTGAGGGTGGGGGTGGTGATGGTGATGTTGGTAGAGAAGATTGGAGATAGGGTACTTGAATGTGTCTTTGTGTGTGTGTGTGTGTGTGTGTGTGTGTGTGTGTGTGGAATGAGTTTAAGGGGGGACATTAGGGTTGTGGTGGGCCTTAACGCAACACTAAGTAGTTTTCATCTTTGACACCCTACAGATTGGAAACGGAATTGTCTCTCATCAAGATCAACAGAGAGATGGTCCTCTCCTCCAAACTTACTTAATGCGCTTACAGCCCATGGAGAGCAGAAAAAGTGAATTCAGAAGTGCCTTTCACCCTGTTGATGAACCACTGAAATGATTTTGGACAACATTATTGTAAGGCTGAAAAAACTACTTAGTGTTGCCTTAAGGTGGAGGTTGGATGGGGTCAGGGTTAGGCTGAGGGTGGGGGTGGTGATGCTGGTGGAAAGGTTTGAAGATAGGGTAGCTGAATGTATGTGTGTGTGTGTGGGTGGGGGGGGCACTGGAGGTTGCGTTGGGCCTTAAGGTGGAGGTTGGATGGGGTGAGGCTGAGGCTGAGGGTGGGGGTGGGGGTGGTGGTGATGCTGGTGGTTGTTATTACCTGTTAAGGGGTTGCCCCGCGGGAGTGTGCTCCACTTCGTAGCCTTGACTCCGGAGCACATCAATCACCGTGTTGTTGCCCAGGAAGTGACCTGCAATATAAACAGTTCTCCTTTCAGTCTCACAGAGCGCCCGCGGACCCCAGAGGTGTCAGTCAGATACACACACACACACACACACACACACACACAACACACAAACACACACAGACACTCTCCTTCTTTGTCCTACACACACATATATATATTCAGAATCTCTGTCTTTCTCTCTCTCGCTCTCTCTCTCTCTCTCTCTCTCTCTCTCTCTCTCTCTCTCTCACACACACACACACACACACACACACACATAAAAACACACACACATATATATTCACAAATCTTCCCAGAACGGAAGGGCAGCACCACCCAACAACCGTCCACTAACCGCCACCCCCCTCCCTTCTTGAAACACAAGCACTCATGTGTAACACAATACTGTATGTGAATGAAGCCATACAATAGGGCAATATTTAACAAAAACAGCTGACTTCATTGACATGTAAACACACTTACACACACACGCACTCTCTCTCTCTCTCTCACACACACACAGACACGCACACACGCAGACACACATAGACACACAGAAAATAAATTCACATACAGACTGGGACTTGAATCATCAATCTATAAGGGTCAACAACGGTTCAACATGTGGGTTTGTTAGATGCCATTTGTTCTGTCAAAGCAATGCTCGACAAGCCATTTCAGCAAATGAAAAAGCAGAGGAAAACCAGGACCAGAGCGCTGGCTTTTCTCCTCGGCGTGTCACATTCATCATTTTAAGTCACTGCAACGGAGCAACTCGGGGCATCACGAGAACTCAGCGGAGAAGGAGAAGGAGCCTCTGTCTTCCCCGCATGAGGGGAATAGCTGGCTGGCTTTTCGCAACCCAAACCACCCACCCCCCCCTCTCACACGCACCCACCCCCCTCCCCACCCACCCTTTCAGCCCCGCCATCATCCCACTCCATCTACCCCACCACCACCCCCACCCCCACCACTCTTTCCACCACCTTGCCTCTGCTTACTTCTTGCAACCCAGGCAACCCCCCCCCCCTCACCCACTCTCTCAGCCTCCCCCCCCCCACCCACCCACCACTGCCAAACATCTATGCCCCCCCCCACCACCACCACCTTGCCCCTGCTAAGCTAGGTGAAGTGGGGCATTGTGGGTTCAGGTTGCCCGTGTCAAGGGGTCCCCATTCTTCTCCAGCGCCGTGACAAAAGAAATGGGAGCTCATTGTGCTGACCAGCTCAGCCATGTACCGCGCTGCTGTGTCAACAAAGGGCCAGCCCTTTAATCTGACTCTAATGGCCAGCCCCACGGATGGACAGGGAGATAGATAGAGAGGTCTAAGCCAGCGGGACGGGGAGGGCTGGGCTGGGCCAGCCAGAGGGGCCGCCAAAGAGTCCACAGGTGGGCACAGAACCAAGGAGGGGGAGACAGCACACACACACACACACACACACACACACACACACACACTAGTCTAAGGCCCCAAGAACTGTTAAAAAATACTTTTTAGACGGTTATCATCACAAAGCTACTACTACTGCACTACTGGCTGGTGTTCACTGTGTATATATGAAGAGGTCATGTAAAACTGCCACTATAAGCAAAACCGGGTGGGGTTCTGGCAATCGTAGTCCAGTCAGGGAAGTCTGGATGGGGGAAATAGCGTCCAGTGAGTTCAAAGGCGGACGCCGTGATGATGTAGTGGCCAACCACAGCATCACAGGGTGTTGTGTTCTTGAATGGGGTTTCTTTTTTTTATCCCTCAATCTCAGAGTGGAAAACCCTTTTTTTTACTCCTCACTGTGTGAAACACCCAGACCGCCCCCCCCTCCCCAACAGACCTGTAGCAAAGTGACACAGAGAGCCCCACACACAAACTTTCTCTCTTCCTCTGATTTATGGATGTGCAGGCTGTGAGAGGTGGGTGGGGGTGGGGGTGGGGGTCGGTGGCTGTGGAGGTGGTGGTGGTGGCAGAGAGGAGAGAGGAGGAGAATGATGGGGGGGCTGGGGGGGCTGGGGGGGGGGGGTGAGTTGTTGAGGTGGGACAAATGGAGGCCACCTCCACAATGCGGGGGGCTGAGAGGGGACGACTTCAAAGGAGGCCGGCGCTGGAGAGGGAGGGGGGGTTGAGTGAAGAAGTGGTTGGGGGGGTGGGGGGTAGGGGGTGGGGGTATGGCTGCTGTCCGCTGGAGCCTGGGGACACTTCAGCTGGGCCCTTTCAGACTGAGCAGCAGCCCATCACACGGGGGCTTTGGCTTGGCCGGCCAAACGTAAAGCAGCGCGAGATCATCGTAGCAGTAAAAATGACCCCAGTACCCCCTGGAAAGACCAACACAGGGGCTTTGCTGTCACCAAGTAAAGGCATCTTAGCCACGGAGAAGAAGAAAAAAAATAAGAACAGTACAAATGCACTAGGCCAACTTTTTGTTTGTTATGGATGTGTCAGTAAAAAAAACGGTCCAGCTTATTCAGCTTCAATTTTGAGATATTTAAATACAATTCTCTCTTTATTGCTTTACCTAGGAAGTGTAAAATTTCTTGCATGATAAAAAAAGTCACAATAGTTGAAATTATATACGTATATTCACATAATGTCTTGTTTCATAGTAACCCTAGTCTCATAGGGCCCATGGAAAGGTTCTGAACCCCATGAATGAGCTGTGAGTTTTGAATTAAAACACAGTGGGCTTATTTAATGCCTTTATTCCAGGCAGGGTTGTAATAACACCCTTGTCAGAAGGAGTCTTTCAGCTTCCAGACCCCGTCCCCACCACATGACTGACACGCAGGTCAGACGTTACACAATAACAGCCTTCACAGTTATTCTTGGATGCTTTAGCAACAGCCCCCCAAGCCTGCACACCGCACCCCCCCTCCCCCCAACACACACACACGCACACACACACACACACATTCTGACACCGCCGTGTTAGCAGGTTCGAGATCGACGGAGGCATGCCGAAAATGTAGCAGGCTACTGGCGGACGACCGTGGAGACCAGGCACACGATTTCACACGATCGGTCCAAAAATATTAGCAATATGTTCTTCCCCTGTGTCTCCTGCCTGAGACATTCTCAGTGATGTGATTGGCAGGTAAACAGTCTGGGAGCCGCATTGGCATTGGCGCGACTGAATTTTTTTAAATGACACTTGGTGCCCTGTTTTAAAGCCTTGCTTTGCTTAGGGTGCCCGTGCACTGAGGTTTACTCAAGTCAAATACCTACTGCCTCTTACCAACCTCAGCCTCAGCACAGGTGCAAAAAGCCAGAACAGAAAATGTGTGCACTCAGAAAATGTGTGCACTCTTGTTTTTGGAGTGACAAATCTGGCACATTTTTCACTTTAAAAAGAAAATGAATTCCAGGTAAAGTGGAATATGAAATAAAAAATGAAGGGGAAAAAAAACACAAGCTCCCAAAGCGACAGAACATGGAGGTGGAGGTAGAGGTGGAGCGCAAACAAAAACAGACACCATTGATTAACATGATGGATGCCGTGGTGTGAGACGGAGGAGGGGAAAAAACAGCCCCAAAATTATGTTTTGATGTTTCAAGAATTAGTGAATGCTGCTTGTGGCAGCATGTATCCTGTGTGTGTGTGTGGTGTTTGGCGGGCCCTGCGGGCGGGCGTGTGTGTGTGGTGTTTGGCGGGCCCGCGGGCGTGTGTGTGGTTCCACGTCGGTTTGAATCAATCACACGACCGCCGGCGCAGACGGTAGTGCACTGATCTCATCTGTCCAGCCAGACCTGCAGAGAGTGGAGAGCGTTCCTGGGCAAGAGCCAAAAAAATGAACCGAAGGTAAGCACCCCCACATTCACACACGCACGCACACACACACACACGCACGCACGTACACACACATATGCGCACGCACACACACATACCACTCAAATCTCTCCATTTTTGCCTGAGGCCGACCCCTGTGTCTCCTCATTAACACTCTGCTCAGCAAGTCTATTGGTGTGTGTGTGTCTGTGTGTATCTGTGTGTGTGTGTGTGTGTGTGTGATCGGTGTGAACTGCACTGCAAGACTATGGTGTTTAATTCTCTTTTATTGTCCTATTGATTTAGCTGTAGCATTCACATGGTACTAATGATGTGTGAAACTAGCACACGTCTTTAGTAGAGCAATGGGACCTCCCTGTGTGAGTGTGTGCGTGTGTGTGTGTGTATGTGTGTGTGTGTGTGCGTGTGTGTGTGTGTGTGACTGTGCTTTTGTGTGTGTGTGTGTGTGTGCATGTGTGTGTGACTGTGCCTTTGTGTGTGTGTGTGTGCGTGTGTGTGTGTCTGCATGTGTGTGCATGTCTACGCTCTGCTTAGACATCCGTCTAATCCCAGCGCGGCTGCCATGTGTCCCTGACACTGATGCTGTGCAGACCCCCAGCTCTTAATTACATCCCTGGGCTATCTCCACCACAGCACCGCTAAACCTCCGCGCGGGATGTGCTCCTCAGAACAGGTATCTGTTACCACTGCCCACCGACAGAGAAGAAAACGAAATCCAAACGCTAATAAGGAATAGCTTGCGACTGTCTGTCAGTCTGGGACAGGAGATAAGAGGGTCTACAATTCTCCCTTGGCCATTGGGGTACGGGGGTACTCGTGCGTGCTGGGGGGTATTAAGATAGCCGCAGTGCTCGGACACTTGTTTCCCCTCAGGGCCTACACATCAGACTAACACAGCACAGCACGAGGGAAGCTTGTCTGAACTAGTGTCCGCTTCAAGAGAACCGTTGTTACTGAGACAGTGAAAAAGAGAGAGCAAGACAAAGAGAGAGAAAGACAGAGCGCGAGAGAGGGAGAGAGAGAGAGAGAGAGAGAGAGAGAGAGAGAGAGAGAGAAAGAGAGAGAGAGAGAGAGAGAGAGGGAGAAATGGAAAAAAGGCAGAGGTCTTCCAGACCTTCCTGTGCCTTTTAGCCAATTGAGGTGAGACATATGAAATTGGAACCATAACTCATGACTGTCCTCCTATGCTGCCTTCCAGTTGGCCCTCACACACCGGGAATAAGATGGGGCCAACTGACAGAGCTCCATACTGAGAGTTGGGCTCCATCCTCATATACTGTTAACACGAAGAAATGCTGGCTCCCTGCTCCCTGCAAGGGATTCAGTGCTCTACACCTCTGGCCTGCAGTATAATATGAGAACACAGATAAAAAAGTGTAGATGGTTGGTAGCAACATTTTAGTGAAGGAGCTGCCACGTAGGAGCTGCCAATAGGTGCTACCAAGAAACACAAAAAGATGAAATGAACCGGGCATGAGTTGGAGCAGCCTGCTGCAACCTGCTTCAATCCCCGCACACCCGCCCCACCACCACCACCCCCTTATTTTGAAACGGAGGGGTTCAGCAGTTCAAGGGCACCCAGGTCTGGGGCCACTCAATGATCGCATTGATCTATGACCATGGTTCTTAAGTGGGTTGTTGACTGCAAGCCAAGGTCAATCTGGCAATAGTGCGGCCCTTCTAGTGCTGGCCTCGCCGGCCGCACAAAGCCCCCTGCGTTTTCGCCGCGCTCCAGCGAGATGCTGGAGATAAAGTCCCGCGGAGCGAGCAGCCTGCCCTAAAAGCTTTTCTTCAAGACTTTTGGATCCTGGCTTTTACAGGTCGGTCTCTCTTTTTTTCTTCTCCTCCCCTCCAGTGGATGTTGCACGCCTCTTTTTCAAAGCTCGTCTCTCTCTCTCTCTCCCGCACTCTCTCTCTCTCTCTCTCTCTCTCTCTCTCTCTCAGGCCAAGTTCACTGAGGAGCATTCATGCGATCGGTTAATGCTTGTCTCCAATCACTCTCTGCTACGCCGCTAGGCCCGAAAAAAGCACCTAGTGTCCCCGCCCCCCCCCCCCCCTTCCAATTATTAGCAGCACATAACCAAGGACTCTAAATGCAGCTTTTTTCTCCCCCCCCCCCCAAACAGGGCACAATATTTATACTAGAAATGGCAAACCAGGATTGAGAGGCAGTTCCCAAAACATTACGCAAAACCAAATAAATAAGCGGGCAGTGGCAGCAGCGAGCAGTGACAGCAGCGGCAGTGGCAACGTGTTGGCCTACGGCGGGCTTCGCCAGCACAGCTGTTTGTGTATACATCTCCCTTAGCGGGCCACATTCCTGACAGTTCATAATCACGACCGCCTGCTGGAGCCTGATGGAGCTGAACTTAACAAGATGGATGAGTGTGAGGCTCGTGAGGGAGGAGGAGACGGAGGAGGAGGTGGTGGCATCAAGTCCCCCAGTGCCAGGTTCCTGCCGTATTAGGTGGTGTGGTGGTGTAGTGGTGCCATCCCTGAGGGTAATGACTCTCTCTGGGCTCCGGGCCTGGGCTGTGCGCTGTGCTGATTTACTATCAGAGAGCTGATGTAACAGCCAGCCAGCCAGAGGCCTGAGTTTGAGCTTGTGCTTACGCTTGCCGTGAGCAACTCATGTCGAGATCTCGAATCCTTGGTCAGCACTCTTACACTCTCACACACAAGGCTCCAGGCTCTGATGACATGCTCAGACAGAAAGTCTGTCTGTTCTACCCCCACCCCCCCACCCCCCACTCCGCCCTTCCCGCCTTTCGCTCCCTATCTCTCTCTTTCTCTGTGTTTTGTGCCTATTCACCCTTTTAGGCTGCAACTCCTGTAATTAGGCAGGCCTCAGCAGCATTGTTGAGATAACGTCCCCTTGGCTGCTGCAGCCGCCACCACCACCACCACCGCCGCCGCCATGGGCTGCCGGCTGGCTCCAGACAGGGGCAGGCTGGACAGAGGGGCTCTGGAGCCAGTGCCTCAGACACCTCGCCAGCCTCAGCTCCCACGGGGCCCCACCCGGCCCGCACTGCGGTGGAGGAATCGCAGGGGATAAATACAAGCAGGTCGGGAGGTCAACAAGCAACCCCCATTCCACACACACACACACACACACACACACATGCAGGCACACACACACACACACTCACACACACACCCTACCCCCTTCCACCTCTCTCAGGGAAAAGGGACCTTGACAACTGTGTAAACAAGGTTGGAAGGACAGGGACTCCCTGGTTGCCTGCTGGGAGAGAGAGAGTGTAGGGGGGATAGGGATGCTGGGCACCGTCGGGAAAGAGTAGGGGGTGGGGGCACAGTAAGCGGGCCAAAGGTGAGCCTCCGGTGGGTGTGTGTGTGTGTTTAAGAGGGGGTGGGGGCACTTAAACTCTCACCATTACCCCCACCCTGACTCCCACCACCCACCACCCACCCCTAACTCTAACCCAGATCTCCTTTTTTTTTGTTTTACCTCCAACCCACCCCCACACTCACTCTGGTGACACCTTCCACAACTGGCTTTATTTTTCTTGGGGCTGCCTGATCTGACAATGACAAGGTGTGCTTTCTCAGGCAAGCAGACGACAACACGACACAGCACCCTGGCCAAGACGGAGCCTCCTTTTTCCCGCGCCTAGGAGGAACACGGCCTGCAGTGCCTCTCGGGAAAGGGGGAGACAGGATGGGATGGGTTTCGCAGCCCAGTGACACCCACCTGATGATCCATCTCTGTCAGGTTAGCCACGATTATTACTACACTGTCAGAAAACACTGGATCGCAGCTCAGCTGTCCCAGCAGTCAGACGGAAATAAATCTTCCATTTGGGGGCTGACAGTGGGAAAAAAAAACCTGCGGCTTTACACTGTCGTACTAATACCATCGCAAGACTAATGGGGGGCAGATTTTGGGAAAGCAACTTTTTTGTGTTTTGGGGGATATTCTCATTTTAGTTGCGCAGTAATTCTGTCTGTTCCCTTAAGCATGACAAATAACCCCACTTTGTCCATCAACAACTCAAACAAAATGCCTGTTTTTTTAACAGAAAACAAAAGTTCCTCGTAAATGTTGTCAGTCGTAAAGAGGGCCAAGAGACCACAAGTGACTGCCTAAACTGAGCCGAGGGTGAATATTGACCATAAATCGTGATTGGAAAATCACTGCTTGCATACGGCAAGCACAGACAGTGGGCAACTGCATATGCATAGCTGGCATGGGGGCGGTTGCCGCTTTTGTAATGGAACGGGCTTGCGGCTGGAGCGGGCTTGCGTTCGAGCGCGGCTCTGCTCTGTACGGTGGCCAGCCGACCCCACGAGCGCTACAGGGACAGCGGCTGCTTCCAGTTAATATACATATCAAATCACACACATGCTTCGTTCAGCCCTACTTATGGCTTCATTATGGATGTATTCAACCACAATCCGACTACTTTAGGGCTGACACTGAAAGGCTCCCTTTTCCTTACCACGTGAACCAGTTCCTGACCTTGCGAAGGGACTGATGGAGGAAGATTGGGTCTGACATTTTGGGAGGCAAGTTCCGAAATAGACCCACTCTGAAATGACAACATGATTACACATTATCACACTTGGTGACGATTAACGCTCAAAATGTCCCCGTTTTTTATTTTTGCTCCTTTCAAGGAGCTCTTTTTTTTTCTCGCCACTGTCAGAGCTCATGATGGACCGAGCAGGCCCCACTTGTAATGGCGGTAAATGATTACGGGCTAGCCTTGCCTGTCTAAAAGGTTAGCCTTTGATATTTAACAGCTCGAGTTCCCCCTGGACTGACTGGCTCGCTGGCTGACCCTTGCGTGACCCCCAGGAACAGGGGTGAAGGCCAGGGAGAGGCCCCCGGCATCACCAGGGCCGGGACTAATAGCTGATTGTAGCTACGGGGTTGGGCCCGCCTGCCATGTCAAAATAACAGCGTTTAGAGTCCGGCTAGAGGCAACGGCAGACCACTCGCCTCACTTCGGCCACTCTGATTCCACTCAGCCGCAGTTTATGGCCTTGTAACTCACCTGGGCACTTTTAGAATCTTGGGTCAGTCTATCGCCACGTCAGGTTTGTGAGAAAGCGCTGCAGTAAGCAGGGGAGGTGAGGGGCAGTGCAGGGTTTTGAAGTGGTGGCCCTAACTAGGGGGAGCCTTCTGAGAACGGGTGAGAGCGGCGTGCAGGAGTGGTTCACACAGATATGGGCAGAGGGAAGGGATGCAAAGCGAAGCTATCCGAGGCCCCAGACAGTCAGAAAATTGAGAGAAACATAAAACATCAGCGAGGGAACGAGATTTAATGCTTTGGAACCTAAGTCGTGAGCTTCTGAGGGAGTGGAACATCCCCGTTTTCCACCCAAAGGGTCATAGATCCAGTATTCTTTAATTTGCCAATCCAGAGAATGTGGGGAAAAATAGTCTGTTTGTCCCATTGGAGTCAATAATTATTTGAAAATGGAACCGTGTGTTAAGCATATTGCTTACGTATTGCCAGAAGCTGTGTTTAGTGTCTTCACTAGGAAATATGTAAGATGCAAAGAGCTTCCTATACCCCACCCACAGTCATTTTACGATCATGAAATGACTTGAAGCAGTGTGTTGTTGTTGGAGCTTTTTGCGTTTGGCAAAAATATAAATTTTAGCTCTTGGCTGATTATTGGTACGGAGGTGAGCCCTGTAATAAGTCCAGCAAAGAGCCGACGCCAAGAACCGGGCCAAATAAAACCTGCCCATGTTATTTTAGTATTCTACTATACACTCATTAATACCCATTCCACCACGAGCCAAAGCTGAAGTCATGATTCTTTTAGTAACGGGAAATTTCATAAGTCAACGACTAAGTGAATTCTCATTACTGCAGTATACAACATCAGGGGGTTTTACTGAGAGAGCAAACACAGACATAAAGCAAAAAGGTAACCAAGGACAAGCTAAAGAGCTGAGAATGCAGAGCGCACGCAAAACAGGACACGTGCATTTGCAATTAGAGTGTATTTTTGTTGGATCGGAGGAAGCAACAATAGAAAAACCACAGACATCTGTCAGGTTGACAGAGGTGATAACTCACAGCTCACTTCCCCTTTCACTCCTTAAGCAGCCCTAAGGAGAGCAATTAATCCTTTCTGAGCTG
This sequence comes from Setipinna tenuifilis, assembly GCA_030347295.1. Taxonomy (NCBI): domain Eukaryota; kingdom Metazoa; phylum Chordata; class Actinopteri; order Clupeiformes; family Engraulidae; genus Setipinna; species Setipinna tenuifilis. Next base: position 16,679,167 of record CM059273.1, read on the forward strand.
TGGTTCGGTGTAGTTTTCAAACAGACTTATTGCTACTGCTACGCTAACGAACCTCAAGCAGGTTAGAGGCGCATGTTGGAGTGGGACTGGGGGAGGGGAGGAGGGAGGGTGGGGGGTCAAGGCAAGCTTGGGGGGTGGGGTGGGGGCATTAAGGGAAAGCATCGATTCCAAAACATTCTAAAAAAGTGGCCCTTTTGCCAGTATCCACACAGCAAGGCCTTCAGAATGGCTAAATTTAATATCATGCTTTAAGAGGAAAATGTAATTTAATGGCATTGAAACATATATGGTTGGAAATACTTTGAGAACTGCATGGATTGAATGGTGGAAGTGGTTCAAAAATAAAAATCCTTTTGAGTTACTCACTGACTTTGTTATGGTGTGAAAAATTCGGCTAAGAGCCCTCTCACTTCAGTGTCATAAGATGACTGGGGGAAAAAAACACATGGAAAAAAAAGTACAGATAGGGACAGCACCCCTTGTCCTGAATAAATAAATAGAGCCACTGATGCAGCTCTTCAGACATCTTTCATCATCTGACTCACACACTGTTCTCACACGCAAACTTTATCTGGCCATCAGCAAAAGGTTCCTCGGCCCGAATCGTGTGACAAGGCTGACTGGTAATGAAAGACTCAGACTGGTGGATCATAACAGCCGTCTGACCCCCCCCCCGCCCCACCCCACTCCCCCCAAGACTAAAAAAAAAAGCACCCACTTACAATTGAAAAGATGCCTGACTCCAAAGCCTCTCACAGACCAAACATTCCACGGGCTCCCTAGAAGCTGGTGTTTATGGTGCTCCCAGCCATGCCGAGAGCTACCAGCGCGGTATGTAGCACTTTTACAAGGTTCACTTGCTCACCTCCATATCCACGGGCGAGCCAGTGTCCCTAGGATAAGTGGGGCAGGAGGAAAGGAAGGGGAAGGGGAAGGGGGGAGGGGGGCGGAGGAGGCAGGCGGGGAGGTGAGTTCTGAAAGGAAATGATAAACAGCTTTGATTCCAATTCAATGGGATAAGCGAGCCGAGAGGTAGATGTCAAACAATTGAGGAATTTTAAGTCTCGAGATGCCAGAGAGTGATACGAGGTGGGGGTCCGACTACACGCTGTGGAGGGGGATCGGATTTTAAAATAAAATGCTTAAGTAAGACCACATAGACTTTATGTGGGCAGGAGTTCAAGCTGCAGTCTGCCTCCAAGGATTAACGCACGGGCTCTTTCCAAATGCGAGCACTCGGCCAGTGCACCTTAAAAATGATTCATTAGCGTATTTCCATTAGGAGGTGTGAGCGCTCGAATGTCTGCTGCTACAATTCAACTCTGGAAAAAGGGGACATCGCATTTGTCCTGTGACTCACTTGACAAGAGAACGATGGGGAGTGTGGCTGCCAAAGCCACGCTGTACTGGTAGAATGTGTGCTGCAAAAAAAAAAAAAAGCTAGCTGTAGCATGTGGTTAAGATTTTGGCAATTGCTTTGGTCCTTGAATAAATGTAGGAAAGATGCTGGATAAAAGCTAATGTTAAAGTCACTGAGGGATTAGGCCTGGATGATCTGTCTACATTAAAAACATGAGTGTGTGCATGTGTGTGTGTGTGTGTGTGTGTGTGTGTGTGTGCGTGTGTGCGTGTGTGTGCGTGTGTGGTGGGGGGTAGTGGGTTAAGGAGGGGGAACTCTGACTACATGCCCAGAGCTGCTCTGCTTGAAGAGGGCCCAGAATTCCAGGGCCCACAGACATGGCGGTGTGAAAGCGCTGGCTTAAACAAACCACAGTCTTGAGAATGTGCGGTGGCCTTCGCCCCTCTGAACTGGTGCTGGATTACATGTCCTCTGGCACGTGCTGCCAACCTGCCTCTCGGCCTGCCAACCAAAGCACTGGCACCGGGAGAAAAGCGAGAGCAGGCCAATCGAACTGACCTGTCCGTCTGTCCGCCCGTCCGAACGGAGCTGCCCAGCTCTCTCTCAGCACCGGTGGTGGTGAGGGACTGGATCAAAGCTGGGAGCCACTTAGCTGCAAATGCCGCCAGAAAAATAAACGTCCCAGAGGCTTACCGTGTGTTCATTGTCTCGCATATCACGCATCTATGCCAGGGAATTTTATGTTTTTATTATTTTTTCATTATAATGTACTCTCTGAGTTATTTGGAAAAAAAATCAGCCTGTTAAGTGTAACTGTGGTGAGAGCAATGGCAGGCATGGTGATGCCTGGCAAGTGTGGAGAGATCTCTCTCAGCATGCCTGTGGGGTCCTGGGCTGAGCTAGCCTGGGTGCAAGTGGATGGAATGGGGTGGGGTCACAGGAGTGTGCGGGAGGGTTGGGCAGAATTTGACTGCTGACCCAAGATTCTCCGTCTGGTTCCTCTTACTCTCAATGATCATCTGTTCCTTTCCCCTTCCCCCCGCTCTCTACTCAGAGCCCATGGCCCACAATGCATTGCTGTAAAAAAGGGGACGGCCTGGGCGCACTTCCCAGAAACCTTGTAAACAATGCTGTTATATAATATAACTATGCACGGGTTCATATGGACCCACTAAACAACTATCTCGAGTTGTGGCTCACGAAAAAACGCAGAGCTCATATTTTTCTCATTACGACTGCACAGCGCTACGTTTGATCCTGAATCACATTAGGCCAGGCATTATCTTCTAGGAAAACAATCCTCTAAAACCGGGTGTTTCACATGGCTATTATAACCTATCCGAGTCCACAGTTTAACCAAAACTTTCTTTTGCTTATATATCAGTCAACTTATTCCTTCTGCCTGAGGAGCATTGGAACAAAATGTCCGGTATATCAATGTGACACTTATGATTCTCTTGGTATCGAAGTCTTGGCGACACGACCGCGCAAAGCTTCCAATGTAAACGTTCAGGGTAATGACATCTATGGTGAGACATGCTTTGAATAACCATCGGCTTTTAAGAAATTGAAACCAAAGCACGCCCTCAGCTATTTCAAAGTAGCTTAAATGAGGTGAAATGTCCTCTGACTGACCTAGTGTGACGTTCCAAGCCTAATGGAGAAAGTATTAAAGAATGCAAGAAGAACTAATCCCAAGCTACAATGCAAACAGGTCATAAACACCTCCGGCAGAAAGGTGTCGTAAATTACTGCTGCAGCCTTATCACGTCTGCTTTGCCTTCTGGGCCTTGCAGTTTAACAGTCCACTCTTAAAAGGCTGCCTTTCACAATGGCCACCGCCGTGCCGCTAATAACGAAATATGTAATTTTCCTTCCTTTTCATCGTGTGCAGCCATTTGTGCAGCAGAAAAAAAAAAAAAACTTGCCCCGCAGGGCGCAAAAAAAAAAAAAAAAAAAAAAAACATAAAACCCGATTCCAGGTGCATGTGCCACAGCTATGAGTAAGAGTGATGTCAAAGGGCAAAGTTGAGATGAGTTCAGGCCTTTCAATATATCAGAGCGGGTGTCACAACATGTTCCTGCAGTGCTGCTCTGCTCTGGAGGGCTTGTGGCGAGACGGGCCGTGGATCCTGTCTGCCTCAAACAGAGCTCCGGCGCTCACAAAAGGGTAGTGCCTACGGGCCTGTGAGTCGGAACACTATTGGCTGCCGCCTCTGGAACAGATGCTACTAACCAAAAGCGTGTAACACGCAAAGCGCGCCACCTCGTAGTGCCAACGCTAGCATGCTATCCTGTAACCACACTGTGTGTAAGGCACCAAGTTGGCATCCCCGGGTCATCATGACCACTGGACGTGCTCTTCTCGATTTCATGCTAACACGCTCCGCGACTGGGCTTATAAACACTTTCACGACCGCTCTGGAGGTGATAAATCAGCAGGGGACACGCAGCGTCTCGACCCCATAAAGGCCAGCCCGCCCGCCCGCCCCAGCCTGCCAGTCCACCAGCAGAAAGTGTTGCACTGTTTAACAACCACTCCGAGCGCAGTGTCTATGGGGCCGGTCCAAAATCTCTCTCTTTCTCTCTCTCTCTCTCTCTCTGTCTTTTGGTCTTTCCCTCTCCCTCTTTAACGTTTGTTTTGACATCTGCGCTAGATTTATATGACAAGCCACAGCAAAACAGTTGTAAAGTATTGTTATATGAGATCCAGGAGGTTGAAAACATGTTAGTTTATACATGTCTCGTTTTGATCAGCGTTTCTGGTCCGTCCCACGTCTTCCCTTTCGATCAGCTCAGGGTTTGGGCTGCAGCTAAGTAGCTGGCAAAACAGAGGGATAAGAGGAGTGTTGAGCTGAGTATGAAAGCTGGACCCTCAGAAGCGCACCATGCTGAGCCATGGTGTCTATCCCCTGCACCCTCACACATACTCACATACACACACACACACACACACTCTATCGTATACATACCCCTCCCCCCCCCCCCCACACACACACACACACACACAGACACACACACACACACAAACTGACATCTAGAGGTGCTCGAGTGGCTTAAGAACACATTTCAGCCCTCACTCTCGCCTGTGCCTAAACCCTAGGCCTCTCACTTCACACATCTTACGAGCCCACCAAAAGGGCCTTAATTGTGTGTGAAAAGAATAAAACCATTGAATGTAAACACAGAAGGCTAACAACCACGCTTACAATTACTCACCCGCAAATATTTAAATGTGTGGACGAGAGCAGTGTGTTTTTTTTTCTTTCTCTCTTTCTTTCTTTTCCTTTCCGGGGGCTGAAGAGCTTGCTGTGTGTGTGTGTGTGTGTGTGTATGTGTGTGTGTGTATGTGTGTGTGTGTGTGTGTGTGTGTGTGTGTGTGTGTGTGTGTGTGTATGTGTGTGTGTGTGTGTGTGTGTGTGTGTGTGTGTGTGTGTGTGTGTAGCAGAGCCTTATGGCTGGAGCTGTGGACACGTGTTCTGTGCCTGTCTCCCTGGTATGTGTGTGAGTGTGTGTGAGTGTGCAACCAGAGCAAAAGGGGCTCTGGCCGGCAGATCGAGCGAAGGCACGGTTCTCTACAATATGTAAACATATCGCTTTATTAAAAACCCAGGGCCTGGTGTCTGGGTGTGTGTGTGTGTGTATGGCAGTCATTAATGAGGGAGTGGAGGCTGAATGGGTACCTGTATCGAGTTACTGGATTCTGGAGGCGCAGGAGGCAAATAACTGCTTCCACATGCCACCCTCACAGTCCAGCGCTTCACTCCCAACGCAATCTACGTCAAAAATTAAAATCCCTCAAATATTTCTGAGGGTGGATGGTTGTGGAGCAGGGGGATCGGGGGGGTGGGGGGGGTTGAGGTGGGGGAGTGGGGTAGCAAGGCTTCATTCATGCTGGAACCTTTCCGGTTTCAATGAAAGTGTTTCTGGCCTTTGCGAAAACACTGCGTTGCCTGTTTAGCGAGACGGGAAACACTGATAAAATTTCTGGCTGCTCTCACCATTTTGATTGAAATTCATAATAGTGAAATATGCAGGGCGCCAACAGAGGAAGCAGGGGCACCGCCAAAAGCCTAGCCTCACACACCCGAGACTACAAAAAGAAATCGGCCTTGAAAATGTTTGATGATTATCTAACACATGAGCGACTCTTGTCGTCTGTTGCAGCATCGGCACATCTGGCCCGCGACAGACACGCTGCTCCTTCGGTGTGGCAGAATCGGGACTAATGGATTCATTTTTGGGAGGAATTGCCGTGAAATCTTATTAGAGGCTGAGCCACTGGTTTTTTCGAGGTAAAAACCCTGTCAACAAAAACAGATGCCAGGGTCTTGTGCGTGCTGCCAGGCGAAGAAATATAAGGTGTTTAAGTGTCAATGATCAACATAACAAACGTGGATAATTGGGGAAAAAATGAAAAGAAAGTCATTGCTGCCCTCGTTGTGTTTGTATGTGTCTTGTGGTCTGAAAACATGCCCGCAGTGTACCTCAGCTGCATAAATACGCTGCCCAAGCTCTCGGAAGAACAGCAGCCTCACGCCGAAATGAGCTATGGCGTCGACTTGTGGACGAGGGATAATTGGCGTCAAATGAGTAATTTGGGTCTTTTTTGCCCATGACACGCACCGCTTGGGCAGGGAGGCATGCGGGCATCTGTGCCAGCCTCACTTCCCAGCATGCCAGCCTAGAAGCCACAGAGAAGGAGGGGGAGGAGGGGAGGGGGGGTTACAAGGGGGGCACGAATTGGGCAATGCAGTTACTTACTTTTGCCCACATCTACCCCCACTGAAAGTAGTAGCTGTGTGTGTGTGTGTGTGTGTGTGTGTGTGTGTGTGTGTGTATGTGTGTGTGAAACGTAGTGTGTTTGTGTGTGTGAGAGACAGAGAGAGAGAGAGACACAGAGAGAGACAGAGAGAGAGAGTGAGAGAAAGTAAAAGAGATTGTGTGTGTGTATGACTAAATGTGAGGATATGTGTATGACTAAATGTGAGTGTGTGTGTGTCTGTATGACTGTATGACTAGTGTGTGTGTCTGTGTCTAAAGGTGGGGGGTATCTGACCTCTGGTGTCCCAGTGCTGGCTCTAGGGCCTGGCCCTGTGCTGGGGGAGGCTGCTGACGTGACCACACCACGGTGCTCCACACCAGCACGAACACACATTCCACACATTACTAATGCATGAGCATGGAGACAGAGGAACACAGAATGGGAAGAATGGAAAGAAAGAGGGTAGAGCGAGAGAGAGAGAGAGAGAGAGAGAGAGAAAGATGAAAGAAAGAAGATTTTGTAAATTTATGTGCAACTGTCACATCAAGATTATTTGTGTCAGAACTAAATCTGTATATCAATATGAGACTCTGTGAGAGAGAGTGTGAGCATGCATGCATGCGTGGGTGTGTGTGTGTGTGCCTGTCACATCAAGATTATGTATGTCAGGAAGAAATATTCATATCAGTGTGTGTTTGTGTCTGTATGTGTGCCCGTATGTGTGTGTGTGTGTGTGTGTGTGTGTGTGTATGCATGTGCGTGCAAGCAAGCGCCTGCTCTGAAGAGAAGAGCTGTGAGAGAGACTGAAAGAAAAAGGGGTAGAAATTATAGCTCTGGTTTTGGCTTGGTTCTCGCGCCTGTCACTAGAGATGACATTAGGAGTGACGTTCCAAAAAGTCCAAAAAAAAAAAAAAAAAAAAGGCTTCACATACCGAGCTTCACGCCATCATCTCCACAAACCACAAACAAGGCTGCTCTCCAAATATCCCCTTGTGGTGTAAACAGCCTCTCACACTCACTCTCTGACATCTTTGTCCTGGCAATGTTGGGGTGGGGTGGGTGGGGTGGTGGGGGAGATACACTGGGCACATCAAGGGGGGGTGATGAAGGTTTGTGATGTGCGTATCACTACCACCACACCTTCTTGAAAATCTGTGACACCAAGGGCATGTCAGCAGGGTAAAAAAATGCCTTTAATACGAAAGGGAACTCCCTGTTTTTATTACATTTTCTGAGAAACATTCTCCAACACACTTGGTTAGCAATTCAAAGCGATGGAAATATTATGAAAGTATACTCTCCATCGGCCTCCAAGCTAAGCTGAGGGTCTGTAAGAGTCTGGAAAAAGGGGACCAGGAGGTTTGTTGGTTCTCCAATTTCTGGCCTATCAGGACATGGGATAGTCATACCAATTTAAAGCAAGGGTCACTCTGTCGATTACACATTCTTGCCTGGGGTAGCATAGTACATGTGCGTGCTTGTAAGGTGTGGCTTTAATCAGAGACAGCGTATTTGTGTGTCATGTTTCAAAACGAATTGCTTTTACTGAAAATGCTGACTAGACCTGTACAACAATGGAGTCCCCAAGCCTGTTAACCTCCTCCCCAATACTAGATATAGCCTTACCACACACACACACATGCACATATACACACCCACACACTCACATCTTCTGGGCCTATTAGCCTTGCCTGGGCTTTCCATCTCATTCATTTTCCATTACCCCTTCTGGGGCAGTAGGGGCAACTGAGGACAGCCCCTGCACAGCACAGCACAGAACCTCCCTCTCCTCTCAGCTGCTTGCCCCCCCGAAGACAGAGATTTGTGGAGAGGGCTGGCTGTGTACGGCGCAGACAGGGGTCAGTGGCTCCCCTCCTTGAAGCCGTGATTGACAAGAGATGCGAGGGCAGATAAGCCTGGCCCCCCAGCTGCAGTTACAGGGCCGGGGGTGGCCTGCCATGAAGGCGGCCATTGTGGCTCCAACTCCTGTCTCTCAGTTTCCACCCCTCAGGAGAGTAATTAGGCCACGTTTCCCCCACCCCCACCCCCCACCACCACTCCTCAGAACGATGGTGGGCTACTCACTAGCATAAGTGAGGGACCGAGAGAGAGAGAGAGAGAGAGAGAGAGAGAGAGAGAGAGAGAAAGAGAGAGAGAGAGAGAAAGATCATGACAAAGAGGGGAATGGATTAGTATTCAGAAGAAATAAATGACGGAAAAAAACTGAAAGGACGAGGAAAAAAAAAAAACAGAATGACATAACGAGCAGGAGCCACCTGAGAGACCGAGAGAACAAAAACAGGGCCAGAGAAAGAGCAAGTGAAAGAAAGAAGGAGAGAAACAGAGAGAGAGAGAGAAAGAGAGAGAGAGAGAGAGAGAGAGAGAGTGCATCCTGAGTCGCCCTTCTCGGGGGCAAGTGGGCAGATCGCTTTCACTCACCTCAGTGGGCCGAGGGCCTCGTAAAAAAAAGCCCTGGGGGACGGCTGATGAAATGGAGTCCTTGTTAGCCCCGGCGAGGCCCAGTCCGACGGTCCCATTAGCCCGCCTTTGCTTTCACTCACAGACTTCCTGCAGCCACCGAACGCAGCAGACTGTGAAGACCTCCACCACTCCCTCCACCCTCGGACCAGTCCACGGAAGAAACCCGAGCCTCAACAGGCAACCCACCACCCCCCCATCACCCCACCCCCCACCTCCTCCAGAACCTTTAACACACCCCCACCCCCCATACAACTGGCCCTAGACTTAGAGGCCAACGCGACAAGAACAAACACGAGCATGCCTGAGAGAAAGCGTTTATCACTGGTGGGGTGGGGGGAAAAAAAGGGAAAAGGGCAGAGAAGGGAAAGGAAAGGTAACAAGAGGTGTGCACGTGAGCAGGCAGGGAGGGAGGCCCTGTAAGGTTTGAGGCATTAAAACTGGAAAACAGTGACGGCTGTATGTATGTATGTTTTTTAAAAAAGGGAAGGGAACAGAGTAGGACGGACGCTCCATGCTCCAGACCCTACGGCCTGCAGTGGCTGTAATTTCATACGCTTGGTTTTCATTCCAGGATTTCCCCTCTGATGGAGTATGAGGGCTGTGCTCAGGGAAAGACTTAGGGCTCTATTTTCCCGATCATAAGCGCATTGTCTAAAGTCTGTCGCGCAAGTTGCTTTGGGGGCGTTCCCGACACAATTTGGTATTTTCACGGCGGAAAAAGCGAACATTGCGCCAGGCGCATCGTTCAAAAGGGTTGGGTTAAGTTACTTCATTAGTCATGGGTGTGTTTTGGGCGTAGCATACAATTAACCAATGAGAATTTATACTCTCATTCCCTTTAAGAGCCAGCGGGCGCATTGTCCATAGCCTGTTGCTATTACGATGGCGGATTTACCCGGACGGGAGGAGCTTTACGGTGGAGGAGACCTGCGTGAAGTAAAAGCGCGTGAGTAGTTAATATTCGGGGATGGAAAGAATCCCCCCAAACCTCCGCGGGTCATAGAAGTATGGGAGGAAATATCTTCAATAATTGTGTCCTCCTTTGGCAAGAAGAGAACTTTCGAACAGTGCCCAAAGCGGTACAACAACGTTAGAAGACGTGAAACAAAAGCTTTAAACTCAAAGGAAACATCAAAAATAAAAGGTGGAGGTCCATCAAACCATTAGTCCACTAGTTTTCTTTTTAAATCAATTGATGATTAGTCCATTTCATTTCTTACAACTTGCCACGCTGTTTATTAAATAAACTGCAGAGCATTGCAATCGCTGTTTATTTAAAAGACAAAAGAAACTGCAGAACATTGCTATACTCTTATTATTTGTGCCTGTTTGCTTACTAAAACATACAAATACATAGCTATACAGGCTATACATGTTGCAATTTTTCTGCCAGTTCAGCTCGCCTCTCTGGTGCAGGTACATCGGGGTTCAAAGCGTTGTGCGCCTCTAAAATAGCTTTTCAACAATGCGCCAGTGACGATGCTCATAATAGCATCTGGTGCGCTTTGCGCCAGACCACACCTCTTCTTTTCGCTGAGCCGCCCGTCACGGCGCAATGTCATCTGCTATCTAGACAACGTGCTTTTTTGCCTGAAAAAATGAACGTTGCGCTGGCACAGAATAGCAATGACAGCATGCGCATGTCGCGAATGCACAATGCGCCGCGGCAAAATAGGGCCCATAATGACATTTCCCTGCCTTTTGCAAAAAAAAGAAGAAAAAGAAGAAGAAAAAACTTGTTGATTTAATATTATTCTTGTAATTGCCTCAAGCTTCATTGAATTTGACTTTCCACAGGCAGGCCCAGGAGGTCACCATACTTTTTATCAAAAGACTTGATTTCTCTTATCGCCCTCCCACTCCAAACATCTCTCATCACTGCTCTCAGGAGTGTGTATGTGTGTGTGTGTGTGTGTGTGTGTGTGGGTGGGTGGGTGTACTGCTCTCAGGCTTGTGTATGTGTGTGTGTGTGTGTGTGTGTGTGTGTATGTGTGTGAGGATAGTGTACATTCTGTCACACAGCACAAAGATACTGGATTGGTATGACTGCAAAACCTCCCTGCTGATCAACTATCCTCCCCTCTCCCTGATTTCTGATGGCCGCCCCGATTTTAGGTCACGGGCTCCCGCGATTCCCATCAACAACAGTGCAGCTCCCTGTGGATCTGGAGCTGGAACAACTAATCGGACAGGGGGGACTCTCACTCGGTCCTCCCCGCTCACTCAGGTGTCTGCTGGGGCAGGTCATTTGATAAAGAGGCCCTTATTCCTCCACACCACAGGACTGGGACTGCAAACAACCACAACAGTGCAATTCTACAGGCTTCCCCTCACTAACCAAGACAAATGTCAGTGCAGTGTGGCTAAATTGTGAGTACACAGCAATGGAGTGATACCCCGTCAACACAAGCACACAAGCCTGCTGACACAATGAATTACAGACACACCCACACACACACACACACACACACACACATACACACAACCGCAATTACACACACACACAGACACACACACAGACACAGACACACACACACACCCACACACAACCTCAAACACACACACACATACACACACATTCAACAACTTTCTCTGGATTAATCCCTTCTCTGCTGAACAGCTGTCTTCTTCTTATCTGTAAACCACTCATCCGTCCAGTGCTTGGTCACTGTGGACTTCTAACAGCTAACACCTTCTCCAATTGTCCTAGCACACCCTGGCCATGTTGAGATAACTATGTTTGCGCCCAAATTTAATTTGTTCCTCCAGCATGAACCAAAAATATAAAATAATGTAAAAAAAGAACAAGCCAACTCTTGAGCCTTTGGGTCAATAAAGACCACCTGTACAAGGCATGAACCTTTCTAAAGACTTCTCCTAAACCACAATAAAAGGCATCACGGGCAGTAAGGCCCATCTCCCCTCACAGGCCTGACTGACTTCATAGCTCTCGGCGGGAGTATAGGGGGGAGGGGGGAGGAGGAGGGGGGAGGAGGAGGGGGGAGGGGGGAGGCGGGGTAGTCTAGTAAACCCTCGGCGCTATTGCCGGCGTCATTAGCGGGAAAAGTGATGTAATCCCCTTTGAGGGCTTGAATTTCAATTTCACACCTATGGGAAGCCCTACTTTGAAAGCAGAAGGGGCATTTTTATACGCAGCTGTAACCCACATGATTGTGGACGCCGCAAGGGTTGGGGTGGAGTGGGTTGGGGTGGGGGTGGGGTAGGGTTGGTGGGGTGCGATGGGTGACAGAGCAGGGTTTTTGTAGAGGTGAATGCCTACGGTCAGCTCAGTCCACATGCCTCTTTCTGTTCTCTCATAATGATGATGTGATGTGCCCAGCTTCGACTTCAAACGTTAGGCAAAGTTAATCCACTCCGCTTCACAGTCCTACTGTGGTTGCCACTGCCTGCCCCTGCCCACCGACTTCAGCTCACACCCCTGTCCAACCGTGGGAGTTTCCTTTTCTGTGTGTGTGTGTGTGTGTGTGTGTGTGTAAAGATAATGTTTGAATTCTTCATATGTGGTAGATGCAAAGTGATTGAGATTTGCAATTGATCAATAGCAAAAGTGTGCCTGCATGTGTGAAACTGTTTGTGTGTGTGTGTGTGTGTGTGTGTGTGTGTGTGCGCGCGCATGCGTGTGTGTGCGTGTGTGTGTAAGTTCGCATCATCAGCATGTTTGGCCTGAGAGAATCGCCATAGCAAGCCTCTTAGCGAAGCCTTTTGGGTCGCTATTTATTCTCTTCCCTCCGGCTTTTGAAGAAGTCGGTGGCGACTGTGCTCTGACCTAATGGCTGCTGGTGCTTAAGCCTCCTTTGCTCTGCTGCTCTGCTGTTCTGCACGAGTGCCGCGGTCACAATGAAAAGGAATTTAAGTCATTTGTTCTAAGTACCTTTAATCAGATTTTCGACTCGTTTAATTTAATGCCCCGCTTGGGCCGGGGACCTGCTGCTGATCTGCAGATGACCTGGCGGTGAACTGCAGGAGACTGGGGGCCCCGAGCCTTGAGGAGAGGAGGGCGGCCTGAAATTGTAGTTGTAGAGGCGTACTACTGAGATGAAACGGTTAGCGGGCCAGAGAGTGCGGTCAGACAGCCCTTCCTCAGTTACGCAAATAAATAAATCTTTAGTCTTATTGAAGTCCTAGTAGTAGCCCTCGACCAGTTTTAAGCAGCTGAAAAAAAACAACTGGATTGATTTTTTTGGGAGAGACAAAAAAAAAGCATGCTGTATAGCTGACACTTTTATACACATACAGCCAGGACCACAGGCATGCATATGTGAGAGTGTATACTCCCTGGGAATCAAACTCAATATTTTTGTGTTATTACCACTCTGCCCTAGCAGTTGACCCAAATGGGTGATTGACATCCCTTGATACAGAAGAAGCAAGGCTTGGATATTACATTACATTGCATTTGGCAGACGCTTTTATCCAAAGCGACTTACAAAAAAGGAGGACATAAGCAAACAGAGGTGTAAAGGGACTCAGAGTAGGGGGACAACAAACATATGTACTTCTGCATAGGGACAGAGAGAGAGAGAGATAACTCTAATATCTCTGAGAGAGATATAACTGAGAGACCTCTTTTCTTAACAGGACTGCAATGTTGCTGTGATGGCTGTGGTGTCCATAGCGACAATGCCAGGGCTTGGTGGTGAACTCACCGGCTCCGAAGGCGAAGAAGAAGCTCTTGTCGGGGTGCTCCTCCATGAGGGCCTTCACCCTCTTCCCCATCCTCTCGTTGCGCTTGTAGATCAGCTCCTGGCGGAAGTAGCTGTCTATCTCCTGCGCTGTGATCTGCTCATTAGGTGGCAGAGTGACGTTATTGAAGTTGGGGACCTGTAGGGGGAGGAAGAAGGAAGAGATGGAATGGCCCCGGTAGGAAACTGAGGAATGATAACCCAAAAAACTGCAAGTTGGCTATAATCCCGAAAAAAAAAAATCCCCCCCCCAATTTGGCTCTTTCTGTGGGGGGCTAGGGGCTTATCATGATTTTGAGAGGCGATGTGGGCCAAGGTTAACTGAAGTAGCTGGAGGACAACTGAGAATAGAGCTGTTTTGTCTATTACACAAAGCCATTAAACACTGCTGGCATATGGAAGCGGCAAAGAACTGAGGCCAAGGCGGTTGCTTGTGGTATCACTCGGCAATTACATAATTGGTGTGGCGTGTGCTCGGAAAATTCCAGAGATGCTGCAGCACTTTGGGACTGAATCGCAAAAGGTCTTGTATATGCAGCAATGCCATGCTTGATCTTCTTCAATCGATGGGATAAAGGGCTAAACAAAAAAAAAAAAAATCCACTAGAGAGAGAGCAGCAGATATGAAAGCACAGTAAAGTGGAGGTTGTGAAGGTTATGAGGCAAACCTGTGAAGTGTCATGGTTGAAGATGATGGAGTTGAGATCTCCACAGTTGTAGTGCTTGATGAGGTCCTCAGTGGTGTAGGGGACCTGGACGCTGCCTGCCCTAAGAGACTCCTGCTGCAGAAGGGTCTGGTTCAGCGCAAATATCACCTGGGAGAGAGAAACAGAGAGAAAGAGAGGGCAGAAAGAGATAGAGAGAGAGAGAGAGAGAGAGAGAGAGAGAGAGGGAGAGAGAGAGAGAGAACTTAAGTATTGTATTAAGAATCAATCATTCATTGGAGTGTCTTTGTACATGGCACTGATTGGACCACTCTTGGTTTCTGTCTTTAGATTTTTTTTGTATTTTTTCTAATGACAGACCAAAACCTTCAAAAGACAAATCTGTTTACGACTGATAGAAAAAACACACAGCCTTGCACAGACACAACAGCCCCCCGCCTCTCATCCTGATTTTCATCACCTGCGTGATTTTGGCACAACGTGGCCGTTCTCACGACTGGCTTCCCCTTGAGACAGTGTGTTTTCTGAAGATGCAAGTCCCTCTGTGCTCCTAAACCCTGAACTACCTTCTGTATGGAGATTAGATTACTGGGAAGCCAGTGGAGGGCAACAAAGTCTTCCTCACATTTTCCACTTTGCAACTCTGTGAGAAGGAAAGAGAATTAAGCAAATTCTCTCGCAACTGAATTGGAACGGTGCGACATTTGAAGAAACAGGACTTTGGGATCTTTTGTATCATCAAAGACATGTGCATGTGTGTTGGCGTGAGAGTGTAACTGTGTTTGTACATGCATGTAGGGATGTGCTCTGAAAGAGTTTCTAGATTCTTCTTAGGTTAGCCTACTCTCCCTCTTTCTCTTTCTCCTCACTGTCTCTCTCTCCCCCCCTCCCTTCCTCTCTCCCTCCCTCTCTCTTTCTTCCTCTCTCTGCCTTTCTTTTTCTTTTCTCTTTCTTTTGTTTGTGCTGTTTTGGCAACCCACCATTGTCCCACCATGAAATTCTGCTGTGTTTCTTCACTGGCCCTGGTCAGGCCTGCTGTTTCAGATTACCCAAGCAGCACCCTGAGATCTCCCCCGATGAAGCCCCTCAGAGCCCTGCGATTGATCACCAACAATGGCTCTAACCCTCACTCAAATAACAACTTTATTTGTTTCTCAACGGGGAAAATCAATCAAACCGACTCCGCCTCCCTCCTCCACACACACACACACACACACACATCACACACACACACACACACACACACACTCACTCACTGTGTGAGCACAGCGGAGATGTTATGTGGATGCAAGGGGGCTGCATGAATGTATATACTACCGCGTGCAGGGGCGGCCTTTTTTTCTCATGTGTTGTTCTCTACAGTTGCTGGGATGACACTCTCCGCCATGGCTGTCATTGTCGGAGCGATCGTATAGGGAGAGAAAGGGCAGGGCGCAGCAGATGCCATCTTGTCTGGGACAAAGGCTTCCCCCCGGCGCCCCTCTCCACTCCCGCACTTTCATCCGCCTCGGATCAAAGCGCCACTCTGCATATGAAAAGGGGCCGGCTTTATGCTGCTCAAATTAGCCTATCGCCACCCTGCCAGCCTCCCGGCTTCCCAACAAAAACCCCACACATCTGTTCCGAGCCACATCTTCAGGGGGCTTTCTGTGGCCGGCCATCCAGGGCCTTTCAGACCATTAAATTATGGTGCTTGCAAGAAGGGGGCTAGGAGGGACGGAGGGTGGGAGGGAGGGAGGGAGGGGGGAGTGTTGGTTGGTAGAGGAGTTGAAGGATTGGGGGGGGGGGGGGTTAAGGCGGGTAGGTGAAGGGGGGAGGGTGGTTTAGGATCATTCATACAATAAGAGAAAAGAGAGGAGGAGGAGGAGGAGGAAAGGAGGAGTGGGGAAAAGGTGGAGGCAGGGGGGTGGGAGGTGGATGAGAGAGAGCAAGAGGAAGAAGAAGAGAAGAAGAGAAGTATAGAAGAAGAAGAAGAAGAACCAGGAGAAGAAGAGGAGAAGAAGAGAGCGGGGGTGAGCTGAACGAATTACATTTCTTCCTGTGATCCCACCCCCTCCCTCCCCTCCACTCCCTCTCTGTTGTGTCCTGCGCCGCGGGTCAGTGGGTGCATTTTCCCACTGCTCCCCAGTGCCCATTCAGGCCTGGCCCTCTCCAAAAGAGCCCCGCTCCCCTCTGAAGGGCCTGCCTGCGAGCACACACCTCGATCTGGGGGCCACTGGCCATCAAAGCCCCCATGGCCCTATGAAAGTCAATAATTCCCCTTTGTCATGGAAATGCCACTTGATTTAAAAACAGGGGGGTGAGGAGGGGTCGGGGTAGGTGGGGGTACGAGGTGGAGAGAGGACAGATATCCCTGAAAAAAAAAAGTGAGAGTGGATGGGAGGGAGGAGAGAGCAGTCGGACTAGACTGCTTGATTAATGGCTACTAGTGAGTTAATGAAGTACCCTAAAGAAGTTTTCCTTACCCCGCAGTTCCTAAAGTAGGTTCCTTTACCCAGAGTTTCTGAGTTAAGTTCTCTTAACAAGGATTTTTTAAACTGTACACCTAGCATGGTACGGATACTGCCACAGGAATGGTCTTGAGCACAGTCTGCTCAATGTCTTTGTTAGCAGCAACATAACAATATTATGTAGGGACACAATCCCACTTGTTGCTGTTTGGTTGCCTGACTCCTGAGGAAACACAGCCTGTAAAGACATTTCTAAACAAACACATAAAAATGTTCTTTGACCTTTTTTCCCCTCGCAACCGTTCCAACCATTCCCTGGCAAGGTTCATAAATCAACCCCCCCCCCCCCGCCCCCAACCCACCCCCACCCCATCTTTTTGAAATCACCATATGTATCTATAAATCCCTTTCATAAACCACAATGTCCACTTCATCTCTATTAGTACCTTACAGCGTCCAGAGCACCAGGAGTGCTGGCTCTTAGTGCGAGTGTTATGGCGGAGTCCTTCGGAGCGTTCCGAGCAACGTTGAGAGCACCAAGGTTCTCTGGCATGAGCCAAAAAATGAATAAATAAATAAGTAATTAAGTTTCTGTCTGACCGAAGCGGGACAATGGAGAAGCTCAGTGAGGCACAGCCTGTACTGATAATGGATTTCTCATGAAACAAAAAAAAAAGTTCAAACCCAAAATCTTTGGCAACAACAGAAAGAAAAAGTCATTTATATGCAATAGGAAAAATATGGCAAACATTATGTACAAACAAACAACTACATGTACTACGTCAGGCCATGTCCTACTACGCTCTGAACTACTCATTCAATTACACAATCACATGATCACACAAACACACAGCAAGTAGTATCCGTGCAGCTGACATGCATGTATGACCTATATAACACACATTTGACTAGCAATTAACATGACTGATCAATCAGGTACACTAAAGATAGACTTTGATGTCGGAGACTCAATTTCATTAGCACAGGCAAGTACTTTTTTTATTTTTTAAGGGTGGGGTAGGTTGGTTGGGGGGGGGGGGGGGGGGATCTCTTGCTTGACATGATCTGCACAATGACTCTACCAGCCAGACAGCTGAACAGCCTTGGCCGCCTCCCAAGGACAAACAGAGGCTTCCAACAGCTTCCTTCTCTTCCCTTCCCTTCCCAGTGTGTTGAGCATGAAAGATGCTATCAAAAGAAACCCAAAACGCTACTACGCTCTTTGGCTGTGCATGAGGTCAGCTGAAAGACTCCATTATCCCTCTCGGTATCAGGACCCAGGGCCCCGGTGGCGAGGGCTTCAAGCGGGGAACGTCTGGGCTGCGGCCCTCCTGGCACGGCCAGTGATAGCTACATTTCTCCTCTGTCAACAGCTGGCTTTGATGGACAGCTCTGTGGCCCTGAATTAATGGACTGTTAAAAACATTAGTCTTTCTTCCCCCCTCTGGGACCTTCATCATTCTTTAAAAAACCCTGTGATTGACTACATGCCCTGCGTTTTTGAGTGGATGAAACACAGGCAACTTCTGGATGATGCGTAATGTAATTGGTATAGATAGATTAGCATGGCTACTGGAACCAAGCTCGTACATGGGAGCTTGGTCTGGCAAAGATCCCATAGACAGGAAGTTTGTCAGAGACGGGATAAACAGCCGTCCATCAAATGTCTCTGTATACTACCAAACAGAGCTGCAACCAATCAGGCCACTGATTCCGATGACATATTGCATAGCGCCGTTTTTAATTGGTTCCCAATTTCAGGCCCAAAGGAACAGCTGAAAATAGGCTGGTTGTCAGACTGACTTGAATGGTGAAGTCTATGCAGTGTCACAGGCAGTACGGGTGGGCCCGGGCTATAGACAGATATATTTGGTTAGATATTTGATTTGAGTTCAGACCAAGCACGCATAAAGGTGGGCACAGCAGTTCAGCTCAACTTGACATCACTGAAGCGTGCCGCTAACTGCTCCAATCAGCTCCAAAAAAATGTCCATCTTGTTAGGTGTGTGAAGGATCGCTGACAGAGTAGAGGTGGGTGGCATGAGAGAAAGAAAGAGAGACAGAGAAAGAGAGAGACAGAGAGAGAGAGGGATACAGAGAGAGAGAGAAAGAAAGAGAGAGAGAGAGAGAAAGAGAGAAAGAGAGAAAGAGAGAAACAGAAAGCACAGGCTGCTGAGTGCGGCCTCAGTCAATATGGCTCCCCATTAAATGCATTGTGGGATGCCCCGTTGTGAGAGCAAACGTGCCCGGGGCTGAAGTGGAGTGGAGAGAAACACTTTCCCTGGGCACACACACCACACCACACCGTGCCGTGCCCTCTCCCCGCTGCAGGCTCGTTGATGTTGGCAGTCGGCGGAGGGACTGTGGCTCTGGCCTTGTGGTTAGCGACAGAATCCCATGTACTTGCGAAAGCCCGCTGGAAAGCCGCACAAAGTGGAGTAGCACACAGCACACAGCACTCAGCCCTCTCGGCCGCCCTCTGCCCTCAACGCTCAACCCTCAACCCTCAAGCCTCCGCTAGTACTTGGATCCTCACTGTCGGAAAATGCCTGGCCTGGTCTCTCACAGGCAGCCCTGTAAACTTTGCTTTACCTCTTCGTGTGACTATCATGGCCTCAATCACTCACCTCGTCGCCGCCCCCCCCCCCAAAAACACTCCACTCTTGCTCAGTGTGTCAAGCTGTCTAGACGGGGGGGGGGGGGGGGGTCATTTGGCTTTACCAATGATCTGTGTTAGTACACACACACACACACACACACACACACACAGACATACACACATACACACACACACATACACATACAACCTCAGACACATACACATGGCAGAGCCTCTCTGCCACCCACAGAAAGAACCTCGTCTGAACCAGGACAAAAAAAAAAAAAAAAGAAAAAAGTCAAGAGGCGAAAGACGGGCGTTCGGGAGCGTGGCTCGCACAAAGCCGAGATTCACGGGAGATTGAAAAGTGCTGCGCCACGCCAAGAACACCACAGGCACCGGGGCTCTGACAGACGGACCTCCGGTCCTGGCCATGCCGGAGGAGCCAGTGTGCGTGTGTGCACGTGTGTGTGTGTGTGTGTGTCTGGGATCCAACGTGTTTGGGGAGAGGAAGTTTGGCCTTGTTTCGTTTTAAGAAGGAAAACCCTGGTTCCAGAGTCAGACATGGGATTTATGTCTAGTTTCACGCGTTGTACCCTCTTCAAAGCTTTTTCCCTCAGCCCACCTCTGCCCCATTAAAAGGCCCTGCTGTAAAACACATCCCTACACAGCACTTAGAGCAGTGCTCAAATAAATCAGACCATACCGTCTCCAACACACCGTCTCCTTTACAAAATAATTAACAGAAAGCCATATACCAAATAGTGTGCATAAGTACATGTGCTTTGATTGAGTGTATGTGTAACTCTGTGTGTGTGTGTGCATGTGTATCCTGTATCTATGCATGTGTATGTATGTGTTTTACATATATGTAACACATATAAATTATACGTGTACGTATGTGTGAGTGTATGTGTGCATGTAGACGTGTGTGTGTGTTTAGTGTGTCAGTATGTCAATTTATGTGTGTGTGTGTGCATGTAAATGTGTGTATGTAAGTTTGCGCACATGTTTGTGTCTGAGTTTGCACGTATGGTGGTGTACACGTACGTGGTCAAGCATGTCCACTGTTAACTGTGTCTGGCTGACCGAACAGGGGCTTGTAAGCGTGCCAGCAAAGGGCAGTGAGTTGGAGCCTGAGGCTCTATTGTCTGTGGTGTCCAGCCTTATCTCCCTACCACTCTTTCTCTCTCTCTCTTTCTCTCTCTCTCTCTCTCTCTCTCTCTATCTCTCTCTCTCTCCAGGGCCCGGCTTTGATCCCACGTTCCCCCTCGCGCTGGCCCGGACTGGAGAAAGTGACCCCTGCATTCCAGCAGAGCTAACGATCTGGCCGAGCGAGTGCTCACCGCCACCACCACAAGATTACCGAGGCTGGGCCTGGAGGTCACACCCCGGCCCGCCTTTGAAGATTTTCACTTATGATTCTCATTTTTCTTTCTCTCTCTCTCTCTGTCATCCTGGGTGAAAATGCCCAGGCTATGAAAAGTAGGTGAACTGAACTCGCTAAATGTAGTGGCCTAAAGCACGCACATCCATCTTGAACAGTCTGGGTGCTGGACAACACCAGGTAAATATTAAAACAAAAGATACACACATACAGACCTGACACACACACTTTCACACACACAAACACACACACACAGACACACACAAACACTCTCACACACACAGAGACACCTGATAAAGGGTGCATACCTAACACATCAAATTAATTAAAACTATGTTTGGTAGCATAACACTGGTGTTTTTTGGTGGATTTTTTGTTTTGTTTGATGGAACTAAACTCACTGACTGACTGTACAGTGCACTCACAATCCCACACACACTCTCCACACACACTGGCAGTGTTTCCTCCCGCTGCCTCTCTGGTGCATTACAGTGGTGGTGGGCTCTGCTGGACAGTCCTTTCGTCAGAGAGAGAGAGAGAGAGAGAGAGAGAGAGAGAGAGAGAGAGAGAGAGAGAGAGAGGAAGAGAGAGAGAAAGGGAGGGAGAGAGGGAGAGAGAGAGAGAGAGGGAAAAAACAAGAAATGTACCACACGGCTGCTATTGCTTATGTTTTACAGTCGACTCTTTGATTATTCAACCGTGGCGAGCCAGCGAGGACCATCTGCTCTATGAATACAACCCACATACACACTCACTCATGCACAAACACACACACACACACACACGGACAGACACACACACACACACACACACACACACACACGGACAGACACACACACACACACACGCACACACACACAGACACAAACACACCAAACACACACACACAAACACACAGGCATGCATGCATGCACAAATAAACAG
>CM059273.1:16705500-16735500 GCA_030347295.1 Setipinna tenuifilis
GTTGTAAAAGGTGGAGCTGGAGACAGAACAACTGTTAGGGAAGAAATCCGACATTAAAAACAACAAAAAGAAAAAGAAAACAACGTTCCTACAGATACTGCACTTAGACACGCAAAAGTGAAAGACAAGACGAGAGAGTCTAGTCAGAAGCACGGCTGATGAACTTCCTCTGTGTGACACTGTGTGAGTTCTGTGTGAGTTTGGCAAGGGATGGTTTCAGTCTGGCCTGTTGTGTATGCATGGATACCCTCTCCGTCCTCTCTCCGTAAGCTACCCTGACAGCAAATTACTGTCTACTGCTGCAGGATACAGTCACCCTGGGTCAGACCTTGTTGTTGTTGTTGTTGTTGTTGTTTTCAAGAAACTCAAGGTTTCCAACTTGTTTAAATTGCAGTTATGCAATATGTCATCGGGGCTACAGGGTGTGTGTGTGTGTTTTTTTTTTTTTTTTTTTTTTAAAACAGGCACTCAAATTCCATAAGGAGAAACTCTTGAGTGGATGTTTGCATACTCATGTTTGTTCCAGTGGTAATCTCGTAAAAACCCCGAGCCAAGTGCCATGCTCAAACAACACAGCCTGTCAACAGAGGTTTGTTAAAAGACTCTAAGAAATGTACCAGCTCAGCTCAACAGGTGCACTATTAGCATAAAATAACTGATAACCAGCCACAAGGACATGCTTTGAGAGAACCCACTGAAAAACAAACACCACCTTTTCTGAGGGTCGATTCAGAGCTTGGAGAGAGCAGCGTCCCAAGCTGTAGTCTTCCACATACATCATTCTGACACGCGGCACTCTCGGCCGGCCTGTCAGAGGGCCCTTCTCCAGCAGGGTAAGAGTACCTTAGTCAACAGCTGGAGGTGTGAACTGCCTGTCTGCCTTTGACTGCACATTAGGCACGTCCAGCACACACACACCAACTGCCAACACTCTTCCATCAACATGTTTCCCCCTCCCAAACACACACATACACACACACATACACTGGCTTCCCGGACAGGTATCAGATTGAAGATGGATTATCAGGCCCGTTATGAAAACACACTGTTTTCACATGCACATGCACACAGGAAGGGTGAAGGAGAGTGTGTGTGTGTGTGTGTTTGTGTGTGTATATGTACCCACACACACACACACACATACACATACACACACATACACACACAAACTCACACACACACACACACACACACACACACACACACACACACACACACACACACACACAGCATTTCCTTTTCTACACGCTGCAGTCCAAGCAGCAGACCATCACATTTGCGGCGTGTCCACATCAATGCCTGTCAGCCTGACCAGCGCCGAGAAACACGCCTGCCCGCCCATCCACTCGGCAATTTGCTAGAGGGCCGCGGCAGCAGATCTTATCTGAGACGTCTGCTGCACACAAACACACACACACACACACACACACACACACACACACACACACACACAGTATGTATGCACAGATGCGCATGCACACACACCCACACACAGACACATACTATGTGCATACACACACACACACTCATACACATACATACTGAGCACACACACACACACACACACACACACACATCTACACACAACATGCATAATACTCACACACACACACATTGATTCATTCCCAAGTTGCCGGTGAGTGACTCTGGTAACATCCGTACTGATGAAGGGTTAAGCGTGTTGGGCCTGAGGGGAAAGACAATTGGCCTGATGGGCTGATGGGATGGGAGTGGGAGCGCATCTCATGGTACACAGCAAAGTTTCCCCAAGTTTTTTTTCCTGGGATGGGCTTTTTTGCAACAAGCAAATGCCACAACAGACAGTGGGTGCTGGTTCACTGACCTCGCTGTTCCGAAGCGAATAAGGGCTCAGCTCAGAGTTTTCCACGAGGAACGCAAAGCGGGAAATTTGTCTGCCAAGTGTTAGGAAGTTTTTTTTTTCTTCTTTTTTCGGAGGGGCTTTTTTTTGTGGGGTGGAGGGTGCATAAAAAGCGAGCTAGTGCGTGTCTGCATCTGATAAAAAACCCACCCTGGCATGTGGAAAATAACTCCTTCTCTCTCTCTCTCTCCCTCTCTCTCTCTCTGTAAATGCGTCTTTGAGCGAGGAGGAGACAGAGATTGTTGATTCTGGAGACCGGTCATAGAGGTGACCTCTCCGGGTGCGTGTGCTTCTCTTCCTAAAAATCCTCCAGGAACGTGTTGACAAGGATGTCTGGAGACGTTTGCGGGGGAGAGATGAAAACACACTCCTCTCCCAAGTAAATCACAGCGACGTGTTACGATCTTGTTTGGCTCTGAGCATCGCCGAGGTTATCAAAGCATTCGCACCTGTGCTTCATTTTTACTGCATTTCACTGCAGGCTTTTTACCTATGATTTCACACTTGCTTTTACAGTCTCCTAATTTCCATATATCAACTTGTAAAATACAACATCCGACACTAAAATATTATTACTATGTTGTTAACTACAGGTAACTCAAGTAAATGGGCAAATATAGTACATGGAATTCACGGTACGGGAAAATAAAGATGGACCAACTGACGTATGTCTGTATGAACTGCATGAACTGTATGAACTGTATGCCCTAAAGTCTTTTGTAATACCATGAAATTTAAGATTTTACTTGTAACGTGTTGTAAATTACCAATTACCAAATATACTACAGTTTTACTTCACTTTCTATGTATTTCATGGGGATGCAAATATAAAATATGCAAAAACTAAGGGGCATGTAAGAGCCTTACAGATTTAGCTCTTTCTCAGATTTAGATCTTTGGTGTGAAATTTCATGCAGCATAAACCGAATAACAAACTGGTAGCCAACACCAACTGAATGGGGCATAGAAACTAACTTTCAGTTTCATTTCACTATGCCCCACTTAGTGTTAGCTACCACACCGAACTTCACCTTTAACAAACACTCAACGATATAAACACCTCCAGCAAACATCCCATCTAACAACACTGACGCTAACAAAGTGTTGAGGCTGTTTTGTGCTGACCCTGTGGGCTTATATTTTTATTGGATTCATTTAGAAAAAGCTCCTCTATGACTAATGGCTCAGTGTGCAATAATTGCTGATTTATCTACCAATAACAGCACAAATAGATGCTGGGAATTGTTGAATACACACACCCACAGATGTGGTTAGACTCATGCATGCACACACACACACACACACACACACACACACACACACACACACACGCACACACACACTCACACACACACACACACACACACACACACACACAGGCAGGCAGGCAGTAATTGGAGAGCTACCATAGGTCAGTGCAAATGAATCCCTCAGCAATTGTCACACTCACCGCAGCTGCACTGACGGGGAACAATGGGGCCAATGATGGCCTTTAAAGAGCTTAGAATCAAACCCTAATGGCCACGCCATCCGCGGGGTCAGGAGCCACTCACAGCTGGACCTATCTGTGGGATTTACTACCCTTGCCAGATAAGAGGAGCTTTGAGCTATACACACGTATTCACCACACACACACTCACACACACACGTATTCACCACACACACACACACACACACACACACACACGCACGCACGCACATACATACACACATATTCACCAACACACACACACACACACCCACACACACACACACACACAAATGCCACCATCACCTCATGCACACCCACATCCCACAAAAACAGAAGCACAGGCGGTTGAAGAAGACGGTTACATAATAAAACTAGCCTGGAAATCTTACAGATATATATTTCAAAAACGGAGGGAAAAAAAAAACCTCTAAAGCCAAGGGGTGAATAAATAGCAGTACCTAATGTCATTAAACACTTTGGGTAATGTGCATTAGGCGGTGTCAGCGTGGCTGCCAGGACAGAAATATCAGTAATTACATCTGCATTTTGGACCTGATGATGTTGGTTAGTTCTGCTTCATCTCATTCCCGCTTCTTTAATCTGCTGTTAATCGCTCGCTGGATCCAGGCGAGTGCCAACAGCTATTTGAGTGCTAACAGGCTCAGTTACACTTTCACAGTGAGAAGCAGGCTTGATCTAAGCCCTCAAATATTCCATGAACACGCTCACGCCGGAGATTTTGGTTTCAGAAACTCTAAACTTCACACCTAGATGGCCACGCTGTTTTTTTTCCAAGCACGCCTAAACCTTGGCAGAGGAAATGTTTAGTTAAACTCACGGCTCAAACAGAACATCATCTCTAGGTTTATTTCTCTTCTCTTCTCTTTTACCTCTTTCTCTCTCTCGCGTGCTCTCTCTCTCTCTTTATTTCATTCTTTCTCTCTCTCTCCCTCTCTCTTTCTTTATATTCATTCTCTTTCTATCTCTCGTTCTTTCTCTATGTGTCTCTCCCTCCTGCTCTCTTTTCATCACACAGACATGCACACAAACACATAAGGGTGTTATACATTCACAGACATACACTGACACATTAACAAGTGCTGTGAAAAATCTATAGTTTAACCATTAATCTTAACAAAATCTTAACAAAAGTTCTAATAGCGATGGAATGTCATACTGACTGGATAAGTGTATAGCCACCTAATCAGAACCCCTGGATGTAGCCATGAGTGTGTTGTGACAGTAATCTGATGCTCGTAATAACTATCACAGCCACACACACATAACACAGACCAAAAATAGTGAATTTACTGGATTCATTGAGGACATGCCATGACATATTTGCTTTTTCTCTCTCTCTTTTCGTTTCTTCCTGTGTAACTTAAAGTTCAGACCTCTGGAATTTTTCTCTCTCTCTCCAGTCTTTCTTTTGCCTCTTTTCTCTCTTCCCTCTCATTCCTTCCTTCCCTCCCTCAGCAGCTCCTGTTCTTCTCTCTTCTCTCTGTCTCCCTCACTTTGGCAGGTAAGACACTGATGGATGGATGCCACCTCCAGAGCCCTGGGCTGAGTCACAGGCTCTGGCTCCTGTGACCTTTTGCTGGTAATGGAGGACAGGGCCATTAAAGCGCAGCCCCCTGAGTCAGTGCGGGTTTGTGTTACAGGGAACCAGGAAGTTGCCGACGGCGGATCTTGGCCACGGCAGCGAGCAGGCCGATGAGTCAGACAGAGAGACAGAGCACTCTGACTTCAGGTTCCCACCGCGCATCTGTTTG
This sequence comes from Setipinna tenuifilis, assembly GCA_030347295.1. Classification (NCBI taxonomy): domain Eukaryota; kingdom Metazoa; phylum Chordata; class Actinopteri; order Clupeiformes; family Engraulidae; genus Setipinna; species Setipinna tenuifilis. The sequence goes on from CM059273.1 coordinate 16,710,623, forward strand.
TGTGTGTGTGGGCGTCCACATACACACAAACCTGCCGCAAACCAAAAAAATACAAACAAGCATTCATGTGAGTGTTGTATTGTGGGGAAGGTGGGAAGGCAGGAGGGCAACGGTCATCTGGTTGATATCTCTTATGCTGCCAGACAGGTGACAACTGTGGCATTTGTACTATCTGATAGCTGTCTGTTTGGCCAACAGAGGTGGAGTAACCAGGCACTTGCCTGTGAAATGGATCTGATGCTGAGAGAGGGCTGTGATGGCATGCTTTCCGGTGGGGAAAGGTAATACAACAGATGTGGGTGTCATCAGCAGTGTGTGTGTGTGTGTGTGTGTGTGTGTGTGTGTGTGTGTGTGTGTGTGTGTATGTATGTGTGTGTGTGTGTGTGTAGGTGTGAATAGGTGTGTGTGTGCGTGTGTGTTTGTGTGATGTGTTTAGGGGTGTGTATGTGTGTGTGTGTGAGGGAGACAGAGAGAGAGAGACGGAGAGAGAGACAGAGTCAGAGCAATGTCACTCAACACAGTCATTCCCTAGGGCAATCTCGGATGATCACAGGTAGTGAGGATGTATGACTTTTAACTGCACTCAAGGGCCGGAAAAGATGACTAAATCGCTACACGCCTAAAATTACAATGATTAGGATAATCTGTAATAACGGTTTTGTGTGTGCGTGCATGTGCATGTGTGTGTGTGTTTGTGTGTGTGTGTGCGTGTGTGTGTGTGTGTGCGTGTGTGTGTGCGTGTGTGTGTATGTGTGTGTGTGTGTGTGTGTGTGTGTGTGTGTGTGGTGTGTGTGTGTGTGTGTGTGTGTGTGTGCGTGTGTTGGGACGGAGTGTTGGCAGAAAGAAGAAAAATGAAACACACAGCCAATCACAGCCGGCTGATTGCCTGTCAGATTCCACCAGTCAGTCTGGTGAACTCTGACACACGTGTCACATCTGACAGGAACAGCTACGCATCACGTCAGCACATTGAAGCATTCACTCCCTTAGCAGAGAGCCAAGGCACAGACTCCATCTAAACAGAGCTATTCCCAGACAGTAACTTTGAAAGAGACGTTTCGTGCAAATTAATCCATGGCCCTGTTGTCCGAGATCACGGAGTGCTGTTGGTAAGAAAAAGAACAAGAACATTTGGTGCAACATAGACCGAATAACGAACCTGTAGTTAACACCAACTGAATGGGGCATAGAAATTAACTTTGAGTATCATTTCCCTATGCCCCATTTAGTTAATATTAGCTGTCAGTTCGTTATTCAGTCTAGGGGTAGGGTCAGTGTATTTTTACTAAAGACAACACACAATGATCTCGAACAACAGACAACATTTGATGATCTTGAACAAATGGGCTGTGGACTGATTTACAACAGAACCAATCCACAGTAGTAGTATCAATCCTTTAATAGTCTCTGTAAAACTAGTAATAGTAACTGTAATCATAACTCAGAAGCAAAATAAGAATACAGTACACACGTGCAGCAACGATTTGACCACTACCGCTGCTGAACTAATCACGGCTGGTCAAGGAAACAGACTGAAGGCCTTTTTTTCTTCGCTATAATCGCCGGCAGACGTTCACTGTTGCACAATGCAGCAAGCAGAAGCGCGGCCAAGAGACAAATGAAAAGAAGAAGGGGGGAATAAAGACGGTCCTGAAAGGAAGTTTCCACTGTATCGGATCACACGTGGCTGGATAGGTAGAGTGGCTCTCGCTCTCTTGCCAAGCTGCTAGCTGCCTGGACTAGCTGCTAGTTGGACTGATTTCTCTGTGCGTCAGAGCTGGAGTCGAGCTCCTGTAAATCTTTGACACAAGTCTATTAAGTATTTGCCTAAAGGAATGCAATGGGAACCACCTGTGGTACGGCACCTTGAAAATGAGACATTTTTCACTCGAACACAGTGGATATGAGATAGCTGTTTGCCAGAACATACAACAGATGGAATGTAGTAAGTCGGTGAGAAAATTAGACAACCACGGACCTGGACACATTTGAGCGACTCACAGACAGTCAGTCATACAGTCAGACAGGCAAATAAATACCATACTATTTATCCCCAATAATATTCCACCTTAGTATGTGCTAACTAGCATAAAAACAGTCTGTTAACTGCATTAGAGCTGCAATGTAAGTGATGCTGGCTCCCTCCAAGATGATTGCATGTCAAACATCACAAAGTACCTAATGCAGAGATATCCTTACAAAGAACTGTGACAAAAAATGAACAAGACAAAACCCTTGACAATTTCAGCCAAGTTATATTGTTTTTAAAATATCAGAAACTTCAAATGTCAAACCACTTATAGTTCCCATTGAAATGCTATGAACCCCCTCCGGAAAACAGTGCTATTATAAAACAACCGTCACCCGGTTTTAACTTTTGACTAAAATTATGACCGACACTGGGAGACTTTTTTTGTATCTGAAATGGGATCCTAATCCTATTCTGAGTTGAGCTCTTGAATATGCAGGGAGACTGGGGGGAAAGGGCTGGAAATGGGTTTGAACAGGCATGGGTAGTGGACACAGAAATTAGATAACATTTAATGCTGCCCAGAGTCTTCCGAATCAAACGGAGGAATGTACACCAAGGGGGTTTGTTCCAATCCTGATGGAAACATCACTCGTTAGGATTTAATCTGATTACAAAGCGGTTCGGACAGATTTTCTGCGGTAGGCAAACTTGCCAAATAAATGGCCGGGTGCCCAAATCGTACCCTAAGTGGAAAATAAGGACCACCATTGTGCTGTTCAACTTCCTACGCCCCAATCATGCTCCCCTTACTGCTGTAATCAACACACTCTCACCCAGGACTATGGAACTCGGTTGACATTTACAGGACTGTTGCCGGTTTGTTCCTGTTTTCTTGCCACATATTGTTCTTGTTAATGAGACCAGTGAGAGAACTCGGGCAGAACAGGAACCATTCCTTATCGTACTCCAGCCATTAAAAAGCCTCAAAGATAACGACATTAAACTATTTCCTCTGGACAATGGCTGTCATGACCAAGGCATCATTTTATAATTGATTCCACAAAAATGAACTGGACTTTCAGACTGTGCACTGCACTGTACTGACTGGCCGATTTCCGTTTGGTTCAAGTTACTCAGCAAACTGGCATCTGAGATCTAAGAGCAACCATGGCCAGCTCATTACTGTGATCCACTTTTGGACGGCTAAGTTCACATCTTTCTGCTCCATTTCTCTCCCACCGCAGCATAGATTTATGCATGTGTCTAAAGAATACAGCGAGGGGAAAGCATGGGTTTCTGCATTTTTTTGTCTTTCTCTCTTGCAGTCTAAGGGGTTTTCAAGCACAAAGGTCACTTCTTTTTCGCCATGGAAAATGGAAGGCCCTCCCCTCTGGACTGGGAACGGATATCATAATTAAGATGAAATGACGGCCAGTTTTTTTTTTTTTGCTTCAACTCTTTCGGCTCAGCTTAAGTTAGGGAAGTGTAAAAGTTTGTTTAGTTTGTTTCAGGGGAGCAATCCTCATATCTGAAACCCTTGAGAACACAGGGTAGTGGGTAAAAAAAGAAAAGAAGGCAATTTAATCTGGCTCCTAAGAGGCACCATCTGTGCAAACGCAATTTATCACTATTGGATGGGCTTCTTTTATATCCCACGTAATTTGGCTCTGAGATTATTTTTTCAAGGTTTGGAATTATGCTTAATACCGCAATGTAATAAACATTAAAAGCACTCCTGGAATTCAACTTTGAGATATGCGGCTGAGGCGCCATACATACTTTATTAAGTTATCGGGCCATTTGTTAAATGCCCTAATTGTGCACTTCAAAAAGCTGTCAAGACTAAGAGGCCACTGGGCGGCTGGATAAAAGCTGTCCTAAAATAGTTTTTAAAAACCCCATTGATGTCACTGCAACTGCAATCTCAGCAATGCAAACTTTTCCCACAGAGTATGGTGTCTTTTCAGAACGCTCTATATCTCTTGCTCAGCAGAAAAAAGGCCATCACAAATCCTGTCACCCTCTAATCTGTGTGCGCTTCAAGGCTTGGTGCTTACTGTAATGTTCCCCCTGATGAACAGAAACTCTCTAGACAGCTAAAAGAGGTTGAATCTAAATCAACATGGTAAATTTAGTCCGATGTAGCAACATGACAACAAGTGGACAAGAGAAAGATATGAGAGAAATAGGTGGACTACATGGAAGTGAAGGCTGAAATATGGGCCGGAAAAAAAGCTGGACTAAAGTCACCTTTTTGCGGTTATCTAAGCCTGCCCTCCATGAATGGGGCAGGGCAGGGCAGGGCAGGGTAGGGGTGGGGTTGGGTTCAGGGGAGCAAGGGGGCAGTGGCCCTCCAACTCTCTGGCATTACGAAACTGAGACAGAGACATTCATCATTTTTCTACGGGCCATTACTCCCACTGACAGCTTGAGCGAAAACATCACTTTCATTACAGCAAAGTTCCACTGGGGCCCAGAATGTTCCATGCGAGCCCTCCTTGGGCACGAATCAACCTTCTCTTCAGCATCGGACTATTTGGCTAAATGAGCTAATTGAAGAGCTAATAGAGAGTGTGGAAATGAGGCAGAACACCACAGCCAGAGTCCAAGATGGCGTGTACGTACATGGTCTGAACATCAAAGTCGCCCGTTCCAAACCAAGCCCTCTTCCTGGCTAACCTACCACAGCAAAAAAATATGATGTTCACTAATGCTGAAATGAGTTGTCATTGTCTGTGGTCCCTATCTGACTTCATGCCAGCAAACTCATCATTTTGCCTCGCTGCACAAGCGGAAAAGCCTTTTGGCACCTCATACCTGATCCATATGGTTTTGCGATTTATATATATTCATTTTTGCCACTGCATTGGAATGGCATGCAGGGACCACTCCAAGAAAACTGCTCTTAAATAGGAATATGACTGTGCTTGGGTTGTTAGGTTGGTGCGGCTGTAATCTCATACGAAATGGGCACAGAAGACAACTTGGCTGGCAGGCTGGACTGGACAGGACAGGGCCCGTCTGCTTCTGTGTTTTAAATAGCCCCTGTCTGGCTTCTGGGTGTCGGGAGAAATTGCCATGTGTAATCCCCTTAGTTCCGTTGCCGTATTAGCACAAATTCCAGCAAAACTCCACATGATTTCGGCCGTAGCCGAGCTTCTGCAGAGGGATGTGCATAATTGTGCCCTCTAATGAGGTGACAATCAGCCACGGTGGAAACAAGGGGGTTTTGAGTCAAATTCAGACGAAAACCATTAAGGTCACATTTATCTTAATAACCAAAGACACTCCAAAGCAGACTATTTGCACAGCTGATGACATTCACACCTAGCCAACCGACTGAGCGTCTGGATCCGTGGCTTATTCGAGCGAAAAAAACAGACCTACTTTCCTTCCCGATATTGAAAATAACACTAAAAATGACATGAAAATGTTGAATGTTACATCTGGGACCTTGCACTGGAAATGCAGCTACCCTCTCTTAAGGGGAACACCACTCCCAGAAGGAAACGGGCTCTTTTCCAGATCAGTTGGAAGGCATTTTCGATGGTGCCACTGATGGCAGAATTAAAAATACCACAACTACACTTTATCTGACTTGTGTTCTCAACATGCAATCAAACAAAATATATCAGCAAAAAATAGCTATATGAGTAGCTATATATATATTTTATATATGTATTAAACAGAATGAGCAAAGCGTTTTGTGTTTCTTCAATATCACACATTGAAAAACACAACCTCTTTTATTAACACATACTTAAGACTGCCCTAAAAGAGCTTTGCAAATCAAAATGTAAACAATAACATGCGCAGGGGCACAGTTCAGTGATCAGAGACAGCTGCGGCTGTTTGCATGGTCTGAGCGCAGAAGACCAGAAGTGGCTTCAATAAAGTGGTATTGCAGCATCAAAAATATATCAATATGGTGTTATAGTCTCAACTACATATCTCCATCAAAACTATATTGATATTATAATATTATCGATATACTGCCCAGTCCTAGTCTCTGTGTATTGATTTAGAAAACTCCAGTCATCTCAGCACCGGAGACACACACACACACACACAAACACACACACACACACAGAGAGAGAGAGAGAGAGAGAGAGAGAGAGAGAGAAGATTTCTCTTACTTGGGAGAAGTTGAGCCTGTTGAGGGGGTGGCACTGCTCCTCCACCATCTCCACGGCGCCCGTCTGTTTGCGCATGCGCTCGGCCTCCTGCGCCAGGTAGAGGTCCAGCACGGGCACGCCGCGCGTCTTGATGTCCGCCTCGGTCAGCGAGTTCACCATCAGCATGACCCACACGGGACGCTTGCGCTCCCAGTTGCCGGCGATGGCATTGAACAGGTAGTCGGCGTACAGGCCCTTGCCCCGCTGGTCCGGGGTCATCCACGACGGCATCATGAGCTTGACGTACTCCAGGTGGCGCTTCAGACGCCAGTAGATGTCCCTGGGCAGCACGTCCTGGAGGTTCTCCCCCTGGGGCAGCAGCTGGCAGCTGGTCAGGGCCGAGATGGTGTGCGGGTCCGTCAGGTCCAGCTCGAAGTAGACGATGTGGCTCTCCTGGAACGCCTTCTTCGAGTTCTCTGGGATGAAGTCCCAGACGCGGGTGTAGGGCACGTGGATGGTTCCATAGAAGTAGGAGGGCGGGTCTCGTTTGATTGTCCACAAGAAAGAATTTAATTCACTTTGCTGTGGAGATGAGAGAGAGGGAGGGAGAAAAAATACATTTCAAATTTGTTCTAACTTTATAGTTTATGTGTTGGCAGACTAGCTACAAAAAGGTTTCAGATTAAATAAAATGCAGCCTACAGTTTAATGTGATTCAAGTACGAACCTGCCTGAATACATTAAACACTAGGGTGTTTTAAAAAATATACATGGAAAAATATGGTGTGTTAAAAATCTATAATGGGTCAAGAATTCACAAATGTGGAATAGTTATTTTAGGTAGGCTGTAACACTAACCTTAACTTTTCTTGATGGCTGTTGATATTTTTTTAAAGAAAATTTGCTTTGCTTCTCAGTTCGCCTTATTTACTCAATTGACTATTCCTCAACCCAACCGTCGGGTTCTCTCAAATGTCAACCTTGTGTGGCAACACTGACATTAACTAAGTTCTTTCCAAACACTTCGTGTCGCAAAAAAAATGTTGATTCTGAAGTTGTTAATTAATACCGACAGTTACTTAGGCACATTATAAGTATCTAATAAGGACATCACTTCAAGGTTTCTCCATTAATACAATACACGTCGCTATGGTCCACCACGACTTTCTGAGTACTCCGCGGGACACTTTTTGACAGTTTACTAGTCTAGCACTTCATAGGAAATAGGCAAGCTAGAAAATGGACTAGGCAATGAAGTTATCTTAATGTAAATTTCAGGACTTTTTGGGAAAGGGAATTTTTAAGTTTCCATGAACAATCTTAAATGATCACTAACTTCTAAGAAACAATTATTGTAGTAGTTTGAAGACTGTAGTAGGCAGGAAATTCAGTTATTTTGACACAGTTAAATAAAAAACTCAAATTTGTCTGAACCATCGCGTTCGTGACTGTTTACAAACAAGGCTAACAGACATATGTCCACTGGCTGCAATATGATTTTTAAAATGTTTAGACCACCACACTAGCTTTATAGCCAGTCTGCATCATTTTGGGAGGATGTTTAGAATTTGACAGGACAGAGGGAGACTTATGACAGACCATTCTGAACACTTACTTTTCTGTTAAGATCGCACTTCGCTGAATCCCCGAGGCTCCACGGGTTGGCTCTTACCAACAATATAAAGAATGCGTGGATAAATACGCCCCAAGTGACCAGCATCGTAGCTTCAAACGTGGACAGCGTTGTAGCAACGTAGCGTGAACGGCTGTTGTCTTGCAACAGTTAAGCAAACTATTAAAGCTATTTCCCAAACTTTATCTCCGACTGATTTTCACACAGTCTCCTCAGCTTGCATGCCATGATGCCACAAATTGTCCGATGGTGGAAAGTTTGGCTTGCCGTGGTATTACTTTGATATAGTCATCAAATGTGATGTCTGGCGAGAGCAACTATGGCATGCTGTTACTGTCGTCGGTAGTGTTTTTGTCCTTCAAAGCCGGTTAGAGATTAGCACGGTGAAAAACTGCGGCCTAGCATCATATAGGCTATAAAAGAAAAAAGGTATCCTTATTTCCTCTGCCGTGCTTCACCGAATCCACTACGCTTCTCCGTAGTTCAGTGGATGTACGCGCAAAGCGTGGAGGCTTCTCCGCAACAGGTTAGATACTGTTTATCCCCTCATCGCTTTTCTTAAAAACTCAGAGAAACTTTGTCAACGCGAACAAAAACTGCAAAAGAATATTTAAAGGTCTTCCAATAGCGTTTCGGGAAAAATGTCGCACAAACTGAAGTCCCGGCCAGGTTATACCATTCATTAAAACATCTGTTCTCTGAGCTGTCCCAACCTCGTCCGTACAGCTTTAGCTTCTTCTTGTTTCTTCGGCTCGATGGAACCCTTATTATTAGACGCCTAAAGTGAGTTGCCGAGGTAGGGTAGGCTACTTGCGCATCACTGTCAGAAAGTGGGAGCCCTACCTACCCCCAGCCCCACACACACACCCCTCGACCCCCGCCCTCCCTGCACACTCATACTGTGCAATAATCTGATTAAAGCATCTAAGAGCTGCGGGTCACTGGAGGAGGAGCGGAGGCATTCATTCACTGTAGGAAATCAGCGAACAGGTCTTCAGAACTTCATCAAGGAATCCACTCGAGAGTTCTTATTCCAGGGATACCAGCAAGTGTTAATGGCAAAAATGTGCCAAAAAGTTTTACTCGAATAAATATGTGGAATCATGCAGGTGTTGTAAAAACGCAGGATCCTAGAGCTAAAATCCTAACAAAATAAATAATTAAGGAAACAAAATAACAGTCTGAATCATACATTTTATGGGATCTTTATTTTGGCTCATCTGACTTAATGGTCGGTCTGTGTTGGCTAATTAGTGAAGCTGCAATAGTGAGCCCGTGGAGGGTGTTTGATATCCTGGTGTTACATTATGTGCTGCTAATGCGCTACAAACTACGTAGCATTAACATGAGAATACACACGCTAAGGAAGCTATTGAATCTAGCCTGTAAATTGCGATTTTCACACGAAGCAGCTAATACGTGTTGATGGAGGTTTCTCTGTAGACGTCTGTGTAAACAAAAATACCCAGAGGGCCAAGGGTACAGAGGAGGCAAAGGTAGGCAAATTCGAAGGGTATCCAGGCCGCAACCTAAATCCATTCGAGTAAGATTAGTTAGCATAACAACAGCAACCAGGGAATATCTTAAATTAGATCTGCATGTGAAACAGAATGAAAAACAAGTATAGGTCGACACTGTAAACACAACTATGTCTTTGCGCGTAAAGTTTGATTTGGTGTTTGTTTTGGGCATCCACAAACCATCCGCAAGCACTTACTCGAATGACTTGTGACTTACAAACAAGAAAGATAAAATTAGAGAACCACTGGTTCGTCTTGACACCCCGAAAACTATTCCTTTGAAGCCCTAAACACTAAAATCTGTTGACCAGATATGGTGACGTTGAATAGACTACACATGTTTTTGTTCGCCTGAATTGGAAGCAGGAGGATCATTAATGAAATATTTTTCAAAACAACATTTTCCACTGTGGTGTGACATTTAGAAATCACTTTGAGATACTTCCACAGCATAGGATTGGATGTAGTCAAAATATTACAGGGGGAGATTCCAAAAAAACTCAAAAGAAAACTTTTTGTAAAAACAGAACAGCAAACACAAGGGAATTTAGACATTAAGGACACATTTAAATACAAAGTGTAGGCTACACATGGGATAATAAAAGAGCCGTAGGCAATATAATAAGACCTGTCTTCTCACTAGGTTCGTGTATGTTGGCAGTGCAGTGTTACGTCTGAAAGAGCTCCATCTACTGGTGAACACAGACAAGCCGTGATACAGGTAACCGTGGCACTAAGAAAATCTAATGTTTTAAACATAAACATTGGACTTCAAACTTCGACCTTTCATCAAATTTAGAGCAACCTTTAATTAAATTTAGTGAAATCACTGCATTTTGTTTACTTATTAATAGTATGTATCAGAATGTGCATCACTTCACTGAAGCTTTCTGCATCACACATGAGGGTGATTAACATGCATTAAGCAAAATATACTGTTATGGAATAATTAGCATAAATTATACTAGCGCTTTCAACTCCAACTCCTATACCAGAGTTGTTTTGTACTATGTCTGACACTAAACAAATGCAGCAAATGCTGGGCCCTCTCAGAGAGTATGTGAGCTGTTATGTTTCAGTCAGCTAGGCCAAGGCTCTGCAGTGGGTCATACGAAAGGAATTGGTTTCCCAATTTGGTTGTAAACACATTCACGATTCCCACCTCCCCCTTTGTGTGTGTGTGTGTGTGTCTGTCTGTGTGTGCGTGTGTGTGTGTGTTTGTGTTTGTGTGTACGCTTGTGTGTGCGTGGGTGTGCCACATGCCGTGTTTACAACAAGCTAATGTGCTAAGATAAGGGCCCCCCTTTTTTTTCTGTGGGGCCTTTTGATGTGTGGAGATGCCAGTATACGCTCAGTGTTGTCGGGGGGGAAAACTGGCTCTGGAGGATCCAAACAGGAAACCAGAGCAAATTGGCCAGTCAGATTGACATGCTGATTGAGGGGCTGCAGAGAAGGGTCAGCGCGTAGAGGGCAAAAGAAGGCAGAGGCTTCCCTTTGAACTGTCTCCGAGACACGTGTCAGCGCTTGCGTATGCTGGATAAGAACACTTCTTTCGGGGGTTTTTTTTTGGGGGGGGGGGGGGGGGGGGGGGGGGGGGTGGGAGGGGGCAGGGTTTGTAATAAATCTCTGTGAGACCATCATCTGTTTCGTGCCATCTGTGTTTATGCCTTAGTGGAACTTTTAACTTTTTCTCCAGCAGATTTTGGTGGTGCAGCACTCCTTAATTTCAAAGCGTTGGACCTAGTTAGATATGCTCACAGCACCGAGCCTAGTCATATACGCTCAGAGTCAGAGTTGTGTGTGGCGTGTAGAGCCATAATCTGTTATTTTTTGGCCTCTTTGGACAACCTTGAACAGGGGTTTCTTTTCTCAGGAAAACCATTTTGGGTCTGTAATGATTTCCCTCAAACACATAAAGAGTTGTGTGTGTGTGTGTGTGTGTGTGTGTGTGTGTGTGTGTGTGTGTGCGCGTGCGCGTGTGTGATACAGAAGGTGAGAGTACGTTTGTGTGTGTTTTCTTAAGATCATGGTGTTGTTTTAATGTCAGCCATGAGCCAAGGCACATATAGGCCCTGACGTACCATTTCAGGTTTAAGTTCCAGTCATTAAACAACAGGGTCGATAGCAGAGAAAGAACGTAGACAGGCAGAGACAGCGAGAGGAGGACATATGGAGAGACAGAGACTAGTGCCAGGCTAGTGGTTGATGTGTGTGTGTGTGTGTGTAATGCGTGTATGTGACAGTGTGTGGGTGTATGTGTCCCTACTCTGTGTCTTTTTACACCTCTGTTGCTTATGTCCTCCTTTTTGTAAGTCGCTTTGGATAAAAGTGTCTGCCAAATGCAATGTAATGTAATGTAACTGTGTACGCTTCCATGTGAAGTTGTGTGTGTGTGTGCATGTGCATGTGTGATGGTGTATGCATGTATGATAAGGAGTGTGTGTTTATGTGTGTATGTGAAGGCGTATGCTTGTATGTATGATAAGGAGCGTGTGTGTGTGTGTGTGTGTGTGTGTGTGTGTGTGTGTGTGTGTCCCACTGGGCAGGTACCTCCCAAGGCACTCTGGGTAAGTAGTGTGAGAAGGGCAGTCTGCACAGTCTGATTATTTTCCCGCGGCTCAGTGTGTGAAGGAGCCTTTGTGAATCTGAAGCTCTCACACCAGGCCCAAACCAACAGGGAGAGAGAGAGAGAGAGAGACTGTGAGAAGAAGAGAATGAATATGAGAGAGAGAAAGAGAGACAGAGAGAGAGAGAGAATGTCAGAAGAGGAGAATGAATGGGAGAGAGAGATAGAGAAAGAGAGAGGGAGAAGGGGTTAGAGAGAGAGGACGATGGACGATGACAGTGTAGACCTGGCTTTCATTTAAAAACAAGCAGGAGAGCAGCGAGAGAGGAAGAAAGGGGGGGGGGGGGGTGCTGATTGGCTTACTCAGAGTCTCCAGAGTTTGGTATCACAGCTGGGGTTGGAGAGGGCCTACGAACTAAAAACATACCTGCGTGTGTATGTGTGTGTGTGTGTGTATGTCTGTATCTGAGATCTGCAGCAGTTTTTATGTGGGGGCTCATATGCTGTCTTTTCTGCCTGGCCGAACTATATTTCTGGAAGGTGTGTTGGTGCGTGTGTGTGTGTGTGTGTGTGTGTGTGTGTGTGTGTGTGTGTGTGTGTGTGTGTGTGTGTGTGTATGTCTGTGTGTGTATGTCTGTGTCTGTGTCTGTAGTGGTGCATAGTATGTTTGTATGAAAAAGTGTGTCTAGGTGCAATGTACTGTATGTGTCTATTTGTGTGTATATCTGGAAAGTACATGTGTACCTGATGTTTTAGTTTATCTTGTGTATTTCTGGTTGTGTTTGCTTCTTCAAATAGCCTTTTACATACCGAAACACCAATATATCAACACAGTTTGAACAGAGTACCCACAGGAAGTCTCTTTTACACATTCCAACCACTGTGATGTGTTTTTGGACAACTAGGTTTCCTCCTAGGCAAACAATGACTAATTATTAGTCTGTAATTACTAAGTATTACTGCACTTATATTCCACGTCAGTTAGTCAGTGGTGTGAAATATAAAGCCCTTGAGCTATGTTGATGGGTTGATGGGCTTCATGGGTTTTACTGGCAGGATAACAAACAAACGATACTGGAAATGACTAAAATTGAACCCTTTTAAGAAATACTTACAGACAGACGCAACACACACACACACACACACGCACACACGCACACACACACACACACACACACACACACACACACACACACACACACACACACACATAGAGAGAGAAAGAGGGGGAGAGAGAGAACGAGTGAAAGAAAGAGAGGTGTACACATGTACACACACACACACACACACATAAACACACACACAAACACACACAGCATTTAAAAAATATAACTTCAAAAGGGAACATGGGTAATCCCAGATTTGGTTCAGAGTTAAATGCAGGCGATATGTCACACTATTTCAGTGTTTGTCTAGCTTAGTTTGAGCCCCATAAGCGCAGTCTCAAGTTTATCATATGATGTAACCATATGGAGGGTATTAGGGCAATTTATCGTTCAGCTGTATGGCTGACTGTAACATTTAGAGTACTTGTTATAATGACAGTAGAGGTAAAACCATAATTGTCATTTATACATTATGCTGACAGATACAGCTGCTAAATATTGACGTCCCGCTTGGTAAAACACAAGCAGATAGAGTAACCCGAGTCTTAGAAAAACGCTCAGGCGCGGCTTGGGTTTCAAAATTGTTATGGGCGAGAGATTGGACAAAATAAATCTATTCGAATCAGAACCAGATGGCGGCCGTTTCCGTTAAAACAGGCAACTGGAGATACAAAAATATATATATGTGGGTACAGGGGGGCGAGAGATGGCAAGTTAAACAAGAGAGCAATTTTTGCAGTGGGAAGCGGGAGACGGTGCTGGTGGGCTGTTGGGCTGGAGGAGGAGAGGCTGGCTGGCTGGGTGAGAGAGAGGGGGACGTAGGCCTGGAAGCAGGCCTCCTAATCAGGGACAGAAGCCCAGTGAGCCAGGCCTGAGCAACAAGAGGCTGGTGCTGGAGTAACTTATTGACTAGTTATTAAGTAGTTTATTAACCAGTTAAGAGAGCCAGCAGTTACTCATTCATAATGCTGAGGAGACTCAGGGAGTGATGAATAGCTACGTGGTGAAGTTAGTGCCAAAAATGTCCTAAAAAAGAAGAAGAAGCATCTAAGGTCTTCTGATTAGCCTAAGAATTTTGTGTGTCTGCCATCTTTGTCTAAGACAATTTTAAAAGTTTGTTTGTGACGTGCCTTTGGGTTTCTGTCAAAGGTGCTTTTTAAGCTAAAATGTATTATTATTATTATTATTATTATTATTATTATTCACCATGCGTGTTTCCTAACCTCATTTTCACAATATTCTTCATGTTGTCCTACCTCCAATGCCAACTGGGCAGTTATCACTACTGCAATATTATCGCTAAACATAATTTTTCATTGCCCATTAATTCCCATGACGCTATGTGGCACGGGGAGCAAATAAACAAATAACCACTAATTAGGAGGAAGTAAGCATGTAATTTTTTTAGCACATGGTTTAAGAAGCACATATTTTCTGGATCGCAAAACAATTTCCCTAATTTGGTGGAACGCCTTTCATTTCGTGCAGGGAAAAGCCCATAAAAAATAAATAATATAATAGAAAAAAATGGTTTTTAGGAGAACTCATAATTCTTTCAAAGCCTGCATGGTTACATACATAGGCCGCTCATTTCCACTGGGATGCACTGCCAGTGTGTGTTAAATTACGAAGGAAATCTTTCGCTGACCCATCCATCAGCTTGTTGACATTAACATGGTGACCTTGGCCATTCCGTTGCGCGTGTCAGTCGGGAAGCCCGATGTAAATACACACAGCCATCGTTTAACAGGACCCCAATCAGCATGTGATGAATAGAACGATAATGGCTTTGATGAAACTAGAAGGAGACATTACTGTGCACTCATATTTATTTAAATAGGTGACTAATCACACTTTAATGTGTTGTTCTTGAAAGGCGGCGGCCTGAAGCGCTGCTCTGTGCTTCGGGAAACGACTCTGGTCTGTCTCACAAATATTTCCAGTGGGGTTGTGCTGGATTTGACCCATTTTTTTCAAAGCCTGTACTTTTTGGTATGCTTTGAAATAACTTATTTCCACATCATATTAGGTAACAGGCATTAATTCTATTGTACTTCATAGCAGCTGCTATAATACAGGCCTACTTGCGCTCTGTCTTTTGTGGTATAATTTAGTCCAGGGGTTGTTAGCTTTGGGGTTGTGGGAGTTTTTTGATTTGAGAGAGTGATTTTGCAAGTGACTGGGCTTTTTCCCTCATGAATTCTTAGTGAGGAGGGTGAATGAAAGGGGGACATATGAAGGGGTTTTCCTCTCCTCTCTTTTGTTCTCTTCTGTTTGCTTCTCTTCTGTTCTCTTCTTCTCTTTTCCTATATGTAATTTCTGTTTAATTTGTTTCTTTTGTTCTCTCTCCTCTTCTCTTCTCTTCTCTTCTCTTCTCTTCTCTTCTCTTCTCTTCTCTTCTCTTCTCTTCTCTTCTCCTCTCCTCTCCTCTCCTCTTTCCTTCGTCAGTAAGACTCTTTACTTTCCTCATTGCACTAACATTAGTGAAGATATGGTCTGGCACAGAGTGTATCTCCTCAAATACCTCCTCTCGGAGAAACGGAGCAGCCACCTAATGACAGGCCAGGCATGGCTTAAACACTGACCAGACCAGGGAAACAAACAATCACCCACTCAGTTACACTGACATGCTACTATACATTTTCCAGCCACTGCAGACGCTCCCTGAGCCTTTGATCACAGATGTGTGGAAAGCATCCCATGTCTGCGAGACAGGCTCTTACTGCCCCAGCACTGTCAAATCAAGTAGAACCGCACCGTGATGCAGAACAGTGGTTCTAGATGCTGCCTGTGGGATCCTCCTGATCAGTGAGTGTTCCACGGTTCCTAACTCCTCATACATAATCCTTCAGAACCTGTCAGTTGCATTCTTACTTAGATTTTTTTTTTTTTACACATGTACACAGATTAATTTTGCAGACATGTTTATGTGTGGCAACTCCCAGATTAGGTCCAAGTTATACCACACAAACCAAGGAGACGAGTCAGTCAGATGAACATGTTAGAGGCACCAAACGAACAGTTTTAGCATTCCTCCATGTTCTGAGAGCTGTGGCTAGAGGAGAGTACAGATATCCAGAAGCTCTGCAGTGTCCAGAAGTATACTGGAGAACCTTCAATCAATGGAGCCCTGATGGAGCCATTTTGTAATTTCTCTCTCTTGACAACAGAGGGCGCTGTTTGAAGTCTTCAGGCGGGTGAGCTCGGCCCTGGAGGATAATCATAAGAGACCTTTTTTTCATTCGCAGAGGCTGAGGAGACTTTAAAGAAATGAAATATGTCTTTCAACAAAGCCAGGCTGATCCCTCAGCGTGGTGAAAGCACTGCTTTCATGCTCCATAGGGTGGATATTGATTTTCCTCCGCTTTCCTCGTGACCCATATTTGTCTTATTTCCTTCCTCCCTATTCATCTCACTTTGGCCATAATGGCCGTACCACTCGCTTGCCTCCACAGAGACGCAAAGGGCTTTACATCCCATTTAATGCTGAGCGTTAATGCTGAGTGTGGGAGGAGGGAAAAAAAGAAAAACGACATCAAAATGTACTTTGACATTCCCAGCTGAGTCTCCCCCCCTGTTTTTCCAAAGGTTGCAGTGTAAGCCCATTTATGCTGTTTGCAACAGGTCAAACAGAGTGAGTGGCCATTTACACAGAGCAGACGTGTGTGTGTGTGTGTGTGTGTGTATGTGTGTGTGTGTGTGTGTGTGTGTGTGTGAGAGAGAGAGAGAGAGAGAGAGAGAGAAACACACACACACACACACACACACACACACACACACACACACACACACACAGAGGACCAAGGGGGGCAAAGAGGGTTGTGTTTGGTGTGAGATGGATGTATGAATGGCTTGTTTTGGGGGGTGAAATGGATTTTGTCGCATCAGGGCCCCCCCAGCAGGCGGCCCTTCCTGTCTGAATGCTCACAGTGCATAAACTTTCTCTCTCTCTCTCTCTCTCTGTCTCTCTCTCTCTCTCTCTCTCTCTCTGTCTGTCTCTCCCTGTCCCTGTCTCTCTCTCCAGCTCTCTCTCTCTCTCTGTCTGTCTCTCTCTGTCTCTACCTTCCTCTCTCTCCCTCTCTCTCTCTCTCAGTCTCTGTCTCTTGCTTCCTCTCTCTCCCTCTCTCTCTCTCTGTCTCTGTCTCTCTCTTCCTCTCTCTCCCTCTCTCTGTCTCTCTCTCTCTCTCTCTGTGTCTGTCTCTGTCTCTCTCTCGCTTCCTCTCTCTGTCTGAATGCTCACAGTGCAGGGGTCTCCATTCGCAGACACACACAAATACATAAACCATAAACTTTCTCTCTCTCTCTGACTCTCTCTTTCTCTGTCTCTCTCCCTCTCCCTCTTTCTCTCTGTCTCTCTGTCTCTGTCTCTCTCTCTGTCTTCCTCTCCCTCCTTCTTACACTCACACACACATACAGATGTATACTTGAACTTGTATACATGCGCTCTCTCACAAACACAGACACAGACACAGACATGGACCGATATGTCAGTGGGCCAATATTTTGCAGAAATGACGTCAGCCATCGGCTGACCATGCTTCATAAGATATCAATATCGCATCGGCCATGGAAAAACCCATATCTGTTGACCTCTACAGACATACACACACACACACATGCATTATAAATATAACATGAAAAACTACACACCCATACACAGGTATTTATATGCTTGAACAGGTTTTAATCAGTGCAATTACTTTCTTGACCTCTGATGGCTAACTTGGGCTTCCCATGTCTAAGGTTCATACGCTCGTTAACTGCCACACCAGTAGGACGGATTAGATTCCCTGCCCGATATCAGACCTGTCTGCTGGGCTACCGTTAAGCTACTCGGGCCTGTTAGCACATGGAAGCCCAGGCCCAGCTGGATGTGCCGGTGCAGAGCCCAAGATACTCACATAGATATGCATCACTGTAATGGAGACAATCCAGGCGGTTTTGTGGCTTTGCTACGTTATAGCTTATGCAGCCTTCCAAAGGTGCTCTTTTGCCTTGGCCAGCCCGTTGTCAGTGTGTCTTGTGAGATGGATGCATTGTTTGTTTTCAAAGGCTACAGGATACGGGAGTGTGGATAAACCACTCCACTATTTTCAAACCTGTGGCTGCTGGTGGTAAACACCTCACATTTATGCACAGAAACACAGAGCACGACACATACACTATGTGTACAACAGTGTTTGCATACAGATGACTTTAAAAGAACTGGAGACTCCTTTGTTAAGAAAGTCAGTTTGTGATGTTTTTATCTCACCTGTTCTTTTCTCCCAGTTTTAGCAAACCTTTAAAATTTGACTTCTCTGCGTTTAACTATATCCGTTCACAGGCTTATCCTCTCTTAACTGGCTGAAGCTGTTTTGAAAAAGTTTTGACCTCAAAAAAAAAAAAAAAACACAACCAGCCTTCTCAGCTTCACCTGAGGCCAACTTTAATATGATACTACACACAGCCTCCCTTCCCCTCTGTGCCCGTATAGATCTTCTTCTTCGTCTCCGCACATTAGTACAACCACGCCACAGTTCCTCCCGCCGCTTCAAAATACAAGAAAAGAGGCGCTGGATCTGTGTGAGAGTAATATTTTCTTTTTGCCGGCCTTCTCACAGCTCTCCCTTTATTTTTCATCGCACAGACGTGTTTGCTCAGCCACCAGACTGCCGGTAATGTTTAGCATTTAGTCATTTGATGCCAGTCAATTCGGCACATGAAATATTAATCTGAACATTGATTTCAATCTGTCTGCCTGTCAGTGGAGGCTGCGCCGCCCCCCCCCCCCTCACCCAAGCCCCCCCCCTCCCCAGCTGCACGGCTGCTTTGTGTTGAAAAGAGACTCTTGTCTCGACATTTTTTCCCTCCACGCCACAGGAGTGAGTGCAGATCCTTTTGCTTTCAAGCACCAGTAAACAGAATACCCTCACACCAATGCACGCATGCTGGCATGCACGCACACAAACACACACACATGCACACTCACACAAACACATGCGCGCGCGCACACACACACACACACACACACACACACACACACACACACGCACACACACACATGCACTCATACTCACACTCACACCAACACACACACACACACACACACACACACACACACACACACACACACACACATGCACACTCACACACTCTCTCTCTCTCACACACACACACACAAAAGCCTAGTACCACAAATAGTCTTTCCTTGGGATCAAACGGGAGCATGGGGCCGAAGTGTAGAAGTAAGCTGTGCCCACCAACACCACCTCACCCTCAAACCCAACACCACCCCCCCTGTTCCTGCCCCAACCCCTCTTCCCTCTCCAAACAGCGGGACCCTCAGAACATGACCCTCTTTCCAATAAGCAGAAAGAAAGAAGAGGAGGAGATGGTAGCGGAGGAGGTGGGGAAGGAGGAGGGAGAAGAAGAACAAGAAGGGGTAGAAAGAGGGGGAAAAAATGAAGTTTTCATCGCCTTCAAAAAGGTCCACGCATGCCTCTCTCTGTGTTTGTGTAATCCTCGGGTGTTTAAATAAATATTTCTGCTCAGCGGGAGACTGAGAGCCTCTGCCCACCACCACCACCACCTCTGACCCCCCCCCCACCCCCCACCCCCCCATCCTCCAACGCTTCTACCCTCACCCCCACCCCAAACCTGATTGTCAGATTGTAAACAAACGTGCTCCGTCTCGCTGCTGGCACTGCGCCACGCCCGTCCGCACCCGTCCCGCACCCCTTGCTGACAGGTCGACGGACCTCGTCCTGTTGAAAGCCCCCATACCCACCCCCCCTAACACCACTGACCCTCCACCCCAACCCCCGTTATTGATAGAGGGAAGTGCATGTGGCAAGGCCTCTCTCCAGGTAATCGGGCTGTTCAGTGCGGGAGAGATCCGCTTACTCCACGTACCGCGCGCTTGTTTTCGTTTTGGTTTATTTTCTCTTCACTCATGTTTCTCTGGTGTTTGGTTAGGAGCTCATAATGAAGGCCCTGTTGTCATGGACACCTAGAGCGAGTGATAACAGTGTGGCCGGTCACGGCAGAGTGCTAGCTTACATGCTACCTTCTGTGTCTTTACCTCATCCGTTAGATCGGCCGGTGTGATAGAGGGTGTGAGTTACACTGCAGGCACGCCGTGAGTTAAATTGGAAGCTCGCAGTAGGCAGCGGCAGCGTCCTGACTTGTTGCTGACGTTTCCAGTTGGAACCAAAGCCAGTTGTTCTGGAAACATTTGATATCCTCCAGTGCTTGGTTTTTCAGAAGCTATTGCCTTTTAGGTCGAGAAGAGTGAAGTTGTTTGTTTGGGCAGGATTCAAGGCCCTACTTGTGTTCTTTGTTTACGGTCTGGAAGAGGAATAAGTATGATTTTCCATGAGCACATTCTGAAATTAGACATCTGTTTCTATGAAAAAGTCAGTGATACCATCATCAAACTTTTGGCCAGTGCACTCTCCGACAATGAAATTGGACGTTCAAGGCCCATTTTTCACTTTGATAGCCATTCCCTTGTACTGACCTCATGGATTTGTGTATCCACTTAAGATGATTTGTCTCACAATTTTGTACTTTGTTTAAATACATCTGCAATTGAATAATGGATTTGTGGTCTTAATAAAAAGACTGACTTTTCCTGCAGTCTGAAAACATGAACTCATCATGGCCATGATGTTGTAGTTCATTATATGGAACAGTAGGGGGCAATATTTACCTGTCAGTGCAGGAACAGCATTTTTGGGTAAACAAGCTTTTTGCAGCCAAATTTCTAGTCTTTATTAAACAAGATGGGGTGTGTGTGGTGCCAAGTTAATTAGTGGCACTCCTAACCGAATGGCAAGTCTGTCCAGTACTGCGGCCATCGAGGAGCGCATGGGATAATAACGGCAGACTGACAGCTGTCGCGTGGCGTCCATGACCTGCCAGGATAAGAATATGTTTTCTGGGAAGAGATAGAGCTTTTTAGTCAGTGCTCAGTTCCCTTGAGATGCTGTAATCCCCCTACCCCAGTTATGCTGCCTCAAACGGGTAAGCCATAAACATTTATTTTCCCTTTAGTTCAATAATGTACTTTTTTTTCACAGAACAGCAGCAACAGAGAAAGGCCCCTGCCTTGCCTCAACCCATTACCCCCACCCCACCCCTTTCACACGCATCTTATCAAAGGGGGGGGGGGGGCAGTGGGGGAACAGCCAGACAGTTCTGTCAACACCCTCAACCCACAGGACCTCTGTCTGGTCTGCCTCTCAGTGGAGTAGAGGCCATATGTCCATGCGCGAGGAACCGGCTCTCTGAGGTAGTCAGAGGGGCCACCACACCACATCCCTGCCACAGCCACACTGGCTAATTCATATGCTGGTCAGCCCGCGGCTCATTCAGGCCTGGCTGCCACTGATCTCCCCCAGTATATTTACTCTGTCACTGCTAATTGAGGCGGCATCAGTCGGGCGCTGGAGACGAGTTTTTATTATTTATTTATTTATTTATTTAT
The DNA here is from genome assembly GCA_030347295.1 of Setipinna tenuifilis. Lineage (NCBI taxonomy): Eukaryota > Metazoa > Chordata > Actinopteri > Clupeiformes > Engraulidae > Setipinna > Setipinna tenuifilis. The sequence continues at coordinate 16,732,005 of CM059273.1, forward strand.
TTATTTATTTTAAGGAAATGCCATGCATGGAGCTAGGGCAGTGACACGGAAATATGCAGATGGTATCGAATGAAAGCGCACCACTCGACTCATCAGGCGGACGAGGAGCGCCGACCCCTGGAGTAAAACACTCATTTCAGCGATAAGCCCACATCTCTCTCTCTCTCTCTCTCTCTCTCTCTCTCTCTCTCTCTCTCTCTCTCTCTCTCTCTTTCTCTGCTTAGGCAGAATGACTTCACACGTTGCATATTTCAGAGAGGGCGATTCGTTGGCAGTAAAGAGCTGTCTGAATTATGGGAAGCGGCCTCGGTGCTCATCATTGGCAGGCCGTGTATGTCACTGAGCCCTGCCTAATCGCATGTGTGAAAAAGAGGGAGCATTAAAAGCGAAGAGACAGGAATTGTGCTCTTAACCCGTTCCACATCATGCTTCACTGATTGCTTGTTATGAGAGGGACTGGCAGCATTAATGCTGTTGATGGGAAAACCGATACCTATTTTGTTTTTGCCCAAGGAGCCCAGCCCCTGAGTTTATTTGTGTCTATTTGGTAGAAAAATGAAACACCCCATAGCCTTGGTGCTCAGTTCTAGGGACTATATAAAAAAAACTTAATTTGCTTTGTATACCAACTACTGTAGGTATTACACAAAGTGGGTTTACATTACATGCCATTTGGCTGACACTCTTACCCAGAGCAACTTAAGGTGAATTATGTACAGGGACAGTGTACACCTCAGCCATTAATGAGGGTGCAGGAGACTGCTGGTTATTCACTCCCTACTGGTATAGGAATTGAAAACGTGACCCTCTGATCCCAAGACCAATTCCTCAACTATTAAGCCACAGCTGGCCATGGCTGCCCCCAGCTGTGTGGGCTTAGTCACTTTCCTGAGCATATTAACTGAAGAGACCTTTTTTTGCGAGAAGAATAAAACCACATGAGTTTTTTATTATACGATTTATCACTAACGTTAAGTTAATATATGGGTTAATCATTAAACCACCTAGTTGAACAGCCCCCAGTCTACTGTAAGTAACAGCAGGCTGCTTAAGCCAAAAAAGTTCACAATAAGCATTAATACATGTATATTTTAGACACTCACCCTGCTAATTACAATCTTTAACACAAGCTTACCCACAGTCTTACACCCAATGCCATTCAAACCTGCCATATCTGCTATGAGTCTGTGTGTGTGGATGGGAGCTACCCACAGTCCTACTCAGCCCCTGAGATTGTGATGACTGCAGGATTAGGGCCCCCGGTCGCCTCCAACAGGAAATTAATCAGATGCTGAGATACAAATGATCCCCCTGGCACACATCGCACATCGCCGCCGCTGACGGCAGGCACTCATCTCCAGCTCCTGGGTGCCATGGTAACCCTGCACCTGTTGGCTGGAGAGGAAGCATGTAGTGTGGACTCGGACTCGTGTGCCCATCCAAAGATGTGTGGAAATGGACAAAAAAAATGGCAAGCACTGCTCACAAACAAACATCCTTTGTGGTTTTGCTGTGTGCTGATAACTGTGCAGTTGCAATCAGAATGACAATCATGCATAAGTGTGTGTGTGTGTGTGTTTGTGTGTGTGTGTGTTGGGGGGGGGGGGGGGTACATAGATGTGTGTGTTACTTTAAAGTGTGCCTGTGTGTGTGCATGTGTTTGATTGAAGTGTGTGTGTGTGTGTGTGTGTGTGTGTGTGTGTGTGTGTGTGTGAGTGTCGGTGTTTCAATGAGTGTATCAGTCATACTGAGCCCCTCATCTGCTTTCCACATGCACTGCCAGAAGCGTTTGAAACATCTGCTGTCTGCTGGTGCAGATGCTATAACGAGGGACGGTGGACTGCTTACACGGTATCCTCCTGAGCCGAGCTGTCCCTTTAAACGCTCTACACTAGATGTTCATTTCTTTTCATCTCTTTTTCCATCCTTCTCTTTTTCTACGTCGTTACTCCTCCCAACCACCCCCCACCCCCTCCTCCTCTTCACTCGTCCTCACCTCTGAGGTGTGTTTCCAGTGCAGACATCATGTATGTAAAGCAGTCTGGACCCTTCATGTTCCTCCTCATGCCTGGCTTGGGGAAATGATCTGTCAGCCGGCATTAGCGCTTAACCAGTCCGCACCGCACGTCTCGGAAACAGGTTGGGAGGCGGCCCACAGGTGGAAATTACCAAGTCCACCGTGTGCTTCAATCAGATCATCTTCAATGTTTGTTATTATTTACGAGCAAACACCGCGGTGACAAATTGGATTAATGACCTTTCATTAAATATGCATTTGATTTCTCCCCGGGCATATTTAAATTAAACACGACGCTAAGACGAGACAGATGAAGCGGAGCCGCGCGTGAAGAGAGGTTGAGGTAAACAGGGCATTTGAAAAATGCATTTGTCAGCACTGTGTAAAGGATGAAGTGAATTATATTTACATAGCAGGCCCAGGAGCTATGCAGCAGAGCGCTGGGAAAAGATGAGTTGAATGTTGCATAATGTCACATTTCGCAGGGGTGCGCGCCTCTATGATTGCGGTGAGAGAGTTCATTGCCGTGTCGTGACTTGAATGTCACCTAAAGATGCTGAGCTGGTCTGCCTGTAGAGCACACATGTTGCTCTCGTTACGTGTGAACTCCACTCCTTTGTTCTTCTTACTTAAGAGTTTTGGTTGCTAAAGAATAAGTACATCTTGTTTGTATATTAGTAAAAGTACAAGTATTTATGGTGAGCTCCTTTCCAAATGAACATGGGAACCTGGGTACCAGGGCTTCACTAGGTCTGTGATCTGTATCAGTTGTCCCTGATCTGATTAAATGGTGTGAGCACTTGTTGCTACACTGGTTTAAGAAGCGGGATCAGCAGCCTCTGGAGGTATGGGGAATGGTACCTGAGGGTGACCAAACCAAGAACCCACTGTATTAGTACTTGTTCATCTGGCTACAAGGAGCATAGAGTGGTCCAGCCTACACAGGCCATTTGATATACTAAGAGTCAAATACCATACTGGGGCCAGACCTGGCTGTGCCTCTGTCCTGACAGTATCATGGAGGAATGACCGCATCCAGACTTGGGTGACCAGAAGGCAGTAGCATGTGGCTGCCACTCCAGGGAGTGGGAGCACAGCAGCAGCAGAACCTGTCCCAGTGAGGAGAGAGGTAGCCCAGCTGGCTGGCAGACTGTGTCACCACTGCTAAGCTTGCCATGAGCAGTGATAATTGATGGTGCTATGACCTCTTTGCCTGCTTCAGCAAAGTCTCACTGCAGTCCTTATCCAGGTTGAATTATCCTAAACAGGGGGAGAGATGGGTCTGGGGGTCACCTATATCATGCTCCTGGTCAGCCCACTGAAGCCTTGCAGTGACAGGCCACAGGGTTCTTCTGCAATGCTGCAGTAGCCAGGGCTATCTGTACCTCTACTAGGGGCTCTCCGGATCCATGTTTCAGCTGCATGCCCGAGGGCCCTCAGGGGTACAGGGGGTACTGGAGGGTATGGTACCCCCAATCA
>CM059273.1:16740500-16745500 GCA_030347295.1 Setipinna tenuifilis
TGCAACGTTTCGATCCTTGTGGATCTTCATCAGCCATATGCCTGATGAAGATCCACAAGGATCGAAACGTTGCATTTTAAATAATAAAATTTAACTTTTGGAGCAAACGAGGCAGTGTGCAGACCCACATCTTTATACCGTCTGACACTTTTGTCTTGCACCTGCCGACAAACTATTTGGATGTGCGCACCCACTCTCTACTAGGTCCCTTATACCCTCTTATCATCATGTATGTGTGTGTCTATGTTTGTGTGTGTGCGTGCGTGTGTGTGTGTGTCTGTGTTAGTGTTTGGAGGGGGAACATGTGTCTGCGTGTGTGTGTATGTGTATGTGCATTTACGCATATGGCTTTGTGTGTGTGCGTGTGTGTGTGCGTAGACAGATCTTCTTCACACTTTAGAAACAGCAGCTCTCACAAGAGGATCAATGTCACATTTATGTTACATTATATGATCTTTTATATAACTCCATTCTTATATAACAAAATATAACTTATATAACAAACCTTTTTAGCAACACGACTGTTCAGTTCTTGCTTAGGCCTTTGAGACCTATGACAAAGAAAAGGCAGATTGTGGATTATGAAAACTATAAAGTATTTATTTATAGATAAATATTTTATATAGAAGGAGGAAAAAAGGAGGAAAAAAGGGAAAAAGATAACATGGCTTGACAAAGATGACAGGCCCTTAAAAATAGGCCTCAGCAGTCCCATGATTACTCCCAGACTCTCACCCTGAGAGACACAAAACCTGATGGTGGTGTCAGGGACTAGGGGAAGGCTTGACCAGTGGTGGGGGGGACTAGGGCAAGGCTTGACCGGATGGTAGTGTAGCATGGCAGAGGTGGCAAAGACAAAGTGCCTCCCCATAAGCACTAGAACAGCTCCCGGCAGACAGCTGCCCGAACAGATAGCTCTCTCTCTCGAAATGACCGCTCTCTTGAATGACGTCACGGTCAGGAGTTAAATGGCCAGAACTCCAGCTGGTACCAGTAGAATGCTACAAGTAATTAGGGTCAATCATGCCCACCAGCAAGTTCAGGTGCACAGGATTGTCTGCAAGTCAAGGATGGGGAAAAACAAAGCACCACAACAAAAAAAAAACACACTGAAGACCGATAGGGTCATAACACCCCCAACACCACCAATTTTTCCAATTCTGGGTAATCCTTTTTAGCTGTCTGCCTACTATAATGGTCCCATAGCTGTGTCTCTTATTGAAGGTTATTTTGTCACTATATTGCCCATGTATGTTGTTATTCATGATTCATAATTCCCCAATGGCCATTAGCAGCTAAATGTATGTATGTATGTGCATTCATACTGTCAGACATTTCAGTGACTCATTGTGATACAAAACAATGAATGCCAGGTAATGTTCATTGCATTTCACCTGCTGTTGAGTGCAGGTAGACAAGTATGTCTAAGTATACCCTGTTATGTGGACTCAACAACCCTTGAAAATGGCACAATTCATGGGAAAGAAAGCATTCGTTGCAAGATGTAGCATTGGTAGAATACGTTGCCCACACAGAAACATGCTTGGTGCACATTAGTGCTGCTGACACATCCTTCCTGTCTCCTGTCTGCTGCCATGTGCATTATGGGTAATTAGATTGGTGTCCCAGATGCTACAGCTGTTGCTGGTGGAGGGTGAGGGGGGTGGGGGGGGTGGGGGTTGCTGAGAGGTGGACATGTGGGCAGGTCATTCCTGCTGTCAGCTGTTCTTCCTCAGGTCTAAATCAAAGGGACGAGGTGTGGGGTTGGGATTCACTATCGAGCTGGACGGTCCGGATGCAGATGGGGCTGGACGCCTGGTGCCAGGTGATGGGGACGAGAGCACGAATGTCACTGTCACTGTTCATCAGCAGTCCTAAGTGTCCCCAGCACCTAACCAGCCCCTGCACAGCCACTTCCAACAATCAGATGCACACACACACACACACACACACACACACACACACACACACACACTGGCCTGCTGAAGGAGAACAAAGAGCAGCAGGTTCATGTTCTGTGCCGCTGACTGTGGAGAACCGCAAAGCCTAGATGGCGCCACTGCACCAGGGTTTCTCAGAAGGGTAGGCTGTGTGTGTGTGTGTGTGTGTGTGTGTGTGTGTGTGTGTGTGTGTGTGTGTGTGTGTGTATGTATGCATGTGCTTGTGTGTGTGTGTCTGTGTGTGTGTTTGTCTGTGTGTGTTTGTGTATGTGTGTGCTTGCGTGTGTGTGTGTGTGCTTGTGTGCTTATGTGTGTGTGTGTGTGTGTGTGCTTGTGTGTGTGTGTGTGTATGCGTGTGCTTATGTGTGTGTGTGTGCTTGTGTGTGTGTGTGTTAGATGTGACATGTCTGCTGCCTGTTTAAGGCAGGGCTGCTTGCCTTAAATACTTCATTTAGGCAGCACGTCTCTGAATAAATCACATGAATACTTCATGCCGCCGAGGAGGAGCAGAGGGGGACGCACCTAGACCATCACCGACCTGCCTGCCAGCCTACTGCCCTGCACCTACGCACACACACACACACACACACACACACAAACACACACACGCAAACATAAACATGAACACAGACATATAGACACACACACACACACACACACACACACACAAACATGAACACAGACACATACACACCTACACACACACACACACACACACACACACACATGTACACACAAACATGAACATGAACACAGAGACATACACACAAAAACACACACACACACACACATGCAAACCTGAACATGAAAACAGACACATACACACAAACACACTCTCACACACACACAAACATGAACATGAATACAGACACATACAGTACACACACACACACACGCAAGCATCTTTTGTTTTGGATTACAAACAATTTGGATTGGTGACAGAGATGAGACACACAGCCAATTCATATTCTATTTTTGGGTCATTTTGGTTTGATTGATTATTTTGAGTTGTGTGTGTGTGTGTGTGTAACTTGGTTTTTCTGATGCTCTTTATCGTCTTCCTTTGCTTAAGACGTTATTTTGTTGACTCTAAATGGTGTTTGGGAAGCAGAGCTGGACTAAGCTTGATGTGTTTTATTGTTTGTTGTTAGTCTACAGATCATTGTAGTGTGTTCTTGCTGTTTGGATGAATCCAGAATTTAAGAAATTTGATTGTGGGTAGGTAGTGGACTGCGGCCTTAACTTTCCCTATGTACATGCATTATTTGGTGTTATTGATTGAGCATAGGATGGATTGACAGAATTCTGCATGTAGGTCTTCAGTTGGATGCTCATCCCAATGCTTGTAGGGTAGCACTTTATAATAGCTCCTACTAATAAGCATTTATTTAGCATTTGTTAACGCTTACTTAACACTTTTCTTCATCATTTGGTAGCCATTGCTTCTAGACTATTTCTCATCAGTAAATTATTTATAAACATACTGACACACATACTGAGTGTTGCTTGGCTATCTGTCTATATGTCTGGCTGTCTTTATGCTGTCTGGTATCTATCTCTAAGCCTGCTGCCTTTCTGCCTGCCTGCCTGTCTGTCTATCATCTTCTCTGTCCGCTTTCATATTTGTAGATAAAGCACCTCCAACCCCCTCCTTAGAAATTATTTACTGATGAGAAATAGTGTAAAGGCAATAACTACCAAATGATGAACAACGTGTTGAGTGAAAGTTAACAATAAATAAATAAATGCTTATTAGGAAGCAATTATCATAAAGTGCTACCACTTGTAGCTGTGCATACTGATTGAACTCCAGAACTCACTTCCATACAATGCTATTCGTCAGGTAGATTCCACTGTGAGATGTTTTATTGTAGATAGTACGTGGCATGTTTACCGAGTGAAATTTTTCTTTTTATAGCGTAAGATGCTCTTTGGCAATTTTTTTCTTTTTGTGCACTCACTGGCAGGCAGGCTGAAAGCTGGAGGCTGTAATGACCAAACACAGGAGAGTGTACACAGGTAAGTGTAGTGCATTGTGTTGTGTTCTGTGCGGTAGTGCTACCGTAGCTGGATGCACACTGGTGTTTTCCTGACATACGGGCTTCTTTTGGATCACAATTTCTCTCTTTGAAAAATCTGTTGGAATACTTTCTTAGATCATACTTTCTCTATTTGATAAAATCATATTTTCTTATTTTCTCTCTGTTTTTTTTTCTTTCTTCTCTTTCGGGTCTCTCTTTTCTCTTTCTCTGGCCTCCCCAAAGAGTGTTAAATCTCATGTATAAATAAATAGTTGTCGTCAAGCATTCTTTCAGATGTTGATGTCTGACGCCAGGAAGAGTAGAAAACTGTTTCTCTCTTTCTCTGTCCCCTTCTCTCTCTCTCTCTCTCTCTCTCTCTCTCTGTCTCTATTTCTCTGTCTATCTCTCTCTCTCTCTGTCACACACACACACACACACACACACACACACACACACACATACACATAAACACACACACACACACACACACCCTCACTGGGGACAGGTCCACACAGCTTGAGATGAATAATCATTGGAGTTAATCTCTACTCCCGTCACGACCTGCCAAGGATATTACATTCAGGTCACACACCCAGATGGCCACTGGCTCCCTGCTCCTCTTATGTGTGTGTGTGTGTGTGTGTGTGTGTGTGAGTGTGTGTGTATGTGTGTGTGTGTGTGTGTTTGAGTGTGTGTGTGTGTGTGTGTTTGAGTGTGTGTGTTTGAGTGTGTGTGCACACATCCATATGATGTCTGCATATATGTTACATACTCATGTTTACATTTAGATGTGTATGTGTGTGTGTATGTGTGTGTGTGTGTATGTGTGTGTGTGTATTTTACACCACACACGTACGTGTATCCGCATCCAAATCAGTGACCTGTCAGTCACCCGGTGTCTTCCCATTCCTCACCATGATTGCCTCCACACACGGGGTCACACCAGCCCACTTTCATGTGCCTCTGGGGGCCGACCTGCCCTGGGTAGAAACACACGCTCACGCATCCACGCTAAACAGCCCAGGCAAATGCAAAAGGG
>CM059273.1:16750500-16760500 GCA_030347295.1 Setipinna tenuifilis
GTCGATACATCCGGCCTGTGCTGTTTAATATTTCATGACTGCATGATTTGATGTCTCCCCTGATGAGGCAAGGGCACCTCTACCACAGTAGTCCATTCTCTCTTCCTTGCCAGTGAGCACTCCCCCCCCTTCAACCCCCCCCAACCAATCCAAAGGAGGGTCCTATCAATCACCCATGACAGCTCTGTGCCACTTATTAGGCTGTGCTCTCCAAACGGCCCTGAGTGATGCCGAGCCTCCATGTTGGGAGGCGTATGGCGCTCTTGGGCCATGGTGTGGTCTCCTGGCTTTTGGAGAGAAGATAAGGAGCCATGGTGCCAACCGGTGGCACCTCTCTGGATTGAGGAGTGTGTGCTGCCAAGAACATGGGAATAAGGATGTGATAGTAGACACACAGTGTGTGTTGCAGTGGACAGTGCTTAGATTGCTGACAAGCAACAATGTTTATGGACTTCTAGCAACAATGATGCTATTCATGGAGAGAGATTTTAAAAATGATCTGTTTCCTATGGTAATAACCTGCCCCACATGACACATTTAGATATTTTGAAAAGAAAAAAACATTTTAAGTCTTTTTTATAGTCTGCACTGATTCTACACTGTGTGGGTATAGATTTTATTCAAGCTGTCACATTTGGACCTATGGAGTGAGGTCTGGAATTGTAATGTGTGCCATTATTTCACTGTTGCTGCTGTCTTTCTCTCTCTTCCCCCCCCCCCTTCCTCTCTGTCGCTCCCTCTTTCGCTCTCTGTGTCCTCTCTTTCTTCTCTCTGAGAGACACATCTCCACGAATCACCTCTAAATGTCAAACAAGACACGCCGTATTCCCGGTGCTAATAGCCCACGAGTCCCTGGCTCAGCTCCCCCCCCCGCACCCCCACCCCCCACTCCTCACCCCTCGCCATTGATTTCCTCATTTTAGAATATTTATGGTTATGGCTAAAAGAAAAAAAGAGGGGGGCTTAGGAGGCCGTGCGTCACCACAGAGGACGGAAATGGCCCAGATCGCTCCAGCCCTATCCTGCCGACTCGGCAGAGCTGGGGAAAGGTTAAAGATGTTTTTCAGTCGTTCGGACCGATGTGAGGAGAGGGGACGTCATTAATTACGGAAATGAGCGGAAGCCACCTCGGGGACAAAGCGGCTCTCCTGAGACCGTCCCTCCAAGGGGAAGACCTGTCATGGGGAATAAGGAGTGTGTGTGTGTGTGTGTGTGTGTGTGAAGGGGGGGGGGGGGGGGGGGGGGGGTGTTGTCATGTGGCCTGTCCAGGGGGCATGTCTGCTCAGTTTTGTGTTTCAGAAGCAGGCAAGCCAGACTCACTTGCTGATGGTGTGAGGGCTGTGATTTGCCTCTGATGGCCAGGCTGAAATGGGGCCTAAAAGTGGGCTGTTGGAGTGGAGAGGCTTTTGAGGCAAAGTGATGTTGAGAATAGCCATGTTCGATAGCAGAAATTGAAAAAAGGTGAGGGTTGCCCAGCTGAGACTGGTTCTTTGTTTCATATGCTAGAAAAACTGTGAATTTTTACTGGAAAGATGAGGCTTTTTACTTTGAATATGCACAGTGATATAAAACCATGAGTAAAACATTAGGCAAACAAACACATCAGGTAAACAGCACACCACAAGTTAGGGTGTGGGTGATTTCTCTGCAGCTTTCTCGAATGCCTTTCAATTCACTCTGTATAATAAGATGTCAGAATGGCATTCTTTTCATCCAGCACTAAACAGGAAGGAAGATTGGGACGGTATAGAATAGAGAGACGACAAAAAAAAAGAAATTCAACAATTCAAACACATGTCTGTGCATCATAGGTAAATAGCTCAGGTAAATGATGCTGCCTCATTGCATGGATGCCATGCGGTGCAATGCCATGCATATCAATCACGCAAACATGAATAATATATCATGACACCCGCATGCGGAGAGCTACACGCATACTGTAAGTGCAAATGGATCCTCGGGAGATACGGACAACAAAAAAACACGCGTGTATGTGTGTACGTCGGCGGCACACCACGCCGCATTTGTGCTGTTTAACAAACACGGCAGAGCGATCTGCATATCAAAGGGGGCCGACTGTGGCACCTGGCGAGTGTCTTCCTGTTTACATCCGCGGACACCTAGTGTCCAAATCAATCTGCACTGGGTGCCCGACAATAGCCCGTGAATCCACTTTGTCACTCACATAATTGATTTGATTCAACTCATTTCAGCTTTAATAGTCAAATAATCCATTTTATAGTGCTCCTCTAGCCTTCTACACTTATGGCTGAGGGAAGATAAATAAACACGTTAGGGTTCATTGAGGAGGCTCGAAAGAGCTGTGAGAAGGGGGAGGGATGGATGGAGATAAAAGAAGATAAGGGAAGAGAGATAGAGGGAGAGAGAGAGGGAGAGAGAGAAAGAGAGAGAGGGAGGGGGGCACTGGAAGGGAAGATAGGACGAGAAGAAGAAGAAGAAGAGGGTGGTGAAGAGAAGAAAAGGTTACTGAGGGTACTATAGGCAGGAGAAGATGAGTGGAGAATTCAATCTTTGCCATGATGTAAGTGCTACGAGAAGTGTTGGAGGGGGACCTGAGATAAAAGCCAATGTTTTTATAAACAAGAGGACCTCTGTGTGCGTTCTGTGCTGTTCGTGTGTCTAAATTTCAGGCATGGTTGGAGGTCTAAAGTGGGAGACGGTTTGACTCAATAGCCCACTGAAGGGCATCGCTGGGCTCTCAGTATTCCCTGTGTGTGTGTGTGTGTGTGTGTTGTCCTGATCACAGGATCAGTGATCACTCACACACACATGCACATGCACACACACACGCACACACACACGCACACACACACACACACAAACAAACAAGGACACACAAAGCACACGCACACACCCACAGACACACACACACACACAGACACACACACACATACAAGGACACACAAAGCACACACACACACAACTGGATACACACACACACACACACAGGTCCAGTCCGAGGGACAGCAAGGCCTCGCATTGATCAGTGTAATAAATCACCTTTTTCCTTCCACAGAGTATATCGACAGGGCTACAGCACATTATGCATGATTGAAATAGCTAATAAAATGGGCCGAAGCTGCAGCCGGCATCTGCAGGAGGCTGGAAAACCCTGTGATTGAGTTTGAGTGAGGTGCAATTGTTAGTTCAATTTTAGATCAATGGTGTATCTCTCCCTTTATTTTTCCTGTTCCTTCAACCTTCAGTCTTGTCTGTCTGTTGTGCTTTCTGTGTGTGTGTGTGTGTGTGTGTGTGTGTGTCTCTCTCTCTCTCTCTCTGTTTCTTTCTTTCGCTCACTTACTCTGGCTCATTCCCGCTTTTTTGTTGAAGTCCATCAGGCGTGGAAGATGAATTACCTTGAAATTATTTCCAAATCCTTGGCCCCGGCCTCCCTTGGCAACCATCAAGTCCCTTGATTTAGCTGACATGACAGCTTCAAGAGATTGGATACTTCAGAATAGATAGCCTCCTTTGTGTGATTACAGCCATATTCAAATCGCATTTTGTCCATCCTTGTAGGAGGATCTCATGAAGAAGAGAGACGGAGAAGAATACTAAGGTATTACCTCGTATCTATCAGGTACGAGATACGATGATGCAAGAATGCATACTTGCCTAGTATTTGCTTTGTCTCTATTAAAATCGTGTGCAACATGTACTCTGCTTGTTCCACGTGTTAAACATTTTGGTCAAGCGTCTCATTAGTGTATATTACAATACCATTTCACTGTTGAACATGTATAATATGCTTAGTAATGATGACTAACAGCACAGTAATTCAATTATCCATAGTGATAAGTAATTCTTGTTTTCATTGTTATGGGGCAGCTATTATGCAAGAAAGGCTGTGGAATATGAAGCGATGCTGTTTTTCTCTTACCGTGTCCACATGCAGATACTGGCTTTATAAGCATCGAGGAATTGATTACACAACACACAGTTGCCATGGCAATTTCAGGTTTATACCCCTATTTCTACTATTGCCACAGCCAGCCCAGCGAGCACACAGGAAGCCACTTGAGCTGTCTGGACCAGGTGCGATAAGTCGGGACAACAACAAGTCCCTCCTGGAAATATGTCAATGGCAGCAGTGAGAAAAAGAAAAACAATCATTGTCCATCCATTTGGTGTCCAGAATGAGCCAACGAGTCATTTGCATAGCAAGCAAAGGAGGATCTGCATAAATAGAAGAGGGGTCAGATCGAGGGTGGGCATGGGTGGGTGTGTGAGTGGGTTGTGTGGAGGTTGCGGGTGCGGTTGGGGGTGGGGGCAGAAGCTTGAGTGACACCGACCTGCATCTCAGTCACTGTAAGCAGTCACCCAGACAGTAAGCCATGAATAAATGAGGCGCAATTGCACTTGGAAGTTACGGGAAAGGGAGCAGGGAGCTGGGAGCAGGGAGCGCCATCAAATATGCAGATGGATAAGCATCACCATGCTCTGCGATCAGTCACGGGGGCTGAGAAAGAGAGAGAGAGATAGAAAAAGAGAGAGAGGGAGAGAGAGAATAAGAGATGGAGGGAGTGTTACCATAAGCTTACACTGAACAGAGGTATTTCTTTGCCACCCTTTGTTTTTAACAAATCTGAGACTAATCTGCCGACTTGCTGGAAATGTAACCAAAATGGCTTAATTTCGTGTGGAGATAAAAATGCAGTTATCTTGGGCCCAGTGCTCTGGTCTGACCCAAAGCGTATCTCTCTCTTTCTCTCTCTATCTCTCTTTCTCTTTCTTTCTCTCTCTCTCTCTCTCTCTCTGTCTGACGGTCTGTCTGTCTGTCTGTCTGTCTCTCTCTCTCTCTCTGCCGGTCTGTCTGTCTGTCTCTCTCTCTCTCTCTCTCTCTCTGTCTTTCTCTCTGTCTTTCTCTCTCTCTCTCTCTCTCTCTCTCTCTAATTTCCAGCCCTGGTGTTTTCCTTTGGTGAACGTCTGTGGCTGCAGTGGTGCAGACAGGCAGACCACAGAGTGGCCAATTACACATGAGCGTGCCGGGAGTTTTTGCATAGCTCCCGGGATTTGGATTGGTTTTTTGGATACAGTTGTTTATGTCGGACTCCTGCAGACCACCTCATGTACTTCCGTACACGTTTAAAAAAAAGCCTGCACAAGTACGCCACTGTTAATATTCTGCGATCCCCCGGTAGAAAACATAATATTTAACAGCGCGTGTAACGATCCCTCATTAGTGTTTTTTTCCACGGAAGCACAGTTGTGGGCTTGAGGGGGGTACTGTTAAAATCTTAAACTACAGTAAAATACTCCTTTCCATACCCGATGATTCTTTCATTTTCACTGCTTCTAAAACCTTAATAATACAGTACATCATGTCGTGCATCTTTCAGATTTGGGTAATTAGGAGAACTGCATCTTTTATGTGCCCACAGGCCAAATGTGTGTGTGCATTACAGTACAGACAAAACAGAGCAGCCAATGGAGCAGGGGTGAGCAGGGCTGAGGAGGGGACTGAGCTGCATCTCAGCTATCCTTTTGAAGCCTATGCCACTGTATGTCTGTATTGTGTCTTGAACATGTTTAGGTGCTGTGTGTGTGTGTGTGTGTGTGTGTGTGTGTGTGTGTGTGTGTGTGTGTGTGTGTGTGTGTGTGTGTGTGTGTGTGTGTGTGTTAGTTATTAGAGTTTGATGTGTATGTGTGTGGGCCTATGTGTGGTCTTGAGTGTTACACATGGCTGTTTTGGCTGTGGGTTGGCGGAAATGTGTTTTTTGTTTGTTTGTTTTGTTTTTTTGTTTTGATTTTGTTTTTATTTCTGAGAGTAAAATGGCAGCATCCTCAGATATGTTTTGGTGAATATGCAGTCCTTTAACCACAATCTGGAGTGTCTAAAAGGGATTGGGTAAGGGGATTAGACTCATGGTCGTTTGTATGTGTGCATGCATGTGTGTTTGTGCACAGATATGTCTGTGTGTGTATCTGTTTGTTTTGCCATTTGCGGGGGCTGTTTCATCCATTTGAGTGTGTATTTCAGTGTGTTTAGCTGTGTGTGCTTCTCTGTGACTTGGCATACATTTATAGACATCTGTGTACTCTCAGTCTGAGTTTCTATGTATATATTCATGACATTTATATTTGGTGTGTGTGTGTGTGTGTGTTCATGCTGGGAATGTCTGAGATTTCCAATTCTGTGTTTATGTGTCTGCATATGCTAGTCTGTGTAAGTGCATGTGTATGTACTTATGTGTGTTTGTGTGTGTGTCTAAGTATGTGTGTGTGTGTGTGTATTTGTGTGTGTGTACACTTACAGCTCAGCCTCCGTGCCCTGGGCGTGTTTGTGGGGCCACTCGCGATGTGAAGAGGCCGCTGCCCATTGGCTGAGTGCCGCCATCTCCCGTCCCTAAGCTGCACTTGTCAGCTCCGTTTTATCTCACACAAGCCCTCTTCAATATATGATGACATGGTGGGGGTTCAGGGTGTGTGTGTGTGTGTGTTTGAGTTTGTGTGGGTGGGAGTGTATGACAGAGTGTGTGTGTGTGTATGTGTGTCTGTGTGTTTGTGTGTGTGTGTGTGTGTGTCAGTGTTTATGTGTGTGTGTGGGTGTGTGTGTCAGTGTGTGCGTGTCTGTGTTTATGTGTGTGTGTGGGTGTGTGTGTCAGTGTGTGCGTGTCTGTGTGTTTATGTGTGTGTGTGTGTGTGTGTGTGTGAGGGTGTGAGTAAGTTTGGTTGGTGGCAGCACTGGAGGAAAGTGCACTTGAATGTTTTATGATGTGAAATGGAGGTTATGAGGACATGGGGGTGGTAATTGGACGCCGGCGCTGGTCCGTTGCTGTGTGTGAAGAGCGGAGGTGATAGACAACCCACCCCCCCAAAACACACACACACACACACACACACACACACACACACACACACACACACACACACACACACACACACACACACCGTTTGTTGTAACTGCAGGCCATTTTGCGTCGGCGGTTGTGTTTTCTTTTGTTCTTGGTTTTTCCGATTTACACTATCTGTGTTGTGGGCTTGAGTGGCACTGAGGTGGGGGATGGGAGGGGACGTCGTAAGGGATGGGGGAGGGTGGGGTGGGGGTCATGTAGATATGATTCAATCAGAGCTGATTAGACATCAAGGCTTTGTTGTAGGGGTGGCTGTTAACACAATTATAAGCAATCTTTTGTGTAGATGAGAGAGATAGAGAGCGATTGGGAGAGAGAGAGAGAGAGAGAGAGATATATACATAGAGATATGTATATATACAGAGAGAGAGAGGGAGAGCGAGAGAGAGAGAGAGAGAGAGCAAGACAAAGAGAGAGAGATACACATAGAGATAAAGAGAGAGAGAGGCATTGTTTCTAGAAAATACTAAATGACCCTATGTTATATAATGCAGTACTGAGCAGAACAATTAGGCAAACCCTTTAAAAAACAATCAGCATCTACATGCCTAGTTAGGTTGTTTTCATTAATCTCAGACTTGTAGAGTACCACCAGAATCTTCATAAAGTGGAACATCTTTGAACATTTATTTGAACATTGTTATTACTCTGTTACAGACTCTTTATAGGTGATTCACAGGAGTTACTGTCAGACTTACCCTGTCTGAATTCACAAATAGAGCCTGTCTGACTATTAATTAAAAATAAACAGTCTGGAGGTATGTATGTTTGCCAGCAAAATTCAGTTTGGGTTCTGATCCAAGCACAAGGATGTCTGTTAGGGCTGGAAAGAAGTATAGCTGTGTGTGAGTGTAGCTGTGTTCAGAAAACCTTCCGCCAGCAGGAGTTTCTACTTAATGTTCCCTTCCAGATCCAGTGGGTGCTTTGTGGATATAAAAGCACCATTACAGACATTACAAAATAAAATCAAGAAGTTTTAAAGTTGCTTTGACAAATGTACACTTGCTTACCTTTGCTCAATAGTCCAGCATCTTAGGCCTGAAGATGCCATTAGGGAGTATAAAACAGACCTTTATTAAAGTTTCAGTGACGTTAAAACCACAACATCATGCTTCCTGGTTCATATAAACAAACTCTGAATGTGTTGTCAACTGTAAATACTGGTGTTGTTTTTGTGTTAGATGTTAGATTCAAAGTTGTGGTAGGTCGTAAGATTTCCATTCATTTTCTGATTCACCTACAAACAAAAAATGAGCATAGTAGACTGTCTATGCTGAGAAATTCTGTACAGCTGTGTGATTGTACAAATTGTACATATAAATAGGGCATAAAAATGAGTGTAATTTTGTTTCCACATCCTACAATAATTTCAACACCCATTTGATAAAAAATAAATAATTTTCAGAAACACTCCAACCTCCAAAGCTTGCAGCCATAATACAGATGTACGTTGAAAGGTAATTATGAGTGACACTGCGGATAACACACATTGAGCTGTGCGATTTCATCCTGTCAGAGCGGGTTTACATTAAGTGGAAATGTGGTTAACCTAAAACTAAATGACAGCATCAACATAACCACCTGAGCGTTTTTCTTCATAATATTGAACTGTCAGTTTTTGTTTGACATTATGTTGAAATCCTGACATTAGTTACATTGAGAGAAAAAAAATCCATCAAAAGGGCAAGTCTTTCTTGGTAGCATATGGTTTGAGTTTTTGCATGTAATCCACTAAAAAAGTCATAGTCTTTATCACATCAAAACAAATACCTTCATGTAGTTCAGCAATCCTCCATGATTTACTTTGTGTGTTGACAAATAGTCAGTAATTAAACACTTTGCTTGTTTTGTTGTGACATTTTGTCTATAGGCTACCATCAGGCTGTCATTTATTTTCATCCACAGTGTTGCCATGATAGCTTTATAGGATAATGTCTAGCCTTTTATATTTCTTTTCAGGTTCTGCTAGTGCTGATTCTATCTACAGTATATTTGTGAGCACAGGTCAGTGGTCCAAAGTTTTGCTGAGTCATGAAGTTGTTTTTTTTGGAAGTGAGTGAGTGGGTTTATCACCGACCTTATGACTTGGCCCCGGTTGCCAGGGTAGGACAGCCCTAAATAAAATTCCCCACAAAGTTGATGACCTTGAAACGTATGAGGTCTGTTCTGGGTACCGAAGGCAATGGCTGTGTATCCTCACTCAGCTTCGCTCAGCTCGCCATCTGTCTCCTCAACAGCATTCATGCTAGCTATTTTAATGATAACACTTTACTTGGAGACCAGCGTCCCTCTAAAGAGATGGTTCGTACAGATGATTTGTTGAATTTCTACTTCAACCTTTGTAATTGTTTATTAAACACCACCTTATCCTAACCCAAGCCCTAACCCATGAAGCTGCAAATAATATCTGACTCCCGAATAGACACCTGTCCCTTTTAATAGCCCAGTAGCAGCAACATATTTGGCCAATAAACGCCAGTCTCAACTGAAGGCTGATTTCTTGTCATTGAAATTTAGTAATACGATAGCTCGGGGCAATATCCTTGGGCCATATCTGCCATCCTGGTCATCAATGTTATGTTTGCATTAATGTTAATTAATCACACCGACACATGATGTGACATTAACTCAATGTGAGCTTTACTTAGATTTTTTTTGGAACACACGTTGAGAGTATTGGAACATTCATTTGGTCATCGAATATATATGTGTGGACAAGGTTGTGGTGAGTTTTGCATTAAAAAATTAAACGCCTGTCTCATACAGACGCCTGTCCCAAAGAAATGCAGAGTTTGTTGAGTCATTTGGGAAAATAAATGCCTTGGCTATTATTTGCCACTTTACACTATGTTAATAGAGTTTTTACAAGATTTATTATTTACATATGGTTTGAGTATCTATAGACTGTCTGGACTATCGAAATCCAAAACTGTCACAGGAGGTCCAGTAATGACACAAAGTCGGGGAAAAAAAACCCACACACACACAGACACGCACACACACACACACACACACACACACACACACACACACACACACACACACACACAGAGGGCTAAATTATGGAAACCCAGCAAGACAGTAGGGGACAAACCTGTCAAGAGAGATGTCCTTAACTAGACACC
>CM059273.1:16765500-16768000 GCA_030347295.1 Setipinna tenuifilis
TATTTGTGTGCGGCAAAAGGGGGGGGGGGGGGGGGGGGGGATCAAGTCAGTGAGCCGAAGTGATCAATCAGCAGCCCAGCCGGCCCTGTGTGCTCCACCCGGAATAAGCTCGCTGGGATTCATCTGTGGATCTGCTGGGGGCCGATCACACCTCCAGCGCCGGGGCCAGAACCAGGCCCCCGTCATGCTGTGACACAAAATGGAGTAACATGCCTCCCCAGCCAGACAGGAGCTGGCCAATTTATTCTGAGAAAAGAAAAAAAAATCAGAATCTGTCTGTGGCAGTGGCAGGACAACACTTTTTGTTATCACTGCTCTCGGCTGACCTCCTTTAGCAGTGTCCTAGTTCATATTCATATTGTTTTCCTTTCACTCACAAATATTAATTTCATAGACTTCTAACCATGATGGTCACAATTTATTAGATGGCTCACAATAGACTTTATATGCTGAGTTTATTAATAAAATCTTATACATGAATGAAAGCTAAATAATAAAATATAACTCTGTTGAAACTGTAATTTCAATATACAGTTAAGGTTAGGGTAGGGTTTGATTATACGGTAGTAATATTCAGTTGATAATTAGAAACACAGAGGTTGACAATAATAAATGATTTATAAAACATTTGTATCTGAAGCTATTGGCTATTTAAGTAAATACTAGCACTAATCTTGCTAGCTTGGATTCTGTGACTGATCGAATACAAGCTGAGCACAGCTGCATGAGGTTACACAGCTATTTTCTTCAAGATACAAAGAAGATTTTACATTGTCAGATTGGAAATCAACATTGTATGCAATCATTACCTTCACTGAATCTATGTTTTATATATGAGGATAGTTGGACATTTGGTCATAGAGGGCTTTCCTCCTTGAGCTTCTATTCTGGTGAACCCAGTGCAGTTCAACAAATCAGGCAAGTGCTCAGTTCAAGCATGAAAAAAGACTAATCTGTCATATATTCATTTTATATTGTATGTCATAAAATACTCTGTGGACTTTAATTATCTCTTTATAAAAATCACATTGAATTGTTTGTATAAAATACACATTTTAAATGAACTTGGCTTCTCTTGCCTTCTGTAACTACACTATGTGCTTACAGTGGGTCAATGCTCCACATGAACTCTCTGTGTCCTCAGGAATGGATGGAAGAAGAGGCACAAAAGGCACTGATGTCTCCTGGAAAAGTTGAATGTAGTGTATGTGTGTGTGTGTGTGTGTGTGTGTGTGTGTGTGTGTGTGTGTGTGTGTGTGTGTGTGTGTGTGCGTGTGTGTGTGTGTCTACATGTCTACATGAAAGACGGGAAGATGCTTGACCCTGATTAAAGTTGCTGACACACACACACACACACACACAAAGAGAAAGTGCACCAACCCTATTTTTGGGTGTAGGTGCAATGCCACATTATTGGGTTTCTTCACTATACCAGAACGACTCTCAGAAGGTAGGTCTTAGTCTTCAAAAGGGATGGGTCGCCTGGTTCGAAAGGGAATGGCAATGGCAAAATAATGGCACACACACACAAAAGCGAGGAAAAGAGAAATGCAAATTGCCCTTAATTAAATTTAAAACCCTACTACTTGCAATTTCAGTCCATTGTGGGAGCCATGCAATTATCGGTCATTTTTTTCCCACTCCCCATGTTGTGCCACTTTCATGTGAAGACACAAAGACCTCTGTGCTTCTCGTGAGGTACAGTACAGTGTGTCTCTGAAGTCTGTGGTGGCCTACGCTACGCTCGGGCTACAGCAGGAAAAGCAGAACCCAGCCCCAGCGAGACGGAATCCACATCAAAACGTTTAACGAGATAGTTGAAGAAAACAATTATCCCCCGTCTGCTTCCACTGTGGGGAAGCGGCGATTTAGGTTTCCGGTAGGTTCCGGCCTGGCCTCGGCCTCTTCAAAGCTAGTTAAACGTGACTTTGTGTGTGTGTGGCTTGTGTGTGTGTGTGTGTGTGTGTGCGTGTGTGTGTGTGTGTGTGTGTGTGTGTGCGTGTGTGTGCGTGTGTGTGTGTGTGTGTGTGTGTGTGTGTGTGTGTGTGTGTGTGTGTCTAGTGGGGTGTATGGGGTTTATTTGAAAAGTGGGCAGGATTGATTCTGTATGAGTGAAGCATTAAGTTTTGCTTTTGTTCAAGAGGCATTCTGCTGTGAAAGGAGAGTCACACACTCCCCTTCCCTCTCACACACACACACACACACATACACACACACACACACTCACATTGATATACACACTATTTTCTCACACATTTCAAATTCAAAGCTCACATCTCATAGTACACAACACTGGGCAATAAATCCCATACACTAAACACCAACCAGGGACACATTCATACACAGCCAAAACCAAACACAGACAACACTAAACAGTCAGGCTTAGGGTAGCTTAGACACAGGACATTGGTATCCATTAAGAGAAGCCATTTAAAGACACTGTTTCAACACACTAGTAGAGCCATAGGGACCGGATCTGTCTAATGCCAGTGCCACTGCC
>CM059273.1:16773000-16810500 GCA_030347295.1 Setipinna tenuifilis
TGTTGATTACCGGCTGTCAGCCACTCTTCGTCTTGAGTCGTCTCCATGGCTACCCCAAGTGGCCCAAGGGGCTGTGTCTGGGAGGGGGGAGAGCTGGAGGCGTTGTGAGGCTGGGGGCTGGGGTGGCAGAAGTGTTTGGGGTGGGGGGGATACTCTTAGGCTGGAGGTCCTCTGCTGGCCCCCTCCATAGCACCAGCTGTCCTGGGGAGGAGGGGCGTGGCAAATTACTGCCATTATTAAGGGGAGAATGGCCTGGCTGGAGTAATTATTTGTGGCCACGAGACACAGGTGCTCACAAAGCCGAGTGGGCACTGTGTAAATCAGGGCCGACAAGGCCAGCATAATGAGCCAGGGCATGGCGTGGGGGTGGGCGTGGGGGTGGGGGGGCTCTCTGATGTCAGTGCCAATCTGCTCCTCTCACACCCCCCCCAACCCCCCCCAAAACCCTTCCCCCCAGTCACACCACTTTCTATGCCTTATGGTGCATTTTCACCACCTAACCCCCAGCAGCACACAACGTTATGGACACACACATTATACACACACACACACACACACACACACACACACACACACACTCCTGTTTGCCTCCATTTTGCTTGAACTACGTGCGAATATCCAGAGTAGGATTAGCAGCGAGTGCAGTGTGTGGCTCTAGTTTTTAACGTGAACGTGAAGCCCTCTGATCAGGGGAGCGCCTGGAGGGAGTCGTAGTGTGTGTGTGTGTGAGCCGTTTTTCGGTGGGATCGGATGACGAGTTTGCTTTGGCAGTGAAAGTGAGCGCTGTAAACCACGGGAGGAAAATAAAAGGGCACTGTGGTGGTTGCATTTCTGCAACAGATTTATTATTCCCGGTCCCTCACGCCGGGCTACATAAACCTGAGGATCGCTTTGCAAAGAAAGCATTTCGGTGGGAATGTCGCTGGGCCAAAGCTGCTCCTAAATAACGGAGAGATGACAGAGCGGTCTGTGCTGCGGTGGTATCAACATGCCGGGCTATTATGAGTCATTACCCGCTCGGATTAATCTAATCATGCCTGACAGCGAGAAAGGTGCTGTGAAACAGGTCATCCAGCAGCCAGACAAACATACGTTGTCTGCACTGCAATAAAAAAAACATGCAATAAGAGAGAGAGAGAGACAGAGAGAGAGAAAGATGGACAGAGAAAGACAGAGGCAGAAAAAGACAGAGACAGAAAAAGATAAAGAGAGAGGAGAAAAGGCAGGAGCACAGTGGAGTGACCTTGCCCTGTGACCTCGAACACACACTTCAGACACGGTGACGCGAGATGGTGTGTAAAGGGCAAGGTCAGAAGGCTTTTCACCTGTGATCCTTTTGAGTCTTTTTGTGCCATCCATTCTCTCTGTCTCCTGCTTGCTCTCTCTCTCTCTCTGTCATTCTTTCTCTCAGTCTCTCTCACACACATTCGAGTCTTTTTTTGCCATCTATTGTCTTTTTTCTCTCACTCTCACTCTCTCTCTCTCTCTCTCTGTCTCGCTCTCTTACACACACAAACACGCACACACAAACACACACTTTTTCTGTTTATCCTTTCCCTTCTACACTTTTCTATCATTGCTCTGCCAATTTTAATACACTTGGCAGGTTTCCCCCTAGCCTGTAGCTGTTTTTTTCCTGGTGTACCTTTTTTATTGGGTCGGAGTAAACAGTCTTCAGTTCACAGTCATATAACCATGGTGGCCCATACTGTTTATTAACTATAAAGCACAGTAAAAAATGACATATCTCTGAACATGAATTCCTCCCACAACACCTCCTTGTGTCAAGTAAAAAAAATCATAGTTGCTGTTTGTGGTATAAGTATTGCAAATCCCCTTAATAGCACTCTGTCACTGTTGTGGGTGTTATTGTGGTCATTTCTTTCACCTCACAGGCTAAAAACCCAGGCAGACCCACCACTGTAGATCAAACTGTGATATGAAGCGAGAACAAAGCGCTGTGGTGCAGCTACAATAATAAAAAAAAAAACAACACTCAAAGGAGGCGTAAATCTACCGGCCACCAGCCACCAGCAACCAGCAATCCTTGAGCAGCTCCCTATGTGTGCCGTACAAGCAACCCCAGTCCTCTCGCTCTGCGAGTGCTCCCGCTGTCATGTAAAGAGCCTCGCCGCTGGCTATTGATTCGACTGGGCCTTGCGTGCAACGCCAGCATCCTCGAGCCAGGAGTCTGTAATGCTCAGGCTTTTTCAGCTCGATTAGTCATAGAAAATGGTGGACTAGGCCGCCGTAATGGACAACTTCTTTGCGCTATTAATCTCATTTGCATCGCACTGTGACCATCCTCCACAGATGCAGCTATGGTTGGAGAGAGAGAGAGAAAGAGAAACAGAAAGAGGCAGACAGAGAGAGTGAGAGAGAGAGCAAGAGAGAGAGAGAGAGAGACAGACAGAGACAGACAGAGAGAGAGAGAGAGAGAGAAAGAGAGAGACCCTGTAGGTTGTTCTTAAAGACATATGGGAGCAGGTCTTCATGTGTGCTGCAGACAAGTGACTCACCTGCAGTCCTGTGGTTTTGCATCTTAAACAGGGCTCTGTGACAACATTCCCATTGCAAACAGTGACACTGACACTCGAACACGAGCACAAACACACACACACACACACACACAAACAAAACTGTGTTTGGAGAGCACCGTTGTTGTCGCTTTCAAGCCGGCTGAGATATTCTTGTTGTGTGGCATTGGGCTATTTATTTGTAATATGCTGCGCTATTCCGCTAACCAAGGTTATCCAGCAGGGCAGGCAATCAGCAGGGAGGCTGAGGAGAGCAGTTTGTTCAATCTCTGCTCCTCCATCCTAACTAATATAGACACAGGGCTTTACAAGCCACTGAGAATACCAATGAGTGATCCGAAAAAAGACTCCTCTTTTCTTACCGTCTGTCTGTCTCTCTCTCTCTCTCTCTCTCTCTCTCTCTGTCTCTCTCTCTCTCTCTCTCTCGCCCCTTTCTTTTGCCTCTCCCTTCTTGCCCTCTTTTTGTCTCAGGAAACAAAAACAAAAAATACCCTGACTGCCACTGCACAATTCACGCATTCATTCATTGCACAGATAACCATCTTGCGAAGCAGGGGGAAAATGTATGTTATCATCACCCCATCCCCTCTTTCACCCCCACCCCCACCCCCACCCCCACCAGCGCCAATACCACCACCAGCACCAGCACCACCCAAACCAGCTCTAGCCCGTCTCTGTCCCCGGCCTCCCTCCGCCCATGTGCCCATTTAATTGGCACATTATTGTGTGTTTCCACAGCAGATAAAAGATTGTTTGGAGAGGGATTTCTTTTGCTTTGTGCACCCCCCCCTCCACACACACCCTCCCTTTCCCCCGCCCTTTTTCTGCTGCTGCGGTCTTCCGAACGTTCATTGACACACGGCGACTAATTTGGTGCTCAGTTTTGCTAATTCTCCATCTGATAAGCAGCCTATTAGGTAATTCCCCCTCTTTGGGTGGTATTATCGCCCCCCCTCATCAGGCCACAGCAGAGCCTGAATAGGACGAGCCATTACTGGGCTGAATCTCGCTGCCCGCCTGTGGCTTTACACAGAATTAATTGGCCTTTCATGTTTTTCCAAGTCTGTGTGGCATATCAAAGAAATCCAAAGATTCTTTTCAGCACTGTATATTGGTTTTTTTTTTTTTTTTCTCTTTAAACAAAAGGACATAAAAAATCCAGCCTTACAATTTGTACACATGATAGCAGGGACTTTTTTTTCAGCTCCCTCTGTTCAAAATGGGTCTAAACACACAGGTCTCGTGTGAGATAAGAGGCGTATTTTAAAAACCTGGTCAAATGTGGTCATTGAGTACCACAGGACATCACAACAAAAAACTAAAAAGTCTGTCAAAGTGGAAGGAATGCACAAAGGTAGGACCAGGGACGCTGAAAGAATCCAATAGAACGCATGCAGAGACAGGGACAATGTCTGGCAATCATTAAAATAACTCTTGTTAAACTAAACTGAGCTCACCTTAGCTTGTGTGTGGCGTCTGGCTGACGGATCTTTGTCTTTGCTGGTATTAGAAACAGACCTGGGTAATTGGGTCCATGAGGGAAAGAAAGGATGTGATGGTCTGGTCAATACAAGGGGGAGGAAATCTGAACTCTCGTCATCTCAAGCTCCACAAATAAACAAAGGCACTGTGTGTTTATACCATAGGGCTGTAATACATATATATATATTGCTAATAGAATTAGACCTTTCCTCTCTCCTCTCCACACTTAATCAAGTTAGTAGAGAAAAAAAGACAATGAAAATTAAATGACAATAAAGTGTAGGGTTAACCACCGTAATTCGTTTTATATGCATTGTTTTGGTCAGTAAGGCTTTTATTTTTTATCAGTCTTGGAACTGTGTTGTTTGTAATGTCTTGCATATGGGACCTACCATAACGAATCATGAGTTCTTTAGATCCATGAAAGAAAAGCTGTCCACAAGAGGACATTAACTTTAGAACGCCAGCTTTTTTTTTTTTAGAACGCCAGCCAAATGCCACTCCATCTCCAAAAACATCATGAGTATGGATCATTTCCATTGTTCATATTTTGACCAGAGATGGCAGACGAGCTCAACTCAGCGGGCACCACTACCACAAGAGCCTCCTGTTCATTTCCACTATCGATCCCGTGGTTCAGTCCGTTCCAGAAAAATCCACTCCAAGCTTTCGTACAACCTTCATTAGATCAATGAATTCGCATAACCAACTCCGTACTCACACTGAACCAGTGGACAGCTCCCGTGCCGACTGGATCCCGCACTATCGCCTTCGAGTCTGCACAGTGTTTTCCCCTGCGTTTCGCCTGGAGCCCGTGTGAAGATGGAGAACCAACGTGTTTGATAGTTGCCTTGCGTCTTGGAAACTACTGGCCTCTGTCAACATTTTCTCCTGCAAACTTCAGCTGATTTGGTTATCCCTTCCCATTCTGTCGGAGCTCATGAATTGAATTTTGCGGCGTGAGAGCCGGGGTTTCTATGATTTTGGGACAGGCGCTCTATCGCTGAAGCTTAACCATGGAGAGTGCCGTGGGATGTACTGGTCTGAAAAGACTTTTATCAGTTACATTCTGGTTTTTCTTTTTCGGCAGCAGCAGCAGGGCATTCGGTAAGTCTCTTCAAATACAGTGATTAAACATTTGTATTCTGTTTTACAAATATGTGTAAGGAATGCGATACCATCTGAAACTGCAGGCTGTGGACTACACCAGCAGAGGTTTTGAAGTAGGGTTGATTCTTAAGATTGGGGTTCCCATTACAGTTGATGGGTATGCAAGAATCAAGACGGTTTTGTCGTTCTTAGTCACTGGTCACTGTTCGCTGCAGACCCCCAATGACTAACGGGTTCACTAAAGCTGGAAACCCATTCGATTAACTGCGTGTTCAATTTGGTGTACTGCCTTCTTTGATTTTATTACATTCCCTGTATTGCTTACGTAGACGGATAGTGGGATAAATGTCGATACTGGTGGTGGTCTTGTTTGCCTGGAATTTCTGTTGCATTTAGGCTAGAATGCAGGGGCGATTTTAGCATCTGGTCTTTAGGGGTGCCCGGCCCCCAGTGCTGAGACACGCAATACTTCTCACTAAACGAGGCGAACTAGTACATTTATAAATGTTGGAGTTGTATTCATTTTGCCAGGGGGTGCCGAGCAGTTTCACGGGGGTGCCTTGGCACCCCTAAAAATAGCCTAGATTCGCCCCTGCTAGAATGTTTAGTGAGTGCCGGCGTTTTAGCCTAGGCTATAGCTCTGAGGCAATTAAACTACTGTATATTATCTAGTGGTCTCAGGCAGTTTTGTCATAACCAATATTTTGATTGTAACAGTGCAAATCATTGTTGACATGTTTTATCACATTGTTTGTCAATTAAAATTAGAATTAATTATATCGTGAGTGTAACCCGTTTAAATGAATATGGTTGTTGTTCACGAGATGCAATCGGATGTTATGGTGCATTAGAGCAACAATTTTTTATGGTGTAGAAATCATGGATTCTCTATGCTTTACGCAGCCGACATTAATCCGCGTTGGGCAAACATTCAAATGTCCCCTCTGTGGGTTTCGTGAAAACTGTTCTGCTGTAACCTTTTGTCATTCTACACTGGTACTCTTGAAGATGCAGATTCGGTTAAGTCTGAGAAATGCCGCTTTGCTGTAAGTTTTGGCGGGCGGTATGAAGGGGAAAACTGGAAATTTTGTTATCGTATTAGGAGGTGCGCAGGTGTCTGCTCTACGGAAATATAGGAACACTACAATTGTTTGAAGTAATGCCCATCTTCGTTTTACAGAAGCATCCTTGTGTCAGCTTAGACGTATTGTAGTTGTTCACGAAGTTGGCGCAGATATTGAAATATTAAACATATCACACAAAACAAATGTTTTACAATCGGCTCACGAGTGTTAGTCAGTATTCTCCCTGACAGGGCAAGCAGTTGGGGTACCATTTGAGATTTTAACTGAATGAAGCGCCTTCGTGCTGAGATCTCGACGGAGCGGCAGCATTGGGTTCATCATTAAAACTACCGAGTTTGTAGTACAGTCACAAGGTGCTCTGTCACCCTCTTTTAAACATTAAGGCTACAGGTTTCTAGTTTTTTGTTACAAGTAAAACGCTGTGTGTTTCATGGGCAACTCAAAAGCTTCAGTTCGAATTCCAGAATGTATCCTACCTGACTCACAATGTATTTCAACTGAAGTACCACAAGAGGAGCACTCTACCACCACGTATACTCACCATATCCAGTAGCCCCATCTTCATTACTGAGGGGAAAAATCTGTCATGTTGGTGACACAATGACGTTTCTATTTTTAAACAGACGTCTTTTTTAGACAGTCGGTAATGCACAGAAAGGGTGATTGCTACCTTCTAAATCTAGACCTCCTAAAGCCTTTGTCAATAGGATAGGCTTGTAAAAATATGAAATAGCTTGTAAAATAGCTAGGTCATCGCTGTAGTCACTTTTCCAGGTCAAACACAGAGAAAGGTGTTATCTTGGGTGTTAGCAGTACTGTTGCAGAATTTGTGAGCACACTCTCAAATTTCTAATCAGCACAAATAGTGACTTGTTCATGCTATTGTCAGATTGATTAGCCTAATCTCCTGTTCTCCTCCGTTCTCTGCAAAGGTCACTGTACAGACTGAGGTAAAACATACATAGAGAAACTTACAAACATACAGCTCTCTCTTCTTTACTGCCACACAGATCATGACACGGCTGACTTTAGAACACATGGGACCTAGATATGGCACATGCCAGGCTAGGATCTGTTCCAGAATCTACTCATCTTATGCTTCTGGCATGTTGGCAGGGCAACAATGTATGAGTGTTAATTGTGCATCCCAAGCTTCTTTTTGAAAATAACGTTCTTATGTTGCTTTGTCAACCATATTCGCCCCCAAGGTCCTTATAATACTGGGCATAAAAAAAGGAATAACACACTGCAGTTAAAATAATGGGCCATCAACACATGCCACATGGGATAACCTCTCTTTGATCATTCCTTCTGCAAGCTGGCTGTACTTCAGAGACCCAAGACTTAAAAAAATGCATAGCTTTTTACAGTGCTGCATTTGCAGTGCCACTCTATTGTTCATGCACTTTGTAGAGGATGCCTGATTTCACCTTTTAAATGGGGTCACATACAGTGTCAAGTTCAACTTTTTTTTTTTAAACCATTTTTTGTGTCTTGTGATACTCTTCCAAAAAAAGCCTCTTAATTAGGTTTTTACCTGTGGCTCAGGCTTGTTGGGCTTCTCAGATTTCTTTTGATGTAATTTGATTGTGTCAGTTAATGATTAAACCTTTAGGTAGTAGCTTTCACTGAAAGAAATTGCACAGATTCCTGGCAGCCTCAATGTTTCCTTCAATGAAAGCACAGTGCATTTGCAAAAAGCAGAAAAAGGCTGTTGCTATCATTATCCCTTGCAAGGGAAGTAGAACAGCAGAAATCACAAGATCTATAGCACAGAGGGCTAGATAATTCACACCAGCAAAGCTTTGAGCTACAGTTTCATTACATTGATTGGAATCAATTAACATAGATGGCATTCATGGAATGATCTCTCTCTCTCCCTCTCTCTCTTGCTCTCTCTCAAACACTCTCTCTCTCTCTCTCTAACCCACAAACACTTTCCCCCACACACTCTCTCTTCTCTTTCTCTCTCTCTCTCTCTCTCTCTTACACCACATACACCCCCCCCACACACATCCATAGACACACACACACACACACACACACACACACACATTGACTTTTTTGTCATACATATTACTCTTTGCGATATGGAAGTGATAAAAGCTTTTGAGACAGCATTTTTTAAACACCCTGTCTGTAGTAGCAGGTTTC
Source organism: Setipinna tenuifilis (assembly GCA_030347295.1). Classification (NCBI taxonomy): domain Eukaryota; kingdom Metazoa; phylum Chordata; class Actinopteri; order Clupeiformes; family Engraulidae; genus Setipinna; species Setipinna tenuifilis. Next base: position 16,781,369 of record CM059273.1, read on the forward strand.
TTAATGTTAATTTCAGAAATAATATGTAGACTCAATTCATCATCTGGGGCCTGTTTATGTTTATGCTTTGCCTCCCCTGAAGACTTTTTTGGCGTTTTGTCAAAACAGTTCACAGTTTTCACAAATTAATGCATTCTGTTTGAAGTGTGTGTGTGATGTGGATATTTTCCTCGCTGATGAATGCACACAGTGCCGAGACTAGAGGGGCGACGGGCGACGGCTGCCTCTGAATACTAAAGAGAGGCAGGAGGAGCCTCGCTGAGTGGCACCCAGGTAGCGGTTCACCTCCGTGCCCGCAACACGAGTGTATACATGCTGGTCAGCACACTTCCCTTAATTACCAACAACTCGCAAGCAGCTCGGAGTGTGTTATCTTAATTAAGGACAGATTTACAAGTTGGGGTGCCCAAGAAGCCGCTCTGTTCTAATTTTATCAGAGTTAAGTGAATTCGTTTACAGTTTTCACCTGCCGTTCGGGGGCTGGATCGTCGCCATGGTGCCACTGTGGCGTATATATAGGCTAGCTACGTGGAGCAGTTACCAAAAACACAGTGTGTTCTCTGTCTTAAAGTCATAGTGTCAGCCTTGCAAAGGCATGTGTTGTGACAAGATAGGTTGACATCAGTGTGTGCGAGTGGCTATATCTGTCAGTTGGAATATGACCCAGTGTGTTCATTTCAGCACCCCAGAGGCACTTAACTGTGTTGGCAGTAGCCCCTCATCTCCAATATTGGGACCAGCGGAAGTCATTAGGCTGGCATGATGCTGATTCTCATAATGAGGAGCATAACCATCAGATGTAGTCAGTTTTAATCACTGATAGATATTTCTCAGACTTTAAATGGCCACAGATTTTCACAAATGACTACTACTCAAGAGCATGTACCGACACTTCACTCACTCACTCACTCAGGCCTCTGCCACGACTTAAGCCTTTAAAAGCATACTTAATGCTCGTGTTGGTCTAATACTGAATTGAGCATTTCCCTTTGATTGGCTTATATCCCTCTACTTCCTGACTTAGCCTCTAAGAACATGAAAATCTTGAATATCTCCCGGTAAGCCGGTTAATATAAGGGGATCACACCCTGGGGAGAAGTTTCCGTTTTTTATTTTTAACCTCTCTATCACTCTACTGGATCCATGGATGGGCAAACAAACATCAAAATGGCACTTGATTCAAGATGCCAAATAGATATTGCAAAAGTATTATGTACAGAAATCATAATATCCATCAAAATAAATAGAGTGCTTTGTTTTTTGTAAGATTCTAAAAAAATATTTTCAAGGCAACGCACCATGTCACAGACCTCTACTGTACACAAACATTAGTATTTGATTACAACAGCGTCTTACTGCTAATTAAGGCATATTACAGGTTTTGAGAAGGCTGCCGTGATGGGAGTTGTGTAGTCCAACATACATTCAATTATTTTTTTATCCACAGAGGAATGAAAACAAGCAATGAAAACCCTGAATGGCTGCCCCCTTTTAAAATCTTACATGTGGCTGATTGTGCTGCCTAGACTGCAAAACAAAACCCAGTTTTGTGTCAGTGTCCCCTCACCTGGATTTCAAATCGGCCAATATGCAGAATCAGAGAGGACAAATGTGACATCAGTCTTTAAAGCAACACTAAGTAGTTTTTTCAACCTTAAAATAATGTTTCCAAAATCGCTTTTAGTGGTTCATCAACTTTGCTTTGCCACCCTCCATGGGCTACAACCACACTAAGTACGTTTGGAGGAGCGGACCATCTCTCTGTAGTTCTCTATGAGAGACAATTCTGCTTCCAATGTTTTGACCGAAGATGAAAAGTACTTACTGTTGCTTTAATTTACAACAGGTTTTACACAAGCATCTCAGCAAAGTGCTAAGTCCCCTATTCTATCTCCTGAAGATGCACACATTTGACATTGTGTGTACAGTTTTGGGGGAAGGAGTAGTATCTGTGTTTTGCAAATGCAAAAATAATGAGTACCATACTATTTTGTCACAAATTACTACCCATACTATCCATCTGAACTAGCACTAGCAGCGAGTTGCTTACACACTGTAATAAAGGTTCAGATGCATTGTGGGATTGGTCTTGGGGTGCAGACAATAGGTGGTTGAATTGGGTGCATCAGTCTGCCCTTCATCTCTTTTATGTGGCGGTCAGCACCTAACAAGACCAACCGGAGACAGATGGGCCCATTGCCCAGTTGTGCTCAAAGATTGAAGCTCTACAGGGAGCTGGCAGAGCTCTGCTCTGCTCGGGGGGAGTTATAGCTTGGATCTGTGGTTTTATACACTACTTTTATTAGTTACCATGCAGGTTGTGAAAAAGTGCATGCATGCACACAAGGAGCAGAATTTTGTGACAAATTCCACAATTAATGTGAAACGGTGATTAGTACACCCTGGAAGGTGTGTCCTTGAGTCCTTCATTGCAATAGCATGGAAAAGATGATGTTTTACTGTAGAGGAGCTTGTGTGTGTGTGTGTGTGTGTGTGTATGTATGTGTGTGTGTGTGTGTGTGTGTGTGTGTGTGTGTGTTGGTGCGTGCATATGTGTGTGTGTGTGTGTGTGTGTGTGTGTGTGTGTGTGTGTGTGTGCGCGTGTGTGTGTGTGTCTGTCTGGCATCTGTAGTGGTGCATAGTATGTTTGTGTGAATAAGTGTGTCTAGGTGCAATGTACTGTCTGTCTTTCTTAGTCTGTCTCTGTCAGTCTGTGTATCTTTGTGTGGTTTTATGTGTTAGCAATGGACAGGTCTATGTCTAAGTCTATAGGGGTTCACAGAGAAATTGATCTGACGGCAGCTCCAGAGGTTTATCTAATAGTAGATAATACAGTTGAGTTTTGATGCGATTAGTCAGTCATGACTCATCAGTGTCACGCTGCTGCAACATGAACGTTGTGCCTCTTCCATGTCTGACTGAGCCTCTAAAACAGTGTTTCTCAAGTGTGGTCCGCAAGAAATCTCGAGTGGTCTGCGAGCAGATGTGTTCATTTTTTATTTTCATGTTTTTTTAAGCTATATATGCTCTGCACAGTGTGTTTAAACGACATGTATATCATCTTCATGCTATTCCCTAGATAGGGCTGTGATGGTGCAGCAATTCATTCATTTACATAGCCCTGTTAGCCTCAGATGGGGGAGGGGGGTGGTCCTTGAATTTTTTTTTGGGGGAGGGGGCAAGGGGTCCTGAAAAAACTTTGATACTGCTCTGAAAGCATGGAGATCCCTAGTTTCTCTTTTGCATGTCTGACTGAGCCTCTAAAAGCATAGACGTCCCTAGTTCCTCTCTGTACGTGGTTCCGTGTAGAGGGTTCACCTCCCCAGAGGAAGCGAACAGAATGTCCTTCTTTTTTTTATTTCTTCTCCCTCCGTGCCTAACTGGATGGATCCGGGGATGGCCGATTAGCTGCCCATTGACTCATCACGGCCGTGCCATCGCAGCATTAATGACAGTGTGTCTGGAGCCCTTTTTTTGCCGTGATTCACGCTGCTCTCTCGTTGTCCGTGACCTACAAACAAATATATGCTTGACATCCCTTCAGCTTCTTGACTCAAACTATAAACTATATCCTGTGCACTTTACTCCTCCCTCCCCATGCACAGTTTTAGACAAACAATTACTAATTGCACTGCATGCCCTACTCTACCCAGTATGTCTATGCAAGTGACAATAAAACATCCTTGTATCCTTGTATTCTTGTATCCTTGACTCAACTTAGCTCTGACTCACATAACAAAACTAAAATAGGAAGCAAGCGATTTGGCCCATGCTGCAAGCCTGTGTTGTTTCAGCATCTGAGCTATGCTTAGTACTCTATAAACTGATTTGTCATTCCACACAGCCAATGGCTTTGTGTTTGCATTGAGAGTGGAATGCCTTGTGCATGTAGGTCAAGTCATAAGCATCGACCAATCAGAAGCCTTTGCTTTGATCCAGTGATCCTGCAGCGACACCTTGTCTGTGTCTGGTTTAGGCATGTTCTGCGTTCCCTCTGTGGATGCTCCATGTCCCCATAAGGCCACTGGCTATGGGTGTGGGGTCCACTGGCTATGAGTGTCTGCTCCACAGGCTCTCTGAGGCTCAGCCACTGTCACAGTGACATCTTACCGGCACATCATCACATTGCCGTAAACCTACTGTGGGAGGATAACTTATGACGCACTTATGTTGTGCAGTGTGTGTGTTTGTGTACGTGTACGCTTGGGTATGTGTGGGTGGTGATATGTGTGCATGTGTATGTATGGATGTTTCTAAGTCTGTGTATGCACTGCATGTGAGTCTGTGGGAGGCGGGGGGCAGGGACTTTTGTGTGTTTGTGAGTAAACTGAGTAGTGTGTGTGTGTGGGTGTGTGTGTGCGTGTGTGTGTCTGAAGTCATACGTTCACCAAAGGCGTTGTTGCCCATTTCTTTTCCACAAACGCTGTTTGACGTGTCCCTCAGCAGGCTCCAGGCTGCTAATAACAGTGTGGCCTGTGAGTGTGGCACTGTGAGGCCCATCGGGGCCAACGTGACCATAGGGTGCCCTCTTTTTCGCCCTTATTAGCACAAATTAGAGGAGGTCTCGGCGCCCGCTGAGGGGAGAGCGTGCTAATTGAAGATGACCGAAGGAGTTTTGCTCTTTTTTTTGTATGGAGGGTACTGGACAACAGAGGCCACCATTGGCCACAGAGGCAGCGCTGGTTAAAGGAGAAATTCGGTGTAAAATGAATGTATGTTATGTGTAAAATGTGTGTATGTTACAGTAAAATGTGGTAACAACTTCACATATATATACTCAGCAAGCATACCAACATTTTATCATGTTTTAACATAATTTAAATAATTTTAAACATTTTACACCGAAGTTCTCCTTTAAAAACCTGCCTCCGTGTTTTAAGGTGATGATGTGAACACATTAGAGAGAGTGTGTGTGTGTGTGTGTGTGTGTGTGTGTGTGTGTGTGTGTGTGTGTCTGGCTGTGGTGGCGAATCAAGGAATATTTATTTGAATGATATGAATAGCTAGTGTCAGTAGGTTAACTAATAGCTGGATTAAAAAAAAAACAGGGCCAAAGTAATTTAAAACTGTGCAAACTTCATAAGTAATAACCGAATGTACTTGAACAACAGTGGCAGAATTTTTATCAACCCACTCTTTCTTTTAGTCCCTGCTGCACACTGTGTTTGAAAGCACTTGACAATTCACAGGATGTGATTTTAGACTACAGTTTGTGGACAAGCTGTAGCCCACAGCCCATCCGTATCTGCTCAAGTTGAGAAACATCCTGACAGTAGAGTAGTCGTCATTATCATCACTGTTGTCATCTCACAGTTCTGCTCCAGAGTCATCTGGGATGAGTCCCACTTCTTCATTTCTTTTTTCCCCCCCAAATTCATCGAGACATCTCGCATATGGGGCATGACAGCAACTCCGAGATGTTGTCTTCCGCTTTTATTATTTTATTTTATTTTTTTTTCCATCTCATCTAGCACACTTGCAGGGGTTAGAGGCTGTGTGGGTTTCGCTTTGCATGAAGCTGGAAAGATCCACAGTGGCAGTCATTCTGCTAGAGATTTTATTTTTATATACATTTCAAAGCAATGGCTACAAATTTAACCTTTAGCCATTTTTTTCCTCTCAGGCAGTCTCCTGCCAGCACATATATATTTATCCACATTGTACGCCACAGAGAATACACATATGGCATTGTAAAACATCCCACGCAAAAGCGTCTTGCTCAGTTTGTAAAGATCCTTCTGCTCTCCTTCCACAAAACTCCTTTCCCAGAAAATCTGTCAAAGCAGACTGTGTGACCAATATGTTCCCTCTGTAGAACAATTTTTGTGACTGCCTGCCATAATTGGTCCATGCAGCTTAGTTTTTTTTGTATGTAATATGTGTACTTTTAGCATGGACATCACACAGTACATGTGCAACACTGTTCTGGGAGCTGTTCCGTGCTAGAACTGTGCTTTTGGCATTCCGTGTTTTATTGCAGACTTGTCAAACAATCTCTCTAGTGTGACAAAGATTTGAAATCTGCTTTGTAAGCAAGCAAGTTCTGGATTTTTCCCCCATATCTTTGCGTGGTGTTTTATTAGAGGCAGACACACACACGCACACACACACACACACACACACACACACACACACACACACACACACACACACACACACACACACACACACACACATACAGTCATGCAGCATTTTTCAACAAGAAAGGTTTTTGAAGTTACCTGACCTGTCAGATAAGATATGTTTTGTGAGGGAACATTTATACATTTTTCCGAAAGCTGTTTCTGCTTCACGATATTGGGTGATACTCACCAGTAGTTTATTTGTTTTTTTTATCACCACATTATTCGATAGTGGATACATATTCCTGTTTGAAATAGATTCCATCAAGTTGCATTTGTCAAAAAGCCTCAACAGTGCCACAAAACATTCCAGTATACTTTGTAATGCATTACTGTGTTGTTGTTATATCAGTAGCCATCCATATCCTCAGTCACCCTCTTTCCTGGGCATTCATCGCAATAAATGCATTGGTCCCTTAATCACCCAACAGCAGCAGAAGATTTGTCACAGTTGAGATACTGCACACTGTGTCCCTGTGAAAAGCAGGAGGACTTAGACTTAGAATGGTGTTTGTACAGTATATGGTTAATGTTTAATTGCGCACACCCCCTGTCCAAATTAGGTAGACAGCCATGATGCCACGGCCAGTGACATATATACCCTCCTCCAGATTTGCAGTGACAATGTTTTCACCTGAGGATTCAGCTGTGCTAGCCTTGAGTAGCACTAAGGGATTAGACCGTGTAATAAGTTTAAGCAAGAAGGGCTCTCAGTAGCAAAGGGATATGGTTACCAATGGGGCGAGTTAAAAAAAAAAAGAAAAAAAAAGATGACAAGAAAGAGGGTGGAAAGATAGAGAAGAAAGGGACTTGCCATCCCAATTTCCCCACCAAAGTGTCAGCAAAGGAAAGGAAAGGAAAGGGGAAGAAGGGGAAGGCGGATTAGCCTCCATTGAGAACAGTGTCACGTCATGAGCGGCTGATATCAAATCTAGTGTTAAAGACGAGTTGGGGGAGAGGAGGTTGTTGCGGGGGCTTGTGTGTGTGTGTGTGTGTGGGGGGGGGTTATATCAGCTGATGACATCTCTGTGGAGTTGCTGACGGTATGGCAACCGTTATGGGCGGTAACCAGCACCACTAGCCGCCTGCAAATAGCGAATAGCGAGGGGGAGTGAGATTGGCTGTCCGGGGCCTGGCAACGGCTCATTGATGATGTACAGCCCCAGGTGAGCCAGATTATGCCCTCATTGATTTCAGCGGGGAGGCGGCAGGGAGGCCTGATAGCTTCTTGGCTGTGCAGACGGCCCCGGCGTCAGGCAGCGGTGATTGGGGAGGGATGAGTGGGAAATCAGTTGGGGGGGAGGAGGTGTGTGTGTGTGTGTGTGTGTTATGCGTGTGTGTGTGGGGGGAGGTGGGGGGTCGCAGCATGGAATGGAGCTTTTAAACATGCCACACAGCTCTGAGATTGGTGGAAGTGAAAGAAGGTGGTGACGGAGAGCGAGAGAAGAGGGAGGGAGCGATTGAGAGAGAGATGAGGAGGAGAAATAAAAAAAGTAAGGGAAAGAGTGTAGATGGGAGCGACAATGAAATATCGGCAAAAAAGGTAATGAGAAAGCAGGAGGGAAGAGGAGGAGGAGGCGGAGGAGGTGGAGGAGAAGGAGAAGACTGGGTGAGTGGGAGTTGAGAAGTAAGAAAAGGAGATGATGAGATGGGGTGGGCGGGGGGGAGGAAGAGAGAGAGAGAGAGAGAGCAGAGGAAGGAGAAGCAGAGGTAGAATGAGCGAGCGAGCAAGTGAACGAGGGGAGGAAGAAGAGAAGAAAAGCAGAGAGGAAGTGTAGGCAGGAGCGTGGCGGTGGCTCGGTGGTGGCTCTTAATTAACATGCTTTGCTCATGCGAAGCCTCCATCTCACGACTTTTCATCAGGAAATTGCCACAGGGCAGAAGCAGCCAGTCAGACAACCAGCCACCCAGCCAGCCCGTGTGCATCAGCCAGCCACAAAATGGGGCCTCAGGGCCAAAAAAAAAAAAAAATCCTCCATAGCTACAACCAGGGCAGAATCAGCTGTGGTCTCTCCTCTATTCCAGACAATACGCAAGAAGAGGTTGTTGAAGATGGGTAGAGATGCTGTGTGACCATTAGTCTCTGCTCTCCTCAAGGATGTGGGTGTGGAGGAGGAGAGAGAGAGAGAGAGAGAGAGAGAGAGAGAGAGAGAGAGAGCGAGAGAGAGAGAGAGAGAAGTGGAAATCTATCTTTTCTTGGACACACATCTGTTGAGACTGTCCTCTTTTTGTCAAGAGACTTGGTGGCATGGATGTGAAAGATCTTCTATATTAATATCTTCTCCCAGGAACCTATCCATCCACAAAATCACAACAGCTGCCAGAAGAGAACACTCAAGCAAACATATGGCTCCCCTAGAGGCATCACCTTGGAAGTGTTATCTGTGTGTGTGTGTGTGTGTGTGTGTGTGTGTGTGTGTGTGTGTGTGTGTGTGTGTGTTGTGTGTGTGTGTGCGTGTTTACTGTACTTCACTTTCTTTATCTCTGGTTTATATATAGATAAAACAACATGTTCATACACAGGCACATACACACATCCGCCCACAAAAGAATATATATATTCATCGATCCTCTGGTTGAAGTGTTATCCAATCTCTAAGACATGCAGTGGGTTTTTACTACGCAAACCTGTATAATCTTGTTATGGCTTTTGAACAGTAGGCAATGTTGTAGTATTTGGCATTGAAGTATGTGAAGTCTCTATCTATCTCCTGAGGATTGGTGTCACTGTGGGAGTCCTAAGATGAGGTAAAATAGGGTGATTTCGAATGCCACTCTGAGGTGGAAGTGTACACAGCAGCTGTATAGAGGCACAACAAAAGTCAGCATCTGTACATGGCCATTGGATTGAATAGAAAATATGAAGAAAAATGTCACTAATGTAACAACGTCTAATGCCAGGCCAATGGTTTGCTATTACACAAATATGCTTTTATGGTAATTGTGGTTTAGGGTTGTCATTTGTAGAAAAATGTCACCTATTCTGACTTACAGCATTTGCTAGCGAGCAGGAGGAAAACATCTTTCTATTCTAGCAATTAAAGTGCACTTAAAGTGCATTTAACAGCTTTCTGAGTGCTCTCCAGAATTTCACTTTCTTGCCTGTTTGAGAATGTTATACAGTGTACAGTGTGTCTTGTGTACTTGCATTTTATTCAAGTTCCTTTGGGATCAATTTCACAGCGTAAGCTGGCTGTGGTCTCAACAAAACTGTGGTGTTGTCCAGGGTTAGATGTTCAGGACATTGCACTGTGATTTAGCATGTACTTACACGGGTCATACATACAGGACTAGATTCTACCAAGGAGATGAGGAAGATTAAGAGAGACATATTTTTACTGTTTGTTACACAGAGGTTAAAGTATTGTTGGCTTTCATAACTACAACCTTGTTTGCTTTTTTGTACTCTTCTACCTAGAAGCTCTTACTGTGGTATTGTGCATGAGTTGTGCTACCTTAGCACAGTACTTTACGTACAGCGACAGCTCTCGTTTTTTTTTCATTTCATTCCACTGGAGATTTGTATGCTGTAGGAGGAAAAAAGCACTTTCCTCTCCATCTTTCCATACTGTGATTTATTCTTTAAACCTTCAGGCTACATTTAAGGTTATCAGCGTTGTTTTGCAACATATGGTTTTTGTTCTGGTTTCATGTGACACATGGAATTTCCTGGACTTTCAAGTCTCCATTTAGGGAAGTGACATTAAGATGTCAGAATATGGAGTTCAGCCGCTAACAGCCAGTAACGAATGCGCGGAGAAACCCAAGTGCAAAGAAGGTGATGAGGACAAGGGGAAATGAGAGATGAGAGGAGTTAAGAAATGAGTTGTGTGTGTGTCTGAGTGTGTGTGTGTGTGTGTGTGTGTGTGTGTGTGTGTGTGTGTGTGTGTGTGTGTGTAGTGGGGTGAAGGAGGGCAGGGAATAAGAGGCAGACTCTGCACATGTGACCCCAGCTGAAATAAAAGGCAAGCTGATGACACGAGACGGTGAAAAGAGGCGAGTGTTCAAAGGGTCAGTCCTCATTTCCATCACAATCACCGCAACACCACTCCATCTGTCAGGCTCCAGCCACATCAGCCCAGTGTGTGTGTGTGTGTGTGTGTGTGTGTGTGTGCATGTGTGTGTGCATTTGTGTGTGAGTGTGTGCATATGTGTGGGTGTGTGTCTGAGATGGTAGTGCATGTGGTCATTTTGAGGAGGATGTAGGCTGATTACATGTGTATTGACTGAGTGTGTGTGTGTGTGGGTGTGTGTGGCAGTAACATATATGTATGTTCCCTGAGACTGAGACAATTGTCTGTGTGATGGAGATGATGGACTGTGTGTCTGTAAAATGTCCGTATTGCTGCATAGCATGTCCTTTGTGTGTGTGTGTGTGTGTGTGTTTTCTGTACCAATGGCTTTAGGTGCTTTCCACTAAAGTGATGGGTGTGTGTGTGTGTGTGTGTGTGTGTGTGTGGATGGGGTACGCTGGGTGTCGTCGCATGAGTGTTTGCAATCTGCGTCCTGCCTGTTTGTGCCCCCAACCCCACCCCCCGTGCCTCTCCTTGCCTCCGTGATGTAGTGTGCAGGACTGAGAGCGCCTTCATCAGCACTGGCTGAGCTAGCGCCACCCTTCGCCGACCGGAGCAGGGGTGGGTGGGGCAGGTGGGGTCGGAAGGGGGTGGGGGGCAGCAGGCGAGGGGGGGGCAGGTGGGGTCGGGAGGGGCAGGGAGGGGTGGGGGCAGGCGAGGCAGGATGCTAATTCGCGCGTGTCTGTGATGAACGGCCTGTCGGCCGCGCGAGGTCCATCTCACTACGGAGGGAACTTCATGCTGTCAAATTTAGTCATGCACCACTGGCAGAGAAATAGCAGGCAGCGGCGGTGTGCACTGCAGAGTGTGCTGTGTGTGTGTATGTGTGTGTGTGTGTGTGTGTGTGTGTGTGTGTGTGTGTGTGTGTGTGTGTGTGTGTGTGTGTGTGTGTGTGTGTGTGTGTGAGGAAGAGAGCATGTGTATTTGTGTGTGTGTAAAAGATGATGAGAAAGTGTGTGTGTGTGTGTATGTGTGAGTGTGTGTTAGTGTGTGTGTGAGACAGACAGAGAGAGTATGTATGTGAATATTGGTGCATCCCAATTCCCAAAATATCAACTGCCCAATCAGTAAGACCAGCCAAAGTGACTGGCTGGATTCAACCCAGTGCACATCTTTTATTACACGAAGCGGAGCTGTTCCTTCCACGTCCCTCTCTGTCTTCCCTTATTTTAGCTCTGAAGCAGATTTTGAAACAGTTCAACACCACGTAGTTATAGCTTCCTTTCATAGTCTCGTTAATGTGGAGTTAGGGAGATGATCGGTAATGCCGCCCCATTCCAGCTCCGTGACCCGCACGTGTGTATGCAAACAGGCCCTGTTGCCGCAGAAACACTCTCGTGTGAGTGGCCTAACCTCATTACCCTCCCAGGCACCGAAAGCTTCCGTTTGACCTACATCCAGGCTAAAATTTGTTTCCATATCGTTTTCCCCGGCTAATAGCTGCGTTGTGGCGGAAGGGCGATTTTCGCTGAGCGTTTTATTTCACACTCGGGTGGCTCAGTGCCACAGCAGTGGAGGTTCGTCAGCACGGCATTAAAAACCTACATTATATTATGGCCCATCCGCCTCTAATGAACAAATTCAGCTTTTATCCCCCCTCTCTCTCGCTCTCTCTCTCTCTCTCTCTCTCTCTAACTCTCTCTCCCCCTCCCCTCCTTCCTTAATGAAGCCTGCTAATCAATTAGCCGGCTTCTGTTAGCGTGACAGTGGGGGGTGGGGTACGTTATTTCAACCTGCTGCTGGGCTTTTGAGTGGTGTGGCTCAAATTGTAAAATGAAATATTACATTCAAACACAGGTCAGAAAAGCCATTTAGTGTCATTTGTAGAGTGTCTGTGTATATGTGTGTGTGTGTGTGTGTGTGTGCTTGTGTGTATGGGTGTGTATGGACAGAGGGTAGATGTGAATGTGAGGGTGAGGACGTGAACATTTCTACTCAAGACCATCGTACCCTTGTAACACACATGCGCTCATTTATACGAACACACATTTACACATAGGCACATATTGTGCGCAGGTGCAGACACATAAACACACACACACACACACACACACACACACACACACACACACACACACACACATACACACAACACACACACACACACACACACACACACACACACACACACACACACACACACACACACACTCAGCTGCTAGTGTCAGCCACCTGAGCCCCTGAAGGCAAACATGAATAATGGGGGCTAAAAGCCAGGGAGTGGTGCAACAGTGCAGTCAGTCTGTCTGTCTGTCTGTCTGTCGGTCTCTCTGTCTGTCTGTCTGTCTGTTGGTCTCTGTGTGTGTTTCTCTGAGCGTGTGTGTGTGTGTTTCTGTCTGACCATCTGTCTGTCTGTCTGTCTACCGATCCCCATCTGAAAGGTCTTAGCTGTTCCCCGCCCTCTCTGATGCTGGCTAATATGGCCCTGTTAATTGCTACACGGGGTGCGTTTCAAAAGGGGGCCGTGCCTGCCGCTTTGTTGAAGAGCCCCCCGCAACCCCCCGCCTCACAGCGCCCGTTAGGTGGCACGGGCAGATGGACCTGTGCCCCGACGTCACGCAGGGACGTGCGGGCGCCGAAAGACACCCCGCTGGGAAGCTTTGATTATCCGCAACCCCAAACCACCACCTCCTCCCCCTCCCCCCCCTCCCCCTCTCCACTGCCACCCCATACCGCTGCCTTTTGTGTGCGGATTGAGACAGGAGTGGACAATGCATCGCCTTGGCAACGGTGTGGGCGACACGGGGTTAAAGATGAAAGACACAAGGGCTTCCAGGTTTGCAGAACGGCTGGCTTTTATTCTTGCCGGTCTTTTGTCACACTCTGTCCATCTGTGGCTCCACTTCTCTTTCTTTCTTTCTTTCTTTCTTTCTTTCTTTCTTTCTTTCTTTCTCTCTCTCCTACCATCTCTCTGTCTCTCTCCTACCCTCTCTTTCACTCTCTATCTCGCTCTCTCTTCTACCATCTCTCTCTCTCTACTACCCTCTCTCCTTCTCTCCCCTACTCTCTCTCTCTCCATCTCTGTCTTCTTTTTTTGGTGTCAGCCACCTACGATGCAAATCACATTGCCACCAACATCCCACCTTGAGACCGTAGTTACTCGAGCCAGGGCTAACTGACTGTGGGCCTGCTTAGACTCAGTCTAAATGAAATGGATTTCTATCGTTGACCCGCGTATAGCGAATCATACTGCAGTAAACTGTTGAATTGCATTTGGGAGGCTGTGGTCGGCCCCTGTGTTTTGTGAGAGCTTTATTTATTTTTTTGGCAGAGGGGGCTTGGAGGTGGAGAAGCCGATCCCGTTCCTGTTCCAAGTCATAAGCACTCTGCACGCTGCCTCATATGCACCCAAAGATCCTGAGGCGGGAGCTCAGCTGATTACCAATGGGGGGGTGTGGGGGTGGGGGGTGGGGGGGTTGCTTAATGAAGTCATTACACTTCAGCGGCAAGCGGGTGATTGAGGCCGTTGTTCCCTCCCCGGCCCACCCTTCCTCGTCTAGCTGCGGGGCCTGGGGAGGGGGGGGGGGATGTGGGGATCCGTTGTGGGTGATGGTGGGGTACGCCTTGTGTGCTGTGTGTGCTGTGTGGGTGCGCTGCGCTGCGGCAGGTCTACGGCAGCGTAAGAGAAATCACAGAGCCAGACCCTGAGGGCTCGCACGCCTGTGCCTGTGCCCCACTGGTGGAGAGGTGGAGAGGGGAGACGGATGGGATGGGGGGGGGATCTTGTCGAGGGTCTCCTCTCCACACAGCGCAGGGACGTAGGGAGGCGGCTGCACAAAGGGAGTTGGAGAAATGGAAGGAGTAAAAGGAGAGAGAGGTATAGAGGAGGGGGGAAAGGGTGGGTGGGAAAGGGGGAGTGAGGGAGCGGCAGGGAGACCACAGCTGGGGAACAGACATCTGTTTCAGGCTTTTATGTCATCTGACACTCCCCTCTGTTGGCTAAATCCCTCTGCCTGGGGTCTGCTTGCTTTGATTCAGGTGGGCATGCTGTGATGGTGGCTCCCGTGTGTGTGTGTGTGTGTGTGTGTGTGTGTGTGTGTGTGTGTGTGTGTGTGTGTGTGTGCTTGAGTGTGTGTTCTGTTTAAGCTTGTGTGTATTTGTACATTGCCCTGTGTGTGTGTGTGTGTGTGTGTGTGTGTGTTTGTGTGTGTGTGTGTGTGTGCATGTGTGCTCCCATCAGGGGACCAATCTCCTGTCTCCAGTGCATATGGGCATCAGCGGTGACTGAAAGGGGAGGAGGGGGGGGTTAGGGGTGCATTGGGGTGGAGGCTTGTGTGTGTGTGTGTGTGTGTGTGTGTGGGGGGGGGGGGGGGCGGGGTACATTGGGTGGCGCGCCTGCATGATGCCACTTGACGAGCAGAAGCCAGAGGCAGTGGCCGCAGTGGCACACAATCGCAGCAGACAGTGCCCTGCAGAGAGGCAGAGAGGCAGGGAGGCAGGGAGGCAGAGAGGCAGAGAGCAGCCCTGCCTGCTGCCAACAAAACCATCTGCAGACTGTGTGAGAGAGAGAGAGGGAGGGAAGTAGAGAGAGAACGAGAGGGAGAGAGAGTGTGAGAGAGAGGGAGAGAGTGAGAAAGAGAGAGAGCAAGATAGAAGAGTAGAGAAACAGAGAGGGAGAAAAAAGAGAGAGAAAGAGAAGAAAGAAAGGAAGAAAGAAAGAGGGAGATATCGAGAAAGAAAATAAGGGATAGATAGAGACCAAAAGAAAAATCAAAGAAAGACAGAGTAGAAGAGACAGTGTGAAAGAAAGAGAAAGAAGAAAAATAGAGAGAGCACTAGAGACACAGAGAAAGAATGAGAGCAAGAGAGATGGAAACAGTAAGAGCAAGGCAGCAAAGCATAGAATGCTCCTTATTTTCACGGGAAAGACTGAAAAGTCATTTTTCCGGCTTTGCGTCGTGATCCTCCATCTGAGTCAGTGGTAAGTGGGTTAGGAAACGGGGAGAAAGCCCGCGACTTTTAATGAGAATGCTCACAAAACTCTCTGTGGGCTTGATTAGCAGACTCCTTCGTTTGTTTTAAATGCAGGGCTCTTCTGTTTTTTTTTCTTTTTCTTTTTTTTTGTCTTCCCCCACCCCCCTAGAACCAGTAGACTTGTGTTTGGAATAATTTTCACACAGCTCATGATGTTTTTTTCATGTGTTCCTTCCACTCTCTCTCTCTCTCTCTCTCTCCCTCTCTCTCTCTCTCTCTCTCTCTTTCTCTCTGTCACTCTCTTTCTTGCCTCCCTTTCTTCTCTTTTGTTGGAGCGCAATCTCTCTGTCCCAGTGGTGGTGGCGGGGATGATGGGGGAACCACCACCGCCACCAGCGCTATGGGCGTGCACATACATCACGCACCCTTAATAAAATCATACCTGCCTGCCACGCTGGCCCAAATTAAATCCAGGGGCCAAAGCCACTTCTGGGGGGAGGAGGGGGGGACTGTGGGGGACTGTGGCCGCCGTTTAATTCCCATTTAATTATTTGCCCACTCGCTTCCGTGGGAGAATCAATCACAGCGATGGACGCGAGATGTGAGAAGAGAGGGCCACAGCGCCTCGGCAGAAAAGAAATAAAGAATGGGGTGCAGGCGAGAAATGGGTTCAGCGTGTGTGTATGTATGTGTGTGTGTGTGTGTGTGTGTTTGTGTGTGTGTGTGTGTGTGTGTGTGCGCGTGGCAGAGGTGGTGGTGGTGGTATTGGTGGTGGTGGAGGTGGTAGCTTAGGCCAGCAATAGAATAGAGGAGAGGTTGACAAGGAGCTTCAGCATATTCCTTTGGTCCCCTGGCCTGTCCACACACACACACACACACACGCACACACACACACACACACACCGACACACCGACACACACCTCTAAAGTTCCCCTGACCAATACCAGATTAATCTCTGGTGGCTAGGCACCCCTAATCCATTTCAGTGACAAATTAAAAGGGAATCTAGCAGGGGTCTGCCATTGAAAATCGAGCCGCGTGGCACCCCAACACCCCCCACCCTACTCACCAACCCCCCGCCACCCCATTCTTCTACCCCCACATATGGTTCAATCAGTGGGCCGCTGGCCCGACCTCTTTTTGTGCCTTTTCTCCATTCTCTCAGCACCTTCCATTTCCTCCAGGAAAATTCATTTCAAGGGCCTTAACCCCGACAATGCCTAAATGAATGGAGCCCGTGTCTAAGCCGTGATGGCTTACGGGGTCACAGCACTTCTGAGGATCCTGACACGTGCAACAACCAGTGCCACATACCCACTCATTCAGGCACACACACACACACACACACACACACACACACACACACACACACACACACACACACACACACACACACACACACACACAGGCACACACACACATTCACACACACACACATTCTTTCTCTCTCTCTATTTTTCTTCCACTCTCTCTGTCTTTCTCTGTGTTTCTGTCTTCCTCTCTCCCACACACACACAGACACATACACACAGGAACAAACATTTATGTACTGACCTATAGATAGCAGATAGTCCCAAAGAGTCCAGCCATCACCCATGCTAACCCCTGTGATTTAGTGTGTGTGTGTGTGTGTGTGTGTGTGTGTGTGTATGTGTGTGTGTGTGTGTGTGTATGTGTGTGTGTGTGTGTGTGTGTGGGTGGATAAGCCCTCAGCCAAATGGGGAAGGCTGCACTATCATTCCAAAGTCAATATGGGCTTTAGCCTGCCTTATCCATGCTCTAGGATCAAACCCATAACTTTCTCAGGGCCTGCTTAACTAAATCCCTCTTTACAGGCCGGGATTGGTGCTGTAACGTTTCAGGGTTAATGGTTCATAGTTTTACTCTGATCCACATATGGGCGCCTGTTAACAATCACACACACAGACAGACACGTACGCCATGTGGACACACACAGACATTTACACACACAGACATTTACATACACACATACATACACACACACACACATACACACACAGAGTTTTTTTTCTCTTTCTCTTTTCCTTATTTGCCATTTCTCTCTTTTTTTCCTCAGCTTCTCTCTCACTCTCTTTCTCTCTCTCTCTCTCTCTCTCTCTCTCTCTCTCTCTCTCTCTCTCTCTCTTTCAACACACACATACACACACACACACACACACACACACACACACACACACACACACACACACACTCCCTCACTGCTTTCCTCTCTTTCTCTGCATGTGTAATATCCTCACACATGCACACACTGGGGGAAAGAAATGCTCTCGGTGTGTGTGAGTGATGTAGCCGTCTGGTGAGTGTAGCCACCTTTGGCAGCTCATCATGCTCCCGGCACAATCTGCTGGAGTCCGAGCGCAGGCCGGATCAGGAGCAGGAGAGGAGGGAGTGGGGTGGGTGGGGTGGTGGTGGAGTGGAGGAGAGGGGAAGAGAGGAGAGGGCAGCTGAGACAGGCAGCTCCATCCCCGGTGACCTGACGTTGGCAGAATTCAAACAGCCTCCACAACAATCCACCCCCCCACACACACACAACCTCACACCCCATCCACCCACCCACCCACCCCCCAAACGCACTCTCAATCGCTCACTCACACACTCACAGACACTTACATTCTCTTCATTCTTTATCTCCCTCTCCCTCTCTTTTTTCAGACACATTCACACTTACTCTCTCACACAAACAGACACACACACACACCACACAAACACACACACACACACTCTCTTTCACTCACACACATAGAGTAAGATTAAAAAGAGAAAAGTAAGTGAAATACACACAGACACACACAGACACAGACAGACAGACAAACAGACACACACACACACACACAAACACCCTCACTCACTCACTCACAGACATACGGTCAGCATCCAGCACAAACATTAAGAGAGACCAGAGGGGACTGACTGGCTGCAGGAAGCTGGCACAGGCCTCAGATCAGTCAGAGAGGGCATTAGCTCTGGCAGACCAACCTCACAGCCTAGCAGCCTTAAAAACACTCTGAAGACAGGTCTGCTTGGGTGATTAAGAGTGGAGAAGTGTCAACTGACCGTGAAGGTAGTAGGAGTCAACGAAAGGTTACTATGACCCTCAGATGGAGCTTTGATAGTTGGCAGTCCTCTACCTCTAACATTTGATTGCTTAACATGGTTAGCAAAAAGCTGGTGTTTAAGCAGTGCAGACCAAATCAGAGTCGTTTAATCATTATTTAAAATTGCAATACACCAACATGTACTGTAATGTGCAGAGTGTGTAACCCCAGCTTCATAGAATAAGTCCCGCCATGTATTGGTTCCACCTGTGCACATCACACCAAAATCATTTCTACTGATTAGCTTTGGTTGAAGAGTTTTGCTTATCAGACTGCTTTTCTTAATGTTTGGAACAAGCATGTGGTATGGCCTTAACACTTTAAAGCCAGATCAACCAGCTTTGGCTTGTAGTGCTGGAGTGTGTAGTAATGGAACGCTGAAAGTGGAGCGTATGGAGCCCATTTCAGCAGCTCCGGTGTGCGACCGACCGACCGACGGCCTCTACACTGTTATTAAAATGTTAGTAAAACTATACATTAATTCTGCCGCTTGTCTTCCCCCTTTTTCTGTCTGTCTGTGTGAGTTCTCCACTGGAATGCCCCTGCTGCTGCTCCAGTGTCACCGAATATAAATATATATATATATATATATATGCCACAGCGTGTCAGCCATTACATATAGTCATTATGCTGCAGGAGGAGCAGGCACTCGTCGGGCCCGTTGTTAGCTGCTGGTGTGCAACAGTAGTCTCGGAGCATTAAAGGGAGGAAGAGAAAGCTCTTGGCAGGGCTCTCAACTGCTCCCCTGGGTCAGGTGTAACATGGCAGAGGCGGAGAAGGCTGTGAGGGGGAGGGGAAGGGGGGAAAAAAAGGATGGGGGAGCTGTGGGGGGGGGGTGTAAGAGGGGGAGAGAGTCGGAGATAGAGAGAAGAAGGTTGAAGGAAAGGGTAGATGTAATGATGTGTCTTTTCCCCCTTGCTCATCTTCAGTGGCCTTTGGGCCGAGCGGTGGGGAGGGAGGTAGGGAGGGAGGGGTTGGGTGGGTGAAGGGGTTGACGTGGGGATGGCGGGCGGAGAGGAGTGGGGGTGGGGATGAGGGGGGCGGCGGCGGGCACAGAGAGAGCTCTCATTAGAGCCAGGGTAACCTCTTCCTAGTCACATTCCCACTCGTCTTATCCAAGCTAGCCTCCTTCCAGCTAAGATGGAGGCAGAGAGGAGCAGGAGGGAGTATCAAAAATGCACAAGCAGAGGGGCATTCCAGCAGGGAAACACTTTTGTTTTCATTCTGTTCTACTGTTTGTCTCTCAGTCAGGGGTCTTAGAGGATTTTTCCCTCTCACCCACACTGCGTGGAGAGTGAGTATTGGCTTTTTGTAAGACAGTTTATGATAGAGAATTGCAAGCTGTCGTTATTCATTGTGTAGTGATTTTGAAACTATTTGGTGTGCGTGCTGTGGATGTTGACTTCCTGGTTAAGGCAGAATTGGTAAATAACCTCAATTCCCATGTGACTGTCCAGGTTAAGCAGAGGA
Organism: Setipinna tenuifilis; assembly: GCA_030347295.1. Classification (NCBI taxonomy): domain Eukaryota; kingdom Metazoa; phylum Chordata; class Actinopteri; order Clupeiformes; family Engraulidae; genus Setipinna; species Setipinna tenuifilis. Next base: position 16,801,065 of record CM059273.1, read on the forward strand.
TAAGAAAAAATAAAGCTGTGAAATGAAAGTATTATCCTTGTGGTGAATCAAGCAGGTCAAGGTCATTGAGCGAACATTCGTTTTAAACTAGGCTTTGCCTGAGGTCAGTCAGATTGAATTGATGCAGTTTAACTGATACTTTACAATCCAAAATGAAAGAAAGAAAAAAAGAACGAGAGAGGGAAGAGAAAGAAAGAGTGCTCCCGTCATGAACCCAGCATGGCTCTCGTCCTCGTAGCTCCATTATCACGGGTCACTTCATATAAAACGGACACAGCCAATTGGCCGTTTGATCCGAGACCGAGTGTGCAGAATCAACAAAAAGGAAAAAAGCCCTCAGAAATGACACAGCCCATTGCTCTCCTGCCCAACACATCTCTACGCTCATATCGGACAAACTACCTCTCTAGAACTGGATCAACTCAATGTCCAAAAGCTCATAGACTCAAAGCCGTGTGTGTGTGTGTTTCTGTGTGTGTGTGTGTGTGTGTGTGTGTGTGTGTGTGTGTGTGTGTGTGTGTGTGTGTTTGTGTGTGTTTGTGTGTGTGAGAGAGACAGAGAGAGAGAGACTGTATGTATGTGTGTGAGCTTACAAGTCCGCCTTTTTTGAAGGATGAACACTGTTGAAAATAATCCAGACTGTCTAACTGCTAACTCAAGCAGCTTTAGGTCAGGGGTATTGATCTGGTAAGAGAACCGCAGATGAGTTAAGATCTCGGGCCTCGTGTCTACTCATCCTCAGTTTGATTTGTTGCAAGCAGTTTGTAGTGCTATCGATTTTTTTTTTGCTTCGCCCTCCTTGGGATTCCCTTTAGCTGATTATGGTTTTGAAGATGAACAAACTCCCTACCACCATTACCCATCAAATCCCACCACCACTGCCACCACCACCTCCGCCCACCCCCCACCCCCTCCACCTTCAAATACTCCCATATCAACCCACCAGGGATGCAATTAGGTCTGGAAAAAGCCCTCTATCGTTCGTCACCGCTACTGTCTGCTCCATCACCCAGCCAGTGGGCCTGGTCTGTGGCTGCCTCAGCTCCACCATGTGTCTTGCATGAGGAGAGGGAGTCTTTAAAGGAGTTAATAATGAGAGAGCAGGAAGGAGCGTCTTCATTTCATTCCAATGCACACACACACACACACACACACACACACACACACACACACGCACACTCTCCGTCACCTATTCATCCGCAGCATGTGCTCTGACGGGCCTCGTTTATTAATGGCTTGATGTGGGATTAAAGATGTCGCCCTAATAAGACGCCGGCGAAGGGCTCTGAGGCCACTTCACTTCACAGCGACGTAATTAACCCGACAAGCCGCCAAGGCAGACGAGGCACCTTGCCTTCTCCTCGCCTCTTCCTCGCCTTGCCTCGCCTCGCCAGCACGGCTAAGACAAAACTCAGAAAGACCTTCCTCTTGACCTGTGTCTGTCAGAAGGATCGAAGCATGCGAGTTACTGCGTTGGTTAAATTTTCATGGCTTTGGCTATGTTGTTAAAAAAGAAATGTATTCGCCATTAAAGGCCTCTGTAAAACGTTATGCCTATTTTTATTGCCCTCCATTTCTGTTAGCTGTGCTCCAGGGACATGGGCTAACAGATTAAAGCAGGCTGGAGTATGGGCGGCTGCAGTAGCCTAACCACATGGAGACAGCTGGTTGCTGTTTGATACATGTGTAGACATGTGTAGACAGACAGACAGACAGACAGACAGCCAGACAGGCAGTCAGACAGACAGTCAGACAGACAGACAGATAGTCAGTCAGATAGACAGACAGTCAGAGAGACAGACAGGTAGACAGACAGACTGTCAGACAGTCAGACAGACAGACAGACAGGCAGACAGACAGACCGATCGATCGATCGGCCGACCGACCAAGACTCTGGGTGAGACTAGCAGTTATTTTCATCTTGATACTCATTTCTCACTTCAAACACGTGTTTGTGTGTGACACAGAGACTGCCCTTATACTGCCTGGCTGTTTTTGAATTTCATTCATTAACTAGTTGTGAATGCACACATACATGTTTCTACATGTGCAGACTTAAAGCTGCACTATATAGTAATGTATAGTTAGTTATAGCTTACTTTTGGTTCTTGTCTGTGAAAGGTTAAAGTGTACGTGTGTGTGGGTCTGTGTGTGTGTGTTTGTTTGTGTGTGTATGTGTGTGTCCGTGTGTGTGTGTGTGTGTGACTGTGTGAGAACTTATCCAGGACTTTGCATGGCTGGGTGGAAGTGTTAGTCCCGCGTGTAGTTATCACCGTCCACTCGAGAGCCCCTCGCTGCTGCATTGATTGCTGTTGCCAGGAGACAAAGCGCCTTGTTTGTCCTCTCACGGCATGACCAGGAGTCACCTGCCGCACGGCTAATCCGCCGGTCATTATCCGGTCCGTGGGCAATTTTGCAGGCTGTGTCTGTGTGAATAAGGAGGACGGCTGGATGGCAGGATGCCCAGCAGCACACACACCGCCTGCCTGACTGTGTCTCTCCAAAATAGGGTTTGGGATAAAGAAGTCTTCTTCCAAGTAGTATTTATGAGGTGTGAGTTGTGTGAATGTGTTTGTGTGTGTTTGGGTGTGTGGGAAGTGTGTATGAGAGAGAGAGTGAGAGTAAGAGTGTGTGTGTGTGTGGTGTGTATGTGTTGAATATATGTGTGTATCCTGACTATCCCACTATGTCAAGAAAAAAAGATTGAAGAGGTGGTGGTGGTGTTGGGGTGTGGGGTGGGGGAGGGGGGGCAGGGAGAAGTAGACTGCTTCACATTTTGTTGACCAGCAATATTCACAGTATTTTACAGTTATTCTCCAAAAAAAAAAAAAAACACCTTACAGAATGTTTTGTAGGGTAATATTTTAAGCATTTTATGACAACTCACAAGTAAAAAAAACTCCATATATCAGCATTTGAGTCCACAGCCTGAGCAGGGCCAGTCGTCTGGACCAACAAAAAAACACATCCTGTGTCCTGGGAAGGACTCCATACATCCCCTCAGTGTCTGTAGGCATTAGCATCAGCACTGTGAGAGAGAGACACTGTGAGAGGCTTGTTTATCGAACAGCAGTCTTTCGCTAGATGACTGATTGAGGACAGAAAGTGAGATAAATACTTTTGAGTGGCAAACAAACACGATGTACCTCTCATATCAGCTTGTCCTCGTAAGGGCCAGCAGAGATGTGAATTTTATCACAGCGTGGATCTCATCACATCATCATGAGCTAATTAGGCAGGGAGTTTGGTGGGGGGTGGTGATGGTGATGAGTGCCTTTGACTGCTTATTTGCCTTTGACTGCTTATTTGCTCCTCTGCCTTACTTGTGTGGAGGCTGTCTAGCAACCCTCATAGCAAAGGCTGGGCTGGCCCAGAGTAGGCCCACACATTCACACTTTCACTTGGGCCACATAGCGCCGTGACATGCGGTCCGTTAGTGGGCCACCACTGGTAGCCACTACAGAGTGTGTGGTGTTGAAGCAGCGGTGTAGTGTACGGTCACGCCACTTTTTTTAAAAAACACAGAACAACGTTCACATGTATTTTTAATGATTGGTGATGTTAAGGATATTGACAGTTTACCTGTCTTATTTTACCGCTGTGTATGTACTGTGGTTTACCCACCTTTCCTTGTCTGTAACACTACTAATGCTGAGGTATGTGTTAGCATGCCTGCCTGTCATGTTTATGTGCTGTGCCTGTGTGTGGATTTCTATGTGCATGTGTGTGGGTTTGCTTTCTTGTTTTATTTATGTCCCATAGTAGGTCAGTGGAAGCCTTTTGCCGCTGGCTAAACACACACACACACACACACACACACACACACACACACACACACACACACACACACACACACACACACACACACAGTGTACACACACAAACACAGTGTAGACAGACACATACACATGCACACACACACCCAGCTCCTCCACTCATCTCTGCTGAAAACGTATTTTTGTGTGTGTGTGTGTGTGTGTGTGTGTGTGTGTGCGTGCGAGTGTCTGCACATGTCTGTGTGTGTTTGTTTGTGTATCTGGGCTTGTAATACCTTTTGAAACATGTTGTAAGCAGATAGACAGTTTGCGGCTTTTACCGTCATGAAAATTACATTTCTAAACTCCTTATCTCTCGTCTCCTGTCACTTCACTGAATGTCTGCGGAATCACCAGTGCTCAGACAGGATAGTAGGCGCGTACATGCAAAGATAAAGATAAAGCTTTGCCTAGGCTAGGCTATCACCCGCCCACCATCCCTGCCCTGGGCAGCCACACTGGCTGGAGCTGCAGCCAGCCAGGCTACTGCACAGTACGCTGACACTGGCCCTGTCCTGAGGCCTGCCCAGCTCAGCTGGCATTTCCCACTTTCTATGCTTTGGTGCAAACTGGCATCTCTGGTGGGGAGGAGGCAGCCAAAGGGGGGTGGGAGCTACCAAACATCTGTGAGGAAGGGGCAATGGTGTGTGTGTGTGTGTGTGTGTGTGGGGGTGGGGGGGTACAGGGTGCTAGGGTGAGATGGGGTGCTCAGATCTCCGTTAATAAAAAAGCGCAATTTGAAGCCGACCAGCCCTGAGGACGAGGTGGGGACGGTGAGTGTTCTCTCTCATAGGCTGTTGATTGGCTGTCGAAAATTCTGCATTTAGGTGACCCAGGGAAACAAAAAAAAAAAAAAAGAAAGAAAGAAAGGTAAAGAGAAAGCGAGGGTGGGGAAACTTTCTCATGGTCGATCTTACTTTAGAGCATCTCCTTTGAATTCCCTCCTTTTATGTGGGGAATGGTTGCCGTGACGCCGGCCCCAACAAATTCTTAGCACCGCACCGGCTGTTGCTGAATGCAGGCAGCACATTTTTACCAACACTCGCTTTGTAAAAAATAAAAAATAGAAAGCAGGCTAATTTGCTTTGAAATGTTCTCTCTCTCAATCTCCCCACTCGTTCTTTCTCTTTCCCTCTCTCTCTCTTTCTCTTGCTCTCCTTCTCTCTTAACTTGCCTCCAGCAGTGTGCTTTTGTTGTGCTTGTTTGATAGCTTTCGCTGCTTCAGATATGTGCATGATATTTTACAATAAGCTGGCGTGTACACTTCTCATTCATGCTGACAAGGGGCTGTTTTCTAGGGATTTACTTTCATAGCTCACAGACAAAGACCCGCAGAGGAAAAGGGAAGTTTAAAGGCTCAGTAAAAAAATGCCGTAGAATCTGTCTAATGCATTTTGAATGTGACTGAAAACTATGTCCACGAACTCTGGACTGTGTCATTTTTAAGTTCAGCAAGGTTTTTGCCCTACAGTAAGGCGTCAGCTATTGTGGGTTAAAATTAAGAGCATTGTTGATACCAGAGCAGTGCTGACCAGGAAGCTTTTATGGTTGCTTTCCCAATCACAGGCCCAGCCTTGCACTGTAAAGGACTGCTTCTGTGGTGTGCTGTTTACAAATGTGCTAAAACAGGAAAGCGATAAAAGAATTGTGTTGACAGAGCCCAAAATAATTTATGCCACTGCTTTTGTTTTGTGTCACTTCTTTGCAAAAGTGCATAACTCCACCTCCCAACAACCACCCCCCCCCCCCACACACACACACACACCAATCCCCCATCCCACACCCACCAACCCCAAAGTTCACTTCATTATGTTGACTGACATTTTGTGAAACAAACAAGTAGCCTTCTCTAACAATCATTTAAACTGCCACCCAGGCCCTTTTGTCGGCAAGATTCGGCGAGAGCACTTAATTACTCGCTTAAAACAGGCTTGTTATTCGCAGCTCGCAATATTGAGCAAACACACATCAGCATCCACCGACAGAGCCCAGTGCCGGGGGATTGTGTCTGCCTGCCTCCCAGTCGATGCCTGCCTTTGCTTTACTTAACGAAATCCCCGCAGTGTGTGTGTGTGTGTTTCCAACACATTCCATTGTTTTCTCTCTCATTAAAAACAGACAGCCTACACTTTTTTTGTTATATTTTTTGGGAAAAGCAGAGGGGCGATGTATTTTGGGCACATTGAAAGGCTGTCGCGACGAGATCTGTCTGCTGAGTACCTCAGCGCTGCTACCCCCCCCCCCCCCCCCTCCTCCTCACAGATGTGAAAGCTTAACCCCCCACCGACCGGCCCTTAATAATGTCTGTTTGCCGTGCTGTGGACGTTTCTCGATAAATCCTTTCTTAAGCCAGCAGCGTCGATGATGACTCCTAAGAGGGAAAAGAAGATAAAAGAAAAACCTATAATACTTTATGGAGGCTGCCTGGAGCTTATATATGTGGGTATGGTTCTAGGGGTGTATGTATACATGTACATAACTAAACACAGATAAATAACAAACAACAACAACAACACAAGGAAACAAAAATAACACTCTACAAGAGACAGGAAGAGAGACTGAAGATAGAAACAAGAGGAAAATGGTGGAAAAGGGAAGAGTGCAGGATGATCACGGCTGCTTGTTTGTTCTTTTTCGCCTTTTGGTGCAGCTTCTGATAGCCGACCTTGTGTGCCCCTTACTCACTTTGCCTAGCAGCCAGTGATGGACACACACACACACTCACACACACACACACACACACACACACACACACACACACACACACACACACACACACACACACACACACAATGAGTCCAGCTCATCTGTTGTAACATGCGCATGAACACACACAAACACAGACACACTTGCAGGCTTGTTCATCTACATGGTCATCCAGGGCTCCTCTGAGACCAGATAAGGCAGCCTTAAGACTTCAGGAGAGAGGGCGAGAGAGAGAGATGCAGAGAAAAAGAAAGAGCTAGAGAGAGAAAGAAAGACAAAGAGAGGCAACGAGAGCGAGAGAAAGAGTGAGAGAGAGACAAAGAGAGAGAGAGAGAGAAAGAAAGAGGAGGACAGTCAGAGCTAGGTCAGTGCCTTAGGCTTAGCGTTGTCAGCGTGGGGTACATCTTTGAATAATGTGTTGTAGATGTGTATATGAGAAGTGTGTGTGTGTGTATGTGTGTGTGTGTGTGTGTGTGTGTGTGTGTGTGTGTGTGGGTGGGTGTGTGTGTTTTGTAAGGGGTTGGTAAGGTTATTTTATCCCTACCACAAAATTTGCACAAATTATCATATCCTAAAACACTGTTGGTCATGTTAGCGTTAGTGTACATCACGTAACGGTACACAAAAAACAAAAGGAACATCTTGGGACACACAGCTTACTGCAAAGTATCAATCCGACATTTGTGACAACCTGAAGCCACCTGATTTAAAGTGATGGTGACAACCGCTGGTCGTCAGTGGTGACAACACACTTCTGAGCTGCTGGTTTGGACAGGAACCAAGTGGTGCTGTCAGCCCGTGACTCATCTCCACAGTATGTCGCTCTTGGTGGTGCAAGTCAGTCGGTCCAAACTGCTAGGGTGGCTATTATTCAGAGTCAGCTCCACAGAACTTACTGTAGTTCCATAACTACTGTTTCAGGAAGTGCAGATGTCAAAATGCTGGACAGATGACACATGGTGCGGCAGTTTTTTTTAGACACCACTGTGAATCAGTGGAGCAGCACTAAAACCATCTGTCCGTCCATCACTGAAAAAAAAAAAAGCGAAAAAAAACCCCCACACATCTGTGCAGCGGCTGCACATCTCACACCATTTCCTAATCGTAGAACTAGATGTGATTAGCGCGTGACCTCATCTAAAAATAGCCCAGAATTAATCGCAATTAATCCTGGACGGGCTAATATGGTTGTCACTCTGGTAGCTGAGGCCCTCCTGGGCAAAGGCACAGCAGGGAAAGAATGAGTGGTGAGGAGAGATTTCTTTCTCCACCAGCCGCCTTCCCACCAACATTCAAGAGATGAATTAATGACTTTTACTTGACAGGTGTTTTATATGGATTACGTGCATTTCCTGGTTGAGTCACTGCGCAAAAAATAGAAAATCGTCCACATATCTTCCTGTTCTGCCATTGACAGCAGAGTTGTATGAGACTATGATATACCTGCCTATTTTCGCCATAGGCATTCTGTGTGTTTTTCACAGTGTGTATCGCTCCAGTAGCAGCTATGTCTTTAACCACCATATTTGGTGGTTTTATATTCACAACAGCTTAGTTTCTTATCCACGCATCAGTGGAACATCTCCTACCGTTGCCACGGTTTCAGCACTGTGGCCCCTGAAAGTGCTACTGCTAGTGTACCTTACAAGCCAGTAATCAGCTCTCACACTGACACTGGTGCTAGTCTTGCTACCCTGACTGCCGTAACACTCCCTTTTTTACCCCAATCAACACTATTTTTATGCTCATTATACGAGCTCAGATGTCAGCGACTGAGGCAGCGAGATGTCATAGAGGACGTCCTCGTAGCCGAGTGGCAGAGCTGCTAAAGCGGGGCTGCGGTGAGGCTGTGAGGCAGCCTGCCTCCGCCCCTGTGTTCTGTGGGCTCTGAGCTGTGACATGGTGGCCCATTAGGATGCACGGCACACTTCCTTCAGGCTCGCTCACCGGCTCACTCTGAGCACTTCACTGAGAGCCCGAATGATGATAGAACATTCTGGATCGGCGGTAAGAGAGAGGGTTAGGGCTGTGTGCGTGCAGGCGGGTGTGTCTGTGTGTGTGTGTGTGTGTGTGTGTGTGTGTGTGTGTGTGTGTTTGTGTGTGTGTGTGTGTGTGTGTGTGTGTGTGTGTGTGTGTGTGTGTGCAAGCGTGTGTGTAGGATAGGGTGTGTGTGTGTGTGCGAGCGTGTGTGTAGGATAGGGTGTGTGTGTGTGTGTGGGGGTGGCTGCTGCTGACTGGAAGCTACTGTTCTTTAGAGTGTGAAGGTCAAGTTCCTTCCTCCTACCCACATCCCACACCCCACCCCCCACAACCACCACCCAAACCACCCCACCTCACATGCTTTTTTTCAGCCCAGGATAGAAAGGAGGGAATGTAGGTGTGTGTGGGGGTAAAAAAAAAACACACACAGACAGACCAACACCAGATGCTCGATAGATTTGAGGGTATATACAAGCTATATATATGCTTGCCACAAGGTTCTTGTTAAGACAGACTCGTGCGTAGACTCACAAAAACAAACCTTTAAAAAAAATCCTTTACTTTGTTTCATTTCTCTTCTCCTCTTTCTAGCTCTTTATGTCCTTGCCTTTTTTTTTACCTTATTCAAATCATATACTTTTTAACTGCAGTGAGTACCTCCTTTTTCTATTATTCTTGCATCCTCAAACACATTGGCATACAGATGTGTTCATACATATCCATGAATCCATAATCCCACAGAAGTGAAAACAACTTAATTATGCATGTTTATGGAAATGAGTGTACAGGAGAGCAGGAGACAAAGGTGTGGAGGACAGTAATTGATATAACAGATCGTTGGTAATGACATCTCAAGGAGAACACAGGAAAGAGAAGTCAAACGCACACCTGAATCATTCAGACTCTTGAGCTATTTTTTTTTTTCGAAAATGTTC
>CM059273.1:16813000-16828000 GCA_030347295.1 Setipinna tenuifilis
GCACACAAACACCTACCAACCCCATGTAATGTAGTCAAACCAATCAATGATGTTGCAGTTGAGGATGCCCCCCCCCACAAACACAAACACACACACACACACACACAAACACACACACACACACACACACACATGCCTTTGCACCCTGTCTTCACATAGATTTTAGAGTTGCCTACAGAGGCTTTTGTCTCCATGTTGCCCTGTGGCATACTCATAACCAGTGATTATGTCTTAGTGACAGGAGAGAGAGAGAGAGAGAGAGAGAGAGAGACAGACAGACAGACAGACAGACAGACAGACAGATAGACAGAGAGAGACAGAGAAAGAGACAGACAGAGATAGACAGAGACAGAGAGATGCACACGCATGAGAGAGATGACCCAAGGAGACACTGCAGGCTACTCTTCTCTTCCCTCTCAGTCTGGTCTCTCTCCTTTTCCTCCCTCCTCCTCCACTCTCTCTCTCTCTCTCTCTCTCTCTTTCTCTGTCTTGTCGCTTTGTCTTCTCAGAGCGATTCCACATGTCACTTGTATCTCTGGTGGGCTGCTACCACCAGACACCCTTATCAAGGGGGGGCGATGGAGAAATTACAGCTCATTTCCACATGGAAAAGAAGCAGCTGATTGCAATCAATAATCAATCAGGGAGAAGGCTGACGAGGCTCGGCTCAGCTCGTCTGTCAGGCCTCCCGGGTGGCAGGCTGAGCCCAGAGAGCCAATCGCCGCATGAGTCCACCTGCCTCAGGGCCACCAAGGCACGCTCTCTGCGGCCATTTTGTGTTTTTTTTTTGCCTTGTGTCTGTGTCTGTCTGACACAAAGGCCATAAATCCGCCAGCATTCAGAGTGCGTAGGGGTTATTCAGTTGTTCAGTGTTACCACCAGATATGTTAATGGAGAAGGGACAGTGTGGGTGTATTGACAAAATCTACCTGATTTTAATGGTGTATCCAGGCTCTTAATAATAGCAACGATATGTGAAAAAAAGCACAGTTCAGCTCAGAAGAAGCCGTGTCAGACTATTCAAAAGAATCCACATTTTCACAGCTTTTTTCATCTAGTTTGTCCTTCAGAGTGAATTGCTAATTGATAATTAGAGTGGAGTTTGCAGTAAATAAAGGACAGACAGAAATGGGTGTTTTGTCAACAGGTTGAGAGCCCTAAGGTTTATTATTTCTTGAAGAAAGCCTTTCTCTGGGACTCATGGATATGCCTGAGTGGCTGAGTGTTAAAATCACAGCTTCATGGTCCATTGTGCTGTGCGGTAATCAGTGAAGGGAACACTGAAGTCGTGTAAAGTGAGATAGTACTTTAATCTTAAACTGACATTGTTTGACAAGAGCTAAAGTAAAGATGAGAACTGGCAAGGTGAAGGAACCAAAGTACTGTACCCTCAGGCTTTCATTATTATCCCCTAAAAGCAGTGAAAATAAACAGATAAAATAGTGCATTTTACATACTCAAGGAAAATATGTGGTGCATTAGAGGCTATCGCAGACACTGCTCAATACATCCACAGATGTTTTAAAATTAAAAATTTCTCCAGGTAACACGAATTGATTTGAAGAAGTGTTATTGTGTGTTTGACCTTCAAATACTGTACCTGGCATTTTCCTTACACCTGCTATTCTCAGTCATCTTGAAAACAGCGGTCAGGTAGCTGGCACGGACCCTTTTAGCTCCTTTTGAAAGAGTGACACTTTGACTTTGGTCGTTGAAGGTAAATAACAATCAGGTCCAGACAGGATCAAGTGTTATTTGCTCAGCTCAGGCTTTTTGTGGAGTCGCGCTCAGATCAAACTGTCAGCTGTAATGGCCAAGAGCATCCTGGCCTTATATGTTATGTGGCCACTTTATGGTGTCGCTTTTAGAGGGGACTTCACTGCACTCAGGGAGAAGGAGGATGGAAGAGGGGGGGGGGGTGCAGAAAGGAGGGAGAGAGGTGGACTAAGCAAGAGAGATAACGAAAGAGGGTGTGGACAGAAAGAATAAAAAGGGGTGAAGATAGGGAGAGAGAGAGAGAGAGTGCAAGAGAGCTAGTTTAACAGTACAATGTCTCTGTTCTTTAGCAGTATTCCAGATGGAGTAGGCCTGGTCACAGACTTGGTAAAAGTGATGCAGACACATCAGCACACACACACACGCACGCACGCACACACACACACGCACGCACACACACACGCACACACACACACACACACACACACCACCTCCTCCACACCCTCGGCCCGCAGCCAGCCTGCTTCAGAATACAGATGCGTTAGCCGACCGCTCGCGGCAACACCTTTTTTTATTGCTTAACCCAGTCACGTAAAAAAGCGCGCACACACACACACACTGCCAAGCAAACATCGCTCACAGAGTGGGGGCGTGCTGCGGAGAGCCCGGTCTCTGCGGAGAGCTCCGTCTCCTCACCTCCACCTCCACCTCCTCCTCCACCTCCTCCTTCGCGCTCCCTCCATTAGGGCCGATCATTACCTGGCGTTTCCGCCGAGGCTGTCCGTCACGCTGCCTGCCAGGCTTCCAGGCTGCCTAATTAAAGAGCTACTCATTAGGGACAGGTAGAGGACTGTTTTTAACCTAATTGGGTGGTGCGATGGGACTCGTTAGCACAGCGCCGGGGATTACTGTCACTTTGGTGCACCGCGCCGCACTGGCATGTAGGCTTTCTTATATCAACACAGATGCAGCCTGCCTGGGGTTCGGATGTTTTATGTAATCCCTGTGACGCACGTTCATTAAATATTGCGCTGTAAGTGGTTTAAATGGCATGTAAAGTTGTGCTGTGATGATGCTGTCATTATCATACAGTGTTGTGTAGAATATCACTAAGGTGGTGTATATATATATAATAACTTGGGGCAGAAAGTCGGCCGTGTTTAGGGATGGAAAACAAATGGGGGTGCCGCCTGGGTGCAGGGCACGCTGGTTGACACTGTTATTACTTTTGAATGGAAGAACCTGGAGGGTAGCAGAAGCTGAAATCAGATTGCAAAAAAATCTGACAGGGCACGAATGGATTACCTGTGCACAGCGTAAACAATGAATACAAGTGGGAAAGAGAGGATGTGCTATTTACCGCACACTGAGCTTTGGACTAAAGTCGCGCCCCCCCACACACACCTCGCCGACAGTCACCTGTATATTTTTATATATGTTATGTTCTCCTGGATGCTGACAAAATGATTTGGTTGCTAGGAGAAAGTATATATATTCTCCCAGAACCCACAGAGCATAGAGGAGAGAAAAGATGTACCATCACTGTATTACTCAAACCCAGTTTTGAGAAAAATATATAACGTAAGGCTAAGGAATAGGGCGAGAAACAGAGAGGAATAAAGAAAGTGAAAGAAAATGAAAAGAAAAACAAAAAGTAAGGATAGATTCATCAGGTGGCCTTGAGGAGAACATTTTGCAGCAGGGACTAGCGATTTTGACAGACCAAACAGTTCCCTAGATGCTTTTGTCTGCTGTAGACGAATTAAGCCCAGTCTTAGACAAAAGAAGAACTTCAAATGAGAATATCCTCTGAGAAGAAAGTTTACTTCAAGACTGTGGGAAACTGGCCTGAAAATATCCTTCTCAAGGCAAACCTGACGTGACTTAAGGTTATGTGGCACCAAAATATATAAATCTATCCTTAATTTGTTTTTGTTTCCATTTTCTTCACTGACCACTGAGAGAAAGTCTTGCCTTGCATTTCACTGCAAGTCAGTGCAATCAGTTGTTCTTGTCCTAGCCACTGCTAACAAAAGCTGTTCTTCTTGCACCTCGGGCGCCAGTATCTAACAATCCAGTCCAATCAGGCCAGTCTGATTACAGGTGCAAATACACCCCTTTAAGTGGCCCATCAGCGCCCGTCTCTCTGATAAGAGGCCGTCTGGATGACGTGCTTATTGACCAAGCCTCCTCTCGCGTGGACACAGTGAAGTGGGTGCCACCAATCAGCACAGTGTAATTAGTGCTAATCATTCCTGCCATTATGTTTGTTGGAGTGGGTTCATCATGTCATATCTTGTTATTTGTCATTACCTGTCATCATGCGCTTTTCATCTGGCAATAGATAAAAGGGCCTTTTATTGGTTCATTTTACATGGACTGTGTGAGAATAAATAAAGTTAAGGCTGTTGTAATCCATGGGGAGGAGAGGTTTATCTTCTGCATTTGACCCATATGGGGGTTAGTATACACAAATGCATTGTGTATACTGTGTATACTTGTGCATGCAAATGCCCAGGGACCATTTGGGGTTAGGTGCCTTGCTCAAGGACACCTCATCTGTGGCTGTGGATGAGGGGAGAGCGCTGCACAAGTACTTACTCCATCCACTTTTTTTTGCACCTGTCGAGGATTGAACTGACCACCCTTCAGTAACTGATCCAATTCCTTTACCAGTATGCCACAGAAATAAACATGAAGTGCAGAGTGAGGGAATATGTATAAAATGCAGAGTCGTGGTCATCACCAGAGCTTGGTTAAGTGGAGGAGAGATTGCGAGGAGCAGAACAACAGTAAACTAGAAAAGCACTCAGAGTGCAGACCTCCACCAAGCAATTCATCCCCCCCATTTTTTTATTTACCAAAAAAGAATCACCTCGAGGCAGTCAGAACTACTAACATACTGTAAAATTTGCAGAATGAACGGTTTTTAGCTTCTTAAATGATTTCGCTAACAAACAGACAGATGGACGGATAAACACAAGCAAAATCACAACCTCTTTGGCGGAGGTAATAAGAATGTGAACGATGGAGAGAAAGAGAGAGAGAGAGAACGATTGCATGAGACAGAATGGTGGTCTTCTCTAGAAGGTTTTTTTTCTCCTCCCTCCCAAGGTCAGTGAGTTGATTGGGCTGGTGGATGTGCCATGCTGGCCGTAAGCCTGTGGAGCTGGAGCTGGGGCTGGCGCGGGCACGGGCCACCTGCTCACGGGGGAAGGCTGTTGTGGCTAGCACTGCCAAAGGGACTGACCACCACCGCTTGCTCCCTGCACGGCGCCAATCAGTGCTGCTGGAAATGATGGAGGCCTTTCTTTTGTGTGTGTGTCTTTCTCTCTGTCTATCTCTTTTTCTCTCTCTCTTTCTCTCTCTTTCTCTTTCTCTCTCTCCCGCTCTCTTTCTCTCTCTCTCTCTCTGTCTCTCTCTCTCTCTCTCCCTTTCTCCTTTTTTCCTCCTCTCCTTCACATGTGCTCGCTCCCCCCGCCTTCGATGACTGACACTCGGGTCTGGGCAGTGTTCCGAGATGGTGCACACGTGTTTGGCCTTGGCATAAAGTGCCACATATGTTTCAGGACCCGGTCTCCAGTAATCTGCTCGTTATTTGGGCTGTCTCGCGCTAACTGCTCCAATCGCGAGTGGCCACGCTCTGATTCCTTTTTTCTTCCGTCTGGACGTGTGCCTTCCAAAGCAATTCATTTCTCCAGTGAGAGAGGAGAGGGGAGAAATACGGAGTGGGGCTTATTCTTCTCCTCTGTGCCTTGGCATTGCAGAGAGCAGAACTCACCCGCTAAACAATCAAGGTGTCCCTTGTACTTATGATCACTTTTGTGAAGAAAAAATGTTCTATAATGTACCAAAAATTAACTTTTTTCCCACAGTGTGTAGGTATTCTTAATAAATGTGCATCTACAAAATGTTAAATCATCTAGTCAACGCTCCTGCTGTCTAGTTGTCTGATTTGACTTTTGTGTGACTTTTTAAGTGACTCTTCTTGATGACTCCACTCTCTCTGAAAAGCATAAACAGTCGTTGACAAGGCCTGTAGAACAATTCTCTCCCTCAAGGTCTTCTGTCATGCTGTAAGTGAACCAGAAATATACGTCTCAACCTGGGCCAGAACTTGATGCGTTGTCACATAAAAACACTCCATAAATTCTCATTTATTGCTGTGGCAATTTCTTTTTGAGCATGTGAACAAGCTCTCCTCTCAGTATTCTTTTTACTCACCTTACACTGCAAATAAAACCAGACGCCTTTTTTGTGGTCAGCAGTCTTTGCCGTAGCATTTTATGTTTGCGAGTCACTTTCACAAAACCACACCTCCCCAGCGACAAGAAAGACCCCCTTTAGATCCCTTGCTTTTGTCGGCCTCTTGGTCTCCAAAAGCCGTCATCTTGTTCGGCCTTGCAGCGGGGGAAATAAAAGATTACCCTCGGACACACCATTATTCCCGTGATGGCTCTCATACATCAAGTCCAGCAGCAGCGGTGGACGGTGGTGCTGGGAGTGGTGGAGAGGGTGGGTGGTGGAAGGGGGCGCTTGGGGGGATAAAAACAGAGGGACTCTGTCTTCACTGTCGGGTGCACACCCTCCACACACAACCCCCCGCCACACACACACACGCACACACACACACACACACACACACACACACACACACACACACACACCTCAACTACCCACCAGCCCCCACCCCCACCCCCCTAAACATAGAAGCCACGCTGCGGGGGGAGGCCATTTTCATTCGCCTTTTTGCGTTATCTCTACCCCAGAATAATAGAGGAAGTCGTTTC
Organism: Setipinna tenuifilis; assembly: GCA_030347295.1. Taxonomy (NCBI): domain Eukaryota; kingdom Metazoa; phylum Chordata; class Actinopteri; order Clupeiformes; family Engraulidae; genus Setipinna; species Setipinna tenuifilis. The sequence continues at coordinate 16,819,507 of CM059273.1, forward strand.
TCCCCCAAAATTGCGGTCACAGCAAGGGGAAGTGGATAATCATAGGTTACATGATCCGTGAGGCCTCCCCATGAAGGGATTTAGCATAAAAGTCTCACCCAACATGTTAATCAGGCTGAGGTCATACTCTGCAATCCCGTGACGAAGGAGGAAGGAGACTCGTGCTACTTGTGCTCCTCGTGCTCCTCGTGCTACTTGTGCTGCTGTGTTTACCTCAGAATCTGAAAGCCAGGAAGAAGTGATTCAGATAATGACTCTTGCATTGAGCCGGAGAAGAAAATAGGAGGATGATTTCTGTTGTGGAGCAGAGCCCCAGTCCCCCCCACCCCTCCCTCTGGTGTTTGTGTCTGGGCTGCTTTGAGAGATGAAGGATGAATAATGGCGGATATGTGTGCTATCGGTCTGCTGAGAGGCCCCCCCCTGCCGCCCCTCGCCCCCCTCCTTTGCCTTATCAGGTAGAGAGGTGTCTAAAAGGAAGTGGACCATCTCTTAGCTTTCATTAGGAGCTAGCCATGAGTCACGAGACCAGACAAAGACAGGAAAATGTCCAAGGGAAAGAGGAGAGGAGTGAGAGGGTAAAAAGAAGGGTGGGGAATGAGAGAGGTGGTGATGGAGAAAAACAGAGAATCATGCAGACTGATGGCTATTGAGCTTGCTTCTTAATGGTTGCTGGAGGCGTCTCGTTTCAGCCTGCCTTAGCCTTTATATGAGGGAGACCATTACCCAAACCATGTATGTGTGCAATGCATGTATATAAAACAGTGATTCTGTGCTGTCCGGCGTAATGTAATTACATTAGACAGAGGTTTGTGGCCCATACAGTTGGTGGTGTGCTGACAGTGGCATTAGCATAAGCAGGCATCACATGAGTGACTTAGACATGCTGTAAAAGACCAGGTGCACAATCACACACACACACACACACACACACACACACACACACACACACACTCAAATATATCTTTAGATAAAGATTTTTGCTGGCATCCTTGAGAATGTGCTGTTTCACGCCCTAACTGCATGCAATGAAGAGCTGTCCTCAGTCTAGTGCTCTCGGCTATTGATCGTCACACTGGGAGTCTGCGGGGCTAACTAGCACCCATGCATTACTAGCATGCCCACCTCAGCTCTCTGCATATTAGCCCTCCACACACGGCACCTCCACTGTTTTTTTCTTCTTTCCTTTCTTTTTTTCTTCCTAGCTTCCCTGCCTCCCATATTTGTAAGTCCCACAGTCGATAAATGGAGGAAGTGTTGAGATTGTTACACCACAATATTATTTCAGCCACCAAGTGCTTGTTCGTTCCTTTTTTTTTGTCCCCTCCATACACACACACACACACACACACACACACACACACACACACACACACACACACACACACACATTTTTCTTTCTCTTTACCTTGCGCACAGTCACCCACTCTGTACATCCAACTGTATGAGCGCACAGCTGTCTATAAATAACCACTTCCGCATCTGCCTCTCTCTCTCTCTCTCTCTTTCTCTCTTTCCCTTTTTCCCTCCCTCCCTCTCTCTCTCTCTTTCTGGTCCCTCGTCAGAATGATTACTGCAGCAATACCTGGCATAAGCATTTTGTGCCTACACAAGACTTCCGCATGTCTGTGCTGATACGGCTGATCTGAGATACAATCAGTCTTAGATCCCTTACATTAGATTGAGAAGCTCGGTAATTGTGAGGAATGTGAAGAATTTGCTTTTGTTTTTCAATTCGGTTGCAGCAACCGAGTCGACAGCATGAGCATGACTGACTGAACTAGTGCACCGTAATTATTCCCACAGAATAGCTCCCAAACATTCTCATTCTCATTTCAAATCCACTCTCGCCTTGTTATTTTTTTGTTTGCAGCACTGCTGTACTAATTCTGCACTATAGTGCACTCAAGTGGTGATAACACGTTCGCCTCCCTGTCATGATGCCTTCAGTCTGACATGTGTACACGATGGTGAGGTGTTTGTTTTTGCGGCTAGCCCGTGAGGATGGATGACAGCTAAGACATGGCCCGTGCTGGGGTTCTGCTATTTGGTTAGGGTGGGATGTGTGTGTGTGTGTGTGTGTGTGTGTGTGTGTGTGTGTGTGTGTGTGTGTGTGTGTGTGTGTGTGTGTGAGAGAGAGAGAGAGAGAGAGAGAGAGAGAGTAAGAGAGAGAGAGAGAGAGAGTAAGAGAGAGAGACAGACAGACAGAGAGAGAAAGAGTAAGAGAGAGAGAGAGAGACAGAGAGAGAGAAAGAGTAAGAGAGCGAGAGAGAGAGAGAAGCGGGGGGTTCTCCTTCCTCTTGGCTCTGACAGATCAGAGACCAAACAACAAAACCACAGCTCCAGTCTTGTACTTGCAAGCCTGTCAGCCAGATTAAAAAAGTAGGACACTCTCGTCCCCTGTTGCTCCACCTGTTCCTCTAGGTTGTATAAAGAAGGTCGTTGTTGGAGGGACAGTAAACAGTCATACACAAAGAACGAAAAAAGTGCACGCTTGTTAGAATCAGAAAGTTCTAGAGAAATGAGGGCACCTTTTGTAGCTTTAGAGCCAGAGTTGGTATAGTGAGGCAGCAGGAAGCTGTTTTACCGCCACAGGAGGTTTTTACTGTTGCCAGTAATGCTACTGAACTAGCGTAAGTTCCCAGACACGCCATATTGCGCCGTGAGTTGCTAAATAACTAATTCCTTAGTAATTATCACACTTTAGCAGTAACTGCCATGAAACCATCTGTCAGTCCAGTCATAGGCACTGAACACGCTTTCCTTCAGCCAAAAGCCATGCAGATGCCCAGAGCATCTGTACTGCTGCTCAGATGCTTATTGTGTGTTTGTTTGTTTGTTTAGTTGGTTGGTGGTATTTGTTTGTTTACTTCTTTTGGATGGGGGTGGTGGTAGCTGATGCGCACGGATGCTGTGTGAGCTGGCTGGCTGGCTGGCTGGCTGGCCGTGTTCCTGGTTTGGCTCATTGGGGCCATGCACAATGGGAGACGCTGCAAAACCCCCCTTCCCTTTACCCACACACACATGCACACAGACACACATACACACACACACATGCACCCACACACACGCACATACACACACTCACACACGCACACACATACACACACTCACACACACACACACACACACACACACACACACACACACACACACACACTCTACCCACCACCCACTACCCACTACCCACTACCCACTACCACCTCCATCAGCAGCAGCAGCAGTCTTTGGATGCCGGCCCACCCCACCCTCTCTCAGCCAGGATGTGGCCAAGACTACTGCCGTCCTCCAAACACTGCAGAGAGGAGAAGCGGAGGGAAAAAGGGTTGGGAGGGTGAGCAGTCTTCCACTGCCTGCACTTCTGCTGAATAGTCAGCAATTGCTTGCCTGCTGGGCTAGAAAGAAGAAGGGAACAAAAGCTCGCACCTGACCGAGCCATACGTCTACCTCAGCTACTGTTGTAAAAAAGGTTCGTCATTAAATACATATTCCCTCTCTCTTCGAACTTCATGAAAAGGACCGCTGCTGCGCTCCCACGCCGTGACACTAAGCCTGGTGTTGATTGGGGTCACCCCAAAGGGCTCCCCACACCCCGATCACGTCCGTCACCGGCACGGGGAGGGGTCTCAGCGGAGAGGGAAAGAGAGTCCCGTGGGCTTGATGAGTTTGTGTTGGTGCGCGTGCCAGAGAGCAGCCCATTCATCACTCGCTGCCTCAGAGCGAGCGGACAGGCGGGCGGGCGGGTGGCGGCATGGTCATGTGACAGGCGGGAGTTGAGTTGAGTGGGGGGGGTGTTGAGTGCAGGGGGGGGGCTGGCTGTCACGGCGACCGGCTTTAATGCGGCGCGGTCGGTGCAGGTGACGGCAGGGTGACAGTATTTACCTTGACGGGAGCCGGTGGTGTTTTTGACTCCCCTCCACACGCAGCCCCCCCACCCCACCCCACCCCCATTGTGCTTGAACTGCATTCATGTCACGCAAAGCCTGGGTGGCAGCAGCTACGAGAGCCTTGCATTTATATGGAAAACGGACCAGAGAAGCCGGGCTGGTGGGCTCCAGGCTAATGGGGTTTTTTAAATTCCCATTTTCGCCAGAGGACCAGTCTGATCTATCTTTCTACAACTCTTGGGCACACACACACACACACACACACACACACCCCAATAATCACACATGTTCACACATAAAAAGTCACCTGCACACAAATTCACACTATCAAACACACACACACGCGCACACACACATGCGCGCACATACACACACACACACACATTGAATGTCTGCACCTATCCACTAACACCTGCACAAACTGCACATCCTTTTAGCCATTTACACAAGTGATGAAATCAAACACACACACCTTTTACACAAGTGATGAAATCAAACACACACACACCTTTTAATTAAACTTTCAAATAGAATTTCCCTTCCAACGCAAGGGGGAGAGTAATCTGGTTAGATCACGGACAGATATCTGAAGCAGCTGCCCTGAGACCTGTGCTGATTGCATGTAGCCATGTAACCAAAGCCCTGTTTAAGTGAGACGAGCTTCATTACTAGGCCATCTTTCGAAAGGCATTACCTTGGGCTCTGACTGTTAAGGATGGACTATTTCCATGTTCGTGAGTTTAAAAAAGGGAGTAGCACCATTAGAGCCTTTTAAAGTGTAGAGTGTAAAGGTGATGCTATGATCCTATGATAAAATAGAGCACCCAAACAAACTATTTTTTTGTGGTCAAAATGTTTGGATGAGCACTATTTTGATGGCCTGAAAGAAAAATGAAATAAAAAACCATGAAATGGTGTGCGAGTTCTTTCTCAACTGAACGCTTGGATTACCTCTGGACCCTATGCACCCGCCAGGCCTTAAAATTTAACAAAGGCGCGATACCCGGTTGGAAAATACGCTGAAAGAAATGAAAAAAATGTTTAAAGGTTTGGAAACTCTTTGCCCTGAGGTGCATTCATTTATACAGTAGGTCCTGTCCCTCCCTGTCCTTTCTCTTCCTCTTTTTTGTCCTCGTCATAAGCAGAGCAGTTTTTTCTCTACCAAATCACACACGGCTATAGGTCTGAATTTCAATTAACAGACAGGAGAGGCCAAGGGAATTCGTGTTTTCTATTGCCCAGGTTTAATTTTTTAGACAATAATTTGATACATTTTACGGTTTGTATAATATTACGCATCTTGAGTACATATGTATTCTTCTGGAACAGCCTGGCACGTAGGAGTATGTACACACTGTGTGTAGATTAGCTGAGGTCTTTTTGTGCACAGCTCCTGGTTAACAAATAAACCATTTCACAGTCCGCTAACTGTCTCAGTCCTAAATTAACTCCCTTGGTTGACAGAAAATATTTGGCTTGTTCTAACCAAGCTGAACTAAATTGATTAGAAGTGTTACTAGAATTCTAAAGTTCAGCCATGACATTAGGCTTTGCTTCTGGTGTAGAATAATAACAACCTCTGCCCTCCTCCCCCAAAAAAGGACCTCTAATCTTAGCTATGCAGTTGTGTTATTTTCCGCCCAAGTGGACTATCTCCAGCAATGTGAATGTGATCTGTCCATCGCTGCTGTCCAATTAATATGCCTTCTAATTATGAGGCAGCGTGGCATTTGGAAAATGACAAGATTGACAGCCGCAGCAGGTTGAGCCAAGTCTCAAGGAACGCCAGCGTGTTATTGTCCTTCACCTGCCGCCTCGCCACCACAATTAGGGGACGGCGCAGCCGCAGCCCAGCTGATTGATATGGCGTTGGGAATCCAGGGGAAATCCAATCCGCCCGCTGATGACAAACGACCGTGTGTCCATCGAGTCAATCACAGACCCCCCCGCCCCCCCACCAGCTCCTCCTGCGGCACCTCACAATCCTCCAATCCAATTGGCCACTTTGGAAATGTGCACTATATGATCCACCCGACAATTGCATATTGAATGTCGCGCCTAATGTGTCGCCCGGTGGGCCCAGTGTTTCTCTGAGTGCTCGGGATACCGTTTCGTCCCTAATGAGTGCCGGAGGATGACATTGGGTGGAGTGGAGCGCTTTGCTTGGATCGGCAATTATGCAGCGTTGCCTGGTGACATGCGACTAAACCAAATTAATGGCCTCCGTGCCGGTGGTGTCTTTCACCATGTCCCCGACTGAAGCGGTGACACGGGGCCATCCATCAACACGTCGTCCTTGTGGTAATTCAGTGCTCCGAAAAAGGGGGTTTGGTTCCTCCCATCTTGCTGGCGAGCGAACGAGGGCTCCTTTTGATCGTGACGAGAAACGCTTAAGATTGTGCGCGTGGAGTTGAGTCGAGTCGTCAGAGGAGGAGAATGGGGGAACTTTAATTGATCAGCGTGTGCCACGGTGCCGCGTCACAGCAAAGACTTCCCGTGGCCTCATCATTTGTGTCACTCTGCTGAGAGACAATTTTCCCTTTTGTAGATAAAAATCTCAAAGAGAGACGTTGCAGAACACAGCGAGTCTTCTTCAAAGGGGTTTGTTCAAAGGCTTATCCTCATCTCCTATCTCCAAATTGAGAGGGAGTGTAAAAGGATTTCAAAGGTTAATTGTCTACGTGTGTGTGTCCGAGTGTATGCGTGTTTGAGCTTGTGTATGTGCATGTCTAATAGCTGTGTCCAATACTCTTTCTTTCAGTCTGTTTTTGTACTACTTTTAAAAACTACTGTGGAGCAGGTAGGAACACTAAGGATTAAAAGTAAGCAACAGGATGTGATGGTAATAGTTAAAGGAAAAGAACTGTGTGTGTGTGTGTGTGTGTGTGTGTGTGTGTGTGTGTGTGTGTGTGTGTGTGTCTGTGCCTGTGTCTGTGTCTGTGTGTTAAACTACACTCATTTTTTTTAGGGTAAGGTTAACGTTGACCTCAGAATGACCAGACTAATCTCTTCTCTTTCTTTCCACCCATCCTCACTGTTGGATTTGGGCATGCTAGTGACAGATTTGTTTAGCCCACAGAGCACAACTAGGTCAGGTTCTGGCAAGCACAACATGCATAATCAGATTTTGTATGTCCAAGGCTAGAATCGACGCCAGAAGCCCACAGATGCTAGTTAGCATTGTTTCCCACCATTGATAAACGATTTATAATGAATCATCAAGGTGGCAAATTTGGTGCAAATCACGTTGGCATTACTGTGCGAATACATGGCTGTGACAGTCCACTGTTATGGGACATTCCTGTTTCTGATTTCCCTCTCATCATTTTTTTTTTTTTGTGTGGCAACACAACCACTCATGATGTTGTGGCTACTTTTTGATTTTGGTTAAGATTATGAAAGCAGCACACTGCCGGTCATGTGGTACCATGCTTCTCCTCTGGGCCCAGCCATAGCTTAGACTTGGGCCCCATGCATGGAGTGGCATGGAGTCGGCGTGTTCTCCAACATTCCCGTGATACCTCACAGATGTACTGTAGGTCTAACAGGACCTGACTTATAACGTGGGGTTGTGTCAGATGGAGGCATCTGGATCTAGATGGCCATACGGCTTGATGTACAGTGAACTGCGCAGCAAGAGTCCAAGGAACAACACATGCTGTTTAGCAAATTAGCACACGCCATGTCAGGAGAGGCATGTTCCACAGCGGGATGTCATGTGTCACAAGGGTGACATAAATATATTGTGATGTTGAGAGTGCAGCAAGGCACAGCAAGGTATGCTCACATGTTTCTTTCCAATAGCTTGTGTAAGTACAACTACATCTGTTTCCTGGAAATAGGACGGTGTATGAGCGGAGAAGTAAAAGCAGCCATGCTGTGTCATTCACATCACAGACATGTGTTTGTATCCTCACGTGTAGTGCTGAGTCTGACCGTGTCCTCACTCTGCTACTGAAACACACACACACACACACACACACACACACACACACACACACACACACACAGTGTATCACATGTACGCATACACATGCCCACGCAGACACACACACACACACACACACACACTGTATCGCATATACACATACACATCCCCACGCACACGCACACACACACACACACACACACACACACAATTCCCACTGCAGCGTCCAATGGTAGTCTCCTCCAGCAGTTGACTCGGGGCATGTTGTTAGTTGGTCGGTCAGGCTTTTTTTTTTCTTTTTTTTGTGCGTATGGCTTAAGAAGGATGCGGCTGATGACACATAAATACACATTGCACTCAGAAGTGGCTGCCTTCATTTGACTGCCACAAATCCTCTGCTTAAAGCCAAAAGCTAGAGCGTGTGTGGGGGTGTTTCTTTTTTTTTCCTCAAAAAGCATCTTTTTTTTCCCAGGGGATAGTTTATTTTTAATACCTGACAGCTTTTTGTCTCGCTGCACGGTGAGGATAAAAAATGTCATCGCAAACAGCAGTTAAGAGGTTTAAAACACCACAGGGGTCTCCTCACTGTTGTTCACCCATGAAGGCGACGTCGCGCTAAATACTTCAATAATTAACGGGCCACAGAACATAGCAAAAGAAAGACACTCGATATGCTTTGTAA
>CM059273.1:16833000-16838000 GCA_030347295.1 Setipinna tenuifilis
AATCAGATAGTGTGTGTGTGTGTGTGTGTGTGTGTGTGTGTGTGTGTGTGTGTGTGTGTGTGTGTGTGTGTGTGTGTGTGTGTGTGTGTGTGAAAAGCACATAAGGAAACAAACATGGCTGCCAATCATCTATGTCTTGTCCACCATCTCCATTCATGCTGTCATGTACGCGTGTCTAAACGAGAGAGAACTGTCTCATTTTTGCTGCACCAACCATCTCTGCATCCCCACCCTCCCACCCCCCATCCCCCATTCCTTCCTTGTTTAGTCTTTTTAAAGCTCAGCCAGAGATACAGTATCAGTCGGACTGGGCTCTCCGTCAAGTGGAACGAACAAACAAACAAATGGGGCAAGTGTTTACGTGTGATTGTTTCTGTGCGGAGGGGGTTGGGGGGGGGATCATCACGAGCCGTGACAGATGCTGTCAGGAAATGAGCAACAGCTCAGCCGATGGCAGAGCGGCACATTGCTGCTGCTGCCGCCTAATTTATGCAGCATTTTTTTTTTTTAAACTCCCGGTGGATAATTGCTGAGTTGGACACGCTGTGACCTGTGACCAATCACAGTGGCCCCCCACAGTTCCCCCAACTGCCAGGAAGACTTGGAGATGTAGTGGGGGGTGAGGATGGGGGTGTTGTGAGGTGAGGTGGGGGTGGGTTTGCTTGTGGCGACAGGGGTGGTGGCTGGACAATAGCTCTGGCAGATTGGTCCTTTATGCGGCCTGGCTGCATGGGGTAGGGGGGGGGAGTGCTTCCAAGACGGAGCTAGATGAACACAGGCTTATGTAGGTCATCAGTCAGACTCCAAGCCTCACCCACCCCCACCAACCAGCCCCTACCCCTCACACCCCCACCTCCAACCCCTTTTCCAAGACAAAAGTCCCCAGAAAACAAACACAGGAAATCAAGAGGCTCACAAGAGGAGAGGTCAACTTGCCTCTTGACCCTCTCCAGAGGATGTCAATCACTGGGGTGTCAGCGGGAGGAAGAGGGGGTGTCGACAGGAGAAAGAGGTGGTTAGAAGTGGGGAGCTGCTGCTAGATACTCCCTTACCACAGAAAAGCGTTGTAGTCTACAGTAGTACCTACTAAAGTAGCATCTAGCAGTCACTGCTTTTGGCAAAGGGATTTTTGTTTTGTGTGTTTTTTTTTTAACAGTCAACAGAAGTGACAGCTGTGGCTGCTGCTGTATTGTGGTGTGCACCTTCTACTGAAAACGGAAAGCTTTTTGTGGTTGGCACAAATGGAGAAAATGAAAGAGACAATCCTGAATTTCATGAAAGCCTCAACTGAGCCTCAGCATATAACTGTTAATACCAATGGCTTAGTTTGATCTGCCGAAGAAAGCCTCTGCTCAGAGCTGACAAATAAAAGTCGGAGAGAGGGGGGGAAAAAAGAGGCCAGAAGAGAGATGCTGTTGCTGAAATCCCAACCCCTCCGCGAAGGCAACTTTATTGCTGTGGTGAGTTGAAAAGAGACAGTGAGGTTTAGAAGGCATAAGCGAAAGAAAGCCCTTAAAATGCCCAAGCAGAAAAAAGTAGAGCACGGACGTTATGACTGTATTTCCTGACTGCAGGCAACCAATACTGAAACAGATTGCATCCAGGTCTGGGCCTCTTCCTCACCACAGCATTCTCTTTTTTTTCTTTTTTTCTTCCTTTATTTTGACTGAAATTTGATTAATACATCCGTAAGCATGGAATTTTCCTCCTCAGACCTCATGGCCTGATTTGCATGAGTTGCGTGGACGATGCTGGACAGGCCGAGGTTGTGATCCCTGTGAGCTGTCCCGGACTGCTCGTCCTTCCTGCTCTGATCTCATAGCAAGGACAATAGCCCAGGGGATATGCTCTTATTTCCGTGTGTGTGTGTGTGTGTGTGTGTGTGTGTGTGTGTGTGTGTGTGTGTGTGTGTGTGTGTGTGTGTGTGTGTGTGTGTGTCTGTGTGTGTGTGTGTGTCTGTGTGTGTATGTGTGTATGTGACGTCCCACAAATGAGGTAAACACAGTCATTAATTCGGCTGCATTAACATTAAGCTGAGATGTTCGCATGAGCCATGCCAGACCACTTAGACTGTGGACGATGGTACATTAACAGCAACCTGGAAAAGAAACAAGTCCCTTTGAAGGATATATGAACTACAGACCTCCACCTGCACCATAAATTAATCCATTATTCATACCGAGGCTCTTTAAAATCAATTTATGGTCCCGTCCATTTCCTTTTCATTTCACATCTTTTATTTTGGAAACCAAACAGTGGGTGGGAGTTGGGTTGGTGGGTTGATGGGTGTGTGTGTGTGTGTGTGTGTATGTATGTGTATGTGTGTGTGTATGTGTTGGCAGGAATAGGTGGGGAGGGGGGGGGTGGTTGGATGGATTTTATTGTATCTCTCTTTACAGTAACAGTCTCTTGCCCTCGCCGACAGACTTTCCATTCCGTCGACGGTAGCCATTGCCCACGACAGTTTGTCTCGCCATGGCGACAGCCGAAATTGAAAAATCAACACGGCATGGCCGCAAGGCTGAGGGGTCGGTGGCAAACTGCAGAAATGAAAAAAAAGAGAGAGTGAGACGGATGGGAACAGAGAGAGAAACGGAGAGAGAGAGAATGAGAATGAGAGTGTGGGTATGATAGTGCTGGAGGCAACAGCGGTAGCGACGCCCTTGCACATGGCATCTGTGTGCCAAGCGAGGTTCTGCAACAGGGATGGCAACTCGAATGACCATAAATCACACATGCTGTTGCAGCTGTGGCTGTGTGTGCTTTTTAAATATTTGTTGAGCAAAGTGTGAGTGAAGTGGCATTTAAAAGACGTGTGCAGCCATGCATGCTTACAGTACACATAGCACATGTATGTACTTGTGTGTGTGTGTGTATGTGTATGTGTGTGCATGTATGATTGAGTGTGTGTGTATGTATGTAAGTGTGTGTGTGTTGCCATGGTGAGAAGATGATTGAAACGGTTTGCATGCGGTGGTGTTCTGTCAGGTTGGTGCTCCGGTCGACAAGGCAGTGTTGAGAAATGGTGGATTTAAAAATGTTTATTTATGTATGAGTGTGCATGTCGGCACATAACACAGGAGATTTAGCTAAACTGGTGGACAAAGCGAAATGTCTGCTGGTACGGTAAGACCCAGAGCATAACTGGCAAAGCAGCTTTGCATTAGCTCTTCATAACCCACCTGCCACAATATCACAAACAGAATTGAAGTGTACACCATACACTGCCCTACATGTCAAGTCATGGCTTGAGGATATTCTGAATTGCACATCACATAGTCCTCCATACTTGAATCCATGCTTTATGGTAACATAAAATATAGAGAAAATTGTACATGAAAAGCATTTGACAGTACTCCAGTGCTCAGACATCCCTTTCGGCAACCTCACTGGGGTTATGGTGCACATCCGTGAGGTCACGACACAGGAAGTACTTGCTTGGGGTCGCCCGCGAGAATCGCAGATCCCTGTCCAATCCCACCTGGCTTTTTCATACGCCGTATGCTGTACATATTGATGAAGACTGAACGCCCCGTCTATATACATTAAGAGCAAACATGAAATACCGGGCTGCGGAGATCGAAGCAGCTAAATGATTAATTTTCACATGGGGGGAGTGTCATGTTTAGCACATTGACCTGTTGCGTATGCGGGCGGCTCGATAAGCAGGGAGCCCTCCGAGCGGAATATATCGGCGGGGGGGGGGGGGGGGGGGGGGATCGCTTTCAATGCCATCGATCACGGCCCCACCTTATTTAGAGCAAGGGGTTGCTGGCTGGAGCCTGAGGCCTGCGGTTCATTAGATGGACTGATTGCCTTTTGTCGGTGGGGGGGTTGGGGGGGGGGGGGGGGGGGTTGAAAGAGGTGGAACTCAAACAGGAAGCTGTGAATGTGCCTTACAGACTCTTACTGCAATCATCTGACCCAAACAATATGTAGATGAATGTGACGCCCCAGCTTGGTCATGCTGGGTGTGCTGCTTAGTCTTTCCCATATGTAGTGTATACTCGCTTTGTGTGTCTGTGTTGGCCTGCAGGTGGAGCTGTTCAGGTGGGCTAGCCTTGCCAATTAGTGCATGTTTGGGCAGGGTTTAAAATCATGCCAAGCTGGGCCTCACACTGTCGCTTGCTCTCTGCTCTGGCTGGAAGCCTTAAGACTGGGCGCAGATCTTTTCCCCAATTCCCCTTCCTTTCTTGCTACACTACACTCCTCTTACATTAGGCTGACCTGACACCCCACTTGTGTTTCGCTTCCCTGACTAAGGGCTGATTTACTTTAATAAATGTTTACCGCGAGTTACATCTTTACCTATCCACTGTCCACTTGAGCCAAATGGGCATGGCCATGAACAACAAACCCCAAGATGCCCCACTCACTGTCTCTCTCTCTCACTCTCTCGCTTTCTCTTTCTCTCTCCCTTCTTATTGTGCAACGTGCTAGTTTGCCTCTGGCACACTCACTGGAGTCTGACTGGATGTAGTTCTCATTTGTTTTGATTTACACTGAGCTAGTCATTGCGTGGGTGGGTTTCTTTTTAGGGTGGAATTGAAACCCATCCATCCCCTTGGTTTGTCACTCAGAACATCCATTCATCAATCAAGTCTTGTCAATCAATGTGATTCGCCTGGAAGATGAAAGCGTTGTGTCAGACTTGCCTTGTCTCTCCAGATCGAAGTGTTTAAGCCATGACCAGTGCTGGCAAGCGTGAAACCTCACCAGAGGGCTTCCGCGGGACCCCAAGATGCTAATTAAAGCCAAGAGCTAATGAGAAATAGATGCACAGAGCAGGGAGAGAACAGCCCGTCATTACAGGAGAGGCAGCGGGGGTGTCTATAGGGTGAAAAAGGAGAGGAGAGCCCTCCAGTTCCTCCACCACCACCATCAGTGCTTATTCCTCCTGGCAAGCAGAGTGTGTGTGGTGTGTGTGGCAGTGTGTGTGCGTGTGTGTGACAGTGTGTGTGACAGTGTGTTTGCGTGTGTGTGGTGTGTGTGACAGTGTG
>CM059273.1:16845500-16858000 GCA_030347295.1 Setipinna tenuifilis
TGGGGAAGTCAGCCTGTCTGGGAAGCTGCCAAATTTGCATCAAGCCACCTCCACCAACACCCCCCCTTCCCAAGCCCCCCACCCACCCACACACTGTTTTTTTTGTCAGTCCCAGGGTGGCTTCTTCAAGGGGCTGTTAGACAAGGCCCACGCACTAATGTCGATGAATGGAGGCGCCAAAATAGCAGTTTTTTTTTTTTAATTTTTGGTTGGGGTCGGGAGGTGGAAGCAAGCTAGGCGAAGTGTGTCACACAGGGAGCATTTGAGGACCAACACCTTTGACTCCAGCTCTTTGTCTTTGTCAGTGTGAGACAAGGCAGTTTGTCAGGAAAATGAATGAAAAAAAGTAATTATGCTGTTTGTGTTTGTGTGTGTGTGTGTGTGTGTGTGTGTGTGTGTGTGTGTGTGTGTGTGTGTGTGTGTGTGTGTGTGTGTGTGTGTATGTATGTGTGTGTGTGTGTGTGCAGTCATAGTTTTCTCAGCCTATTTTTCTCTGACTCAGGAAGTGCTGAGCAAAGATTCAGATGGGCAGTGTTTTAGCCTCAGGCCCTCCAGCCAAAGATGGCACCAGCAGTAGTGGACTGCACTTCATCCCCCCCCCCCCCCCCCCCCCCCCAACCAACTTCTAGAATGCTCCAGAAGGTTCCAGAATGTTCTTTTTTTCATACTCAGTAGTCATGTAGACCCAACTGTCAAGCGTATACTGCCAGTTTGACAAAGAACTCCCGAACCTGACAACTTTAGACAGTAACACAGTAACAGACACCACGAGGGCTACAGTGACTATGTTTGGAGTTAATCTGCACTGCCTTTCTCTCACATGTGCCACTTCACCACTTTCAGAGCTGCGTTGTGTCGACACAGGAGCGGAACAAATTTGGCGCTGGTACCACCAACCACTTGAGACGCGTTGGTGAAGTTTTGGAATTAAGAACACACACACACACACACACACATTCTCCTTTCCAAGGAGCTTTCAATTTGGGGAGCTTTTTTTGGGTGTCCCACTTCAGAGCATCTGAGCACCACCATCCGGCATCGCCCCCCAAAAGAGGGTTAACCAGTTCAAAGCTGTCACTTTCCCCCTTTTTGGGTGGTGGGGTGGAGGAGGGTGTGTGGGGTAGGGTGGTGATGGTAGGGGGTGAAGATGCCATGTGCCCGTTTTGGCTGTGGATGTTTGATCCCATTCCCATCCAACCCAACCCAACCCCCCCCAACACACACACACACACACACACACACACACACACACACATGTCCTCCCACCCACCAATCCACCCACTCATCCCCATGTTCCCACTCGCACTGGTGGCGGAGTGGCTTCTAATCCTGTCAGCGGGGGTTGGGGGGGAGGGGGCTGGCGGAGGAGAAAAGGCCTGCAGGGAGGGGGGTCCTCTGCTCCTTCTCTCCAGCCCCTAAGAGGGCCTAAGACCTCTGCAGGAGGGGGTGACTTAGGGCAGTCTGAGGCTGCTCGTCCCCCCCACCCCCCGTCTGCCTGCCTGCCTGCCTGCCTGCCTGAGTGCCTGCCTGCCTGCCTGCCTGCCCCAGGGCCCAAATCACAGCCTGCGGCTTAGGTGGTGGTGGTGGTGGGGGTCAGCCTGAGCAGTCAGACTTGCATCTTACATCAGAAGTCTGGCCCAGCTGCTGCAACATTTACAGATATGCCTCAGACATGCGAAGGAAAGTGAAGAGAAATGAAAGAGAGAGAGAGAGAGAGAGACAGAAAGAGAGAGATAAAAAAGGGTAGAAGTGTGGCAAAAGTAGTAATAGTAGGGAGGAGGTACGAGTGTCTTGTCCATTTTACTTGAGCTGGATTGTAAAAATGGCTAGAAGGGACACATGGCTATTACAAAAGCAGAGAGAAGAGGGGAGGGGTTGAATGAGGGAAGAGTGTGGATTAGGAGGACACCGCGGACACGCTACGGCCGGCATCAAATGGACCAGTGCTCCCTTATCCCCCCTAAATTGGAAACTGGGGCCCCCATAAGAGGATGTTCCCCTCCTCCTCTCCTTTCTCCTCGTAGCTTTACAGCTCACTCTGATGGGCCCAGATGAATGTCATGCATCAAAGTGGACTTGTATAAAAGGCCAATATTTCACACATGTTTCATCAGCTCAAAAACTCTCCACTCCCTCTCTCTCTAAAACACACATCTATCACAAACACATGTGCATCTCATAGACACACACATGAACAAACACACACTCACACACACTTTTTCGTGTTTTTATGAGGCTTTTGTTGACTTGTTGGATGGGTTTTTAACAAATACTCCCTACTCCCCAAAGCACTTATTACTAGATTGACTGCTTGACACTGATGGAGGTAAACTCTAATCACCTCTCTGTCTCTATCTTTCTCTCTCTCACACACATTCTTTCTCTCTGTCTTACTGTCTCCCCAAGATGCCCTCTCTCTCTCTCTCTCTCTCTCTCTCTCTCTCTCTCTCTCTCTCTCTCTCTCTCCCTCCCTCCCTCCCTTCCTTCTGGTTAATACTTGCTTTTCTCGAGCCGTTACCACAGCGAGACAGACATGATAAACTTTGAGTCAGATTCCGATTAAATAAAGCCGCAGAGGCAACAAAACATTCTCTTCCTCCTCGTCTCTTCCACTTTCAAGAACAGACTCTTTGGCACCCCTGTGTTTCCCTACATGGTTTAATAAAAAGCTAAAAACATTGAAATTAAAATGTCAAATGATTCTTTTGAGCCTGGCCGAAAAACACCATCTACTTCACGTACGTAGATTCGTACAAGTGAGCTCTCAAGAATTATTCCATTTTGTGAACTGCAAAGGTCACATTTTGCGCTCTGCCTCAGCCGCAGTCTTCATTTAAAAGGATCATTACGGATGCAGGTTCCTCGCTGGGAGACTACTCAGGCCGTTAGAAAGAAAGAGAGCGAAGAAAGGGAGGAATCTTTAAAGAGCGGCGAGCTGCTGTTGTGTTTTTTGTGAGACAGACCTGCTGCCCTGATTAGTGGTGTGTGCGCACACACAAGGGCAAACGCACACTCGTGCATACACTTACACACACACTTACACACACAAACACACACACGCACACACACACACACACACACACACGCACACACACACAAAAACCTGTATCTATGCCCACACACTTCCATTAATACACACAGACACACACACTCAGACATACACACATACACACACACACACACACACACACACACATACACACACACATACAGACACACACACATACACACGCACACATGGCTGGGGGCTGATTGTAAGTGATGTGCAGGGCTTTGATTAGCCACCGGTGGCTGCACAGGATGAAAGCCAAAGCCAATCTCTGCGTTACTCGCTCCTCGCCCATCAAGCCAGTCAGAGAGCAAAAGCAGCCCAACCTGGAGCTGCTGGAGAATCTCCATGCCCTTAGTCTGATCTCTCCATCTCTCTCTCTCTCTGCATCTCTCTCTCTCTCTCTTATTCTCTCTCTTGTTTTCTCTTTCTCTTGCTCTTCCTCTCCCACTCTCTCTGCCTTTTTCTCTCCCTCTTTCGTTTTCTCTCTTCCTACCCCTCCTCTGTCTTTCTCTCAGTCTTATCTTCTCTCTCTCTCTCTCTCTCTCTCTCTCTCTCTCTCTCTCTCTCTCTCTGTTTGTTTTTACTGTAAATAGTGCTCTGTCAGGGGGTGGAACAGAAGGAGAGTGAAACGTGATTAGACTGGTGGCAGGCTGCTGCTGGGGCTCTCATGGTGTGCAGACATTTTCTTTTTGATGCTGTGTCTGATACGTAAACACACACACACACACACACAATCATCCCTCTCCACCAGGAGTCCACACGCTTACCCATTTTTAAAGAAATACAAATTCAGAAATAGACATCAGTGCACACACACACACACACACACACACACACACACACACACACACACACACACACACACACACACATATCCACACAAACACACATTTCCAAATTGATGTAGCCCAATAAATGAATGCCAGCCACTAACTGTATGGGGAAGAAGGGGAGGTGGAGGAGTGGGGGAGGGTTTTCTGTGGACAGGCGAGAGGGGCAGAAAAGTGACCCTGGGAGAGGAGAGGAGAGGAGAAGAGAGAAGAGGAGAGGAGAGGAGAAGAGAGGAGAGGAGAAGAGAAGAGAGATGAGTGGAGTGGATGCAAGGTTCACTGTGTGCCTCGAAGGCAGGCGGATATGGAGAGGCAGTGATGGAACAAAGAGTGGGCTGTCTGCGTAAGGGTGGGGGTGGGGGAGGGTGGGGGAGAGAAAAATGGAGAAAAGAGAAAGAGACAGCCAAGGAAGAAGCGCATGTCTGATCTTTATAGAGGAGGCCGTCAAAAGCAGTGGCTCTCACTGGAAGGATGAAAAAAAGGAGAGGGGAAGGGGAGTCAGAACAAAAAACAGCAAAAAAACTGAAAGTGTGTTTGTATGTGTGAGAGATAGACAAAAAGGGAGAGAGAAAGACAGAGGGAGAGAGAGCAAGAGAAAGAAAGACAGAGGGAGAGGGGGGGGGGGAGCAGAGAGTAATCATTTCTTTCTTCCTTTTTTTTATCTCAGAACAGTCTGAGTCAGAAGTAGCAGTGGCTGAGTGGGGTTGAGAGATTACCCAGGAAATAAAGAGGAAGGGAGGTAAGAGAAAGCATAAGAGGGAGGAAAAAAGAAAGGAAAAGAAAGTGAGGGTGTGAGAGTGAGCGAGGGGGCAAGTGAGGGAAAGGGCACATTCAGATACAGATAGAGAGATCCAATCAGCCCTGTGAGGCCTGCACCGTCAGCCGCAGAGGACACCTGAAGGAGAATAAGTCATTTAGTTTGTGTGTGTGTGTGTGTGTGTGTTAGTTTGTTTAAACAGTTGAGCTTGTGTGTGTGTGTGTGTGTGTGTGTGTGTGTGTGTGTGTGTGTGTGTGTGTGTGTGTGTGTCTGTGTGTGTGTGTGTTTGTATGTGTGTGTGTGTGTGCGCGCGTTACTGTTCCTGACTGTGTGTGTGTGTTTGTGTATTGTCATGTGTGTGTGTGTGTGTGTGTGTATGCGCGTGTATGTGTGTGTGTGTGTGTGTGTGTGTTTGTTTGTGTGTGTGTGTGTAATTAAGGGTCAGGAGGGAAGAGTTGCAGGTGGAGATGAAGTTGTCCAGATGAGATTAAAAGTGTGGGAGGGTCGCAGTGACAGTGTAGACGGCCAGAAATCGATGAGAGCCCCAATGGAAGGCTAAGCGTGCTGAAATGACTCTGCAATAGAGAGATAGAAGCGATCAAGATGCTATCTGATTTGACAGACACACACACAAAAAAATCAGAAAGAAAAGCACGCAGGGCGGAGATTAGAAAAAAGATTACAAACGCACGAAAGGTCACCCATGACACATTTTGGCCCTCTATGGTGTCAAACTGAAGATACCTTCATTTAATTGACAGGCAAAGGGCAACTAGCAAAGTCACACATGAACTGTAGCTATTTTTTTTATATAATTTGACAGTTATATTTTATATTCTTCCAATTCAATGCCACAAGCAAGAATCTAAGCACACCCATTGGTGGGCCAGTGTAGTGTTTTCACATGTAGCTGTTGTAGTCTATGAAAGAGTCCATTGTGGCAGTTCCCAGCGGGTCTCTGTTTTAACAACAATGTGAAATGTAGCAGAAAGAGTTTGCGAATGAAATAGAACATTGGAAGGGTCTACAGGACGTCTTAACGCATACTATGAATTGCTTCTCCTGAACATATGTTTCACGATCACATGTATCTGCAAGAGCTCTGTGATTTTCTGAAGCGAAGGTGAACAAGATTCTTAAAGCTTTATCCCTCAATCCGAGCATTGTGCAGGATTATGTTTTTGTCCATGTTCTTTTAATCCACGGAGGGATACAGGCAGATATTATTTTATACATATCTTAAGAGTGTGCTCTGGCATGTGTTTTAAGTCCCTGTGGACATTACCGATGAGCACACAATCCAAACTGGATAATAGAAGGCATATGTGGAATATATACACATCAAAAGACTCCAGGGTCGGGAGAAGAAGAAAGGCACAACGCAGTGACAAGTCCCGTCTTTTTTTTTATCTGTCATCACTAATTCAGCAGACAGGGGGTTTCAAAGGGCCATGAATGACCTGAAACTTATCTAAGGGCAGAAGCCATTATTGCTCTCCAAACACTGAGGGTGGACATTTTTCTTTTCCTCGTCTCTTCGGGTTGGCGCCACCCCTATCTTAAGAGGCCAGGCTTTCTTTTTCTTTCTTTCTTTCCTTCTTTCTTTCTTTCTTTCATTCTTTCTGTCTTTATAAGGCTCTCGTCTCTCTCATGCTCTGTCACTATGTGTCTCTCTTTTTTTCTCTCTCTTCCTCTCTCTCTCTTTCCCTGTCTGTCTCTCTCTCCTTCTTTCTTTGTCTGTCTTTTCCTCGCTCTCTCACTCTCTCTCTTTCTATCTCTCTGCCTTGCTCTCTGTCTGTCTGTCTCTGTGTGTCTCTGAGAAGGATGTGAGTTGTCTAGACCAAAAGGCCAACTCCAGGCATCCAGGAAACGAGAGGGCGCCCCCCCTCAACACACACACACACACACACACACACACACACACACACCACCACCACCACCACCAACCAACACTGTACATGCCCTGACACACAGAGACACAGATCAAAGGGCAGGCTGAACAACAGAAGGCCAGAGCGAGGGAGAAAGGGACAGGTAGGATGAGCTGGATGATGAAGGAAGAGAGGGGGATGAAAAAAGAGATGGGGGGGAAGAGTGAGAGGGGAGACAAGCAGCTCAGATCACCTTTGCTGTTGAGAGAGTAAGGCGTGGTTGGTGGCAATGGTGAAAGTGCTCTTTCGTCATATGGCAAGTTATTTATTTATTTTCCACCTGTTGCCAGGGGCGATGCCAGTGGGCATCCCTCAGTCCCCCCACCCCCACCAGTCTATGGTGCGCTTTGGCTTTGGCTGGCTGCATGGTACATGCTTCTGGGTGCCTCAGTTCTCTCTCACACAGCCCCAGCCGCTGTTTTTGGCCTGAGTCAACCCTTCCACTGAAACAACCGCCCTTAATCCTCGCCTCTACTACCTTATCCAGGAATATATATTCTTTTTTTTATCCATCCCCCTACCTCTCATCACAGGGAAATGGAGCGAAGAATGAAAGAGAAGTGCTGAACCAGTCAGGGAGCTAAACCTCCCCTCACACCCTTCTCTCATTCTCTTACTTTCCCTCTTATTCTATTTCTCTCCTGCTTTCTGGAATGTCAGTAATGCATTCCGTTCTCCACCACACCACCCCCAGGTGCACACACACACACACACACACACACACACACACACACACACACACACACACACACTCAGACTGCAATAAAATCTCAAGTATAACTCTTTTTCATATCCTCCCTGGAATGTCAAGGATGTGTCTCCTTTGTTCTGCGAGGTGTGTGCATGTGTGTGTGTGTGTGTGTGTGTGTGTGTGTGTGTGTGTGTGTGTGTGTGTGTGTGTGTGTGTGTGTGTGTGTGTGGAAATGTTTCTATATTGCTGTGGCTGCTGGGGGAAAAGAATGGCTCAGCCCCATGGAGAAGAAGAACAGGGTGACGTCCATCTCCAGGAAGAAAAAAAAAGCCCTCAGCCTTTGCTGTTTGCTTCAAAGGGAAAGGGAACAAGAGACAGAGAGAATGGCACAATTGAAAAATACAGTTTTGTGGCTGAATGCACTCATGATCGCTAGACATTTACATGTAAAGTTGGGGTGAGGTTGCAGCTTTATTTAAGACCAAACCTGTGACACTTTTTTGCTTTGTGTGTGTGTGTGTGTGTGTGTGTACACCCATGTGTGTGTACCCATGTGTGTGTTTGTGTGTGTGTGTGTTTCTTAGTACACTAGCAAAGGCTTTGTATCCTGCCAAGTGCTGAAACACTGCTTGCGTGTGAGATGGTTAGGTGTGTGTGTGTGTGTGTGTGTGTGTGTGTGTGTGTGTGTGTGTCTGTGTGTGTGAGTGTGTGTCTGTGAGACGCACTGTCACACACCCACACAGGTGGATCGAGTGGCCCGACGGCGACTGGCTCTCTGGGATAGAGTTGCTCGTCTGTTAGCAGCTAGTCACATTAGCATTTGAATCGGTGCGCTCAGCACCTTCAGTGAGGGAGCCTGCGCTCTTCCTCTCCTCCTCCTCCTCCTCCTCTCCTTCTCCTCCTCCTCCTTCCCTCTTTCTACTCACATCTTTTGGACAGGAATGACTGCATGGGAGACTACTATGTCTTCATTTCACAGCTTAAATGTATGGACCTGAGCGGGAAAAAAAAAACAGAGCATGAAAGCTAGCACAGCTAAAGTTAACGCAATTGAATCTTATACAAAATGGAAGGAGGGAATGTAAAAAAAAAAATACTGGAAACACAGTCTTGTGTTGAAAAGGTAGTTAAGGCAGGCAGAAGCAGAGCCCCCACGTATAAATATGTATGAATGTAGAAAGTGTGTGTGTGTGTGTGTGTGTGTGTGTGTGGGTGGGTGGGTGGGTGGGTGTATGTGTGCATGTATTTATGTATGTCTCTCTTTCTGTGTGTGTGTGTGTGTGTGTGTGTGTGTTTCTTTCTGTGAGTGGGTGAGTGGCTGAGTGTGTGTGTGTGTGTGTGTGTGAGAGAGAGAGAGAGAGAGAGAGAGAGAGAGAGAGAGATGGAGAGAAAGAGAGAGGAGGGGTTGCAGAGAGGAAACAGGCATTAAAACAAAGGACAATGAGGTGCAGGCAGACGGAGGAACTTCAAACAGACCTTTCCCCCCAACCTCTCATTGCTGGCCCTAATGCACTGCAGTGCTTTCCCCCTACCCACCCTGCCTCAACCTTCCCTCAACCCCCTACCCCCCCTGCTGCCTCCCTCATCACACTCCCTTAGAAGCTCCACAGCCAGGCAGGTCGGCCCAGCCAGGCTTCTGTTAATTCAGCACCTAAGTTAGTTTCATGTTCGTAGTTTTTTTGCTAACATGAAGAACTAAAACAAAGAAACGAGAGAAGTTGTTCTGAGTCCATATACTCCACTGGGCCTTCTTCTTTCTTCTCTTTCTGTTTTTGTCTCTTTCTCTCTCTCTTTCTTAGTCTGTCCTTCTGGCCTTCTGTCACATGGTCGGCCATTTTTATTCTCAGCATCAACTGAGGTAATTTTTTTTTTTTGAAGCGTTGAGCTAGAGGCAGAATCACTAATCCACAGCTGATTGATTTTGGGCCGAGGCATGACTGTATATATCATTTCATTTTGTGCCCATGCCACACCATTTCACTCTCTCCTACCTGCAGAGCTGATCACAGTTGTTCAAAATCCATCACTGACAAAGGCTACACAGTTGGGTCTTGTTACTTTATAATCTTGTAATGGGGTTATATGCACTTGGCTCAGAGTCCTGACAGTGGTGTCTTTGGCATGAAAATAAGCCTTGCGGGGCATAATAAACTATGCACTGGCGGGATCTGACTCATCAATGAAACTCAAAACTGCTGCAGTTCAATAAATCCAAACACAGTCTTAGCTCAACACGGAAATCACAAATGCACACATCAACGTCACTCCGTGCTGCAGATTTTCCAGCACTATGCAATCACTGGTCTTCTACAATTGTCACAACACATCCAACATAACATGTCTGAAGCAGAAAAGCCTTTGCTTTTCCTGTCTTGAGCACTACAGACAAAATAGCTGGTCTTCTAAAAATCCAGCTGGTCTCGGCAGGACAGTCTGCCACCTGGTGAAACTTGTCAATAATGTCTCTGTCAAAGTTCAGCGGCGCATAAATAAGTGCATATTTAATGGCTAGAGCAGGAAGTGCATTTGAAAGCTGTTATTCCGTCTGAATGTTTTAATCTTTTCCGATGTTGAAAAGTTGCTCTGTGACTTAGAAGAGGCCTATGATGCAGTGATTTAAAACACACACACACACACACACACACACACACACACACACACACACACACACACACACACACACACACACACACACATCCTGACTGCCTATTTCATGTCAGAAACTAAAAAGGTTCAATCTACAGCAACAGTAATAATAGATGTTAAACCCTTTTCTTTGATTTCTAAACATGTAAACACATCATGCAGAATTAGCCTGTTCAAGTAGACAGCTAAGCACATACTTAATGGGAAATGCAGTGACAGGTGGCTTCGGATTTGTGTATGCAGTGTAGGCCCTTGAAGCATGATGAGGTCTGCTGTTCAGCTGTCCACCTACACAATGTAACGCTGTCAATCAAAAGCCCAAAGTTCCAAGCAAATACCACTTTTACTCGATGCGGCTGTAATGTTCCGCAGTGCAGGTAAAAAAAAGAGGCAACACAGGCCACAAACATGGTGGCACCAGGACGCCTGGGTTTCCTTGGTGATCAGGAGGGATTATGTAGAGTGTAATGTTGAAGAGAGAGAGGTCTTAATATACACTACACTATCTAATACATTTTTACTGCTCTGAGTATTTAAGCTACTCTCAAAGGTAATTGTGACAAAGAAACAAATTGGCTCATACACTGTAACATTGAGTATTTTGAATATACGTTCAACAGGTGCTCTTTTGTGAGCAGGTATAAGTTGAAAATTCAAAAACAAAAAAATACAAGTCCCATTTGCTTTTAAACTGTCAGCCCTTTTTTTTACTGAAGACTTTGTTTACATTTTCCCAACAAGTTTCCCAAGAGTGCTCTGTTTTCTTTTCTGTTTAAATTTTCTACTCACAAAGTAATCCATACAAATTGCATTCTTTCGTAGCCTCGTATTTAAGCCAAAACTCAAAACTCCATCTCAACTGTTGGGTGTGAGTCCTTCAAGCCCTAGGAGAACAGTCTTTTGTCTCATTTTTAGGCCTTTGGCTTTCTCTGTGATCTGTAGCTGTCATAATACATACACTAATGGCACCTCTGGAGCTAGTCCTAGGGAAGGCTGTGTTAGTGGAATGGATGTCAGCTAGTACAGCTCGATGTGGAACGTTGGTAAACCTCCCTCCTGACACCTCAAAAAGATATGCTACTGACTGAGCTAATAGCTCAGCTTTCAGCTCACTTGGTAGTGCATCTGTTTTCTATTCTGAAGTTGCAGTGAGGTCGTGGGTTCGAGACTGGGTCTGGACTGTGCAGGAAGACCTTGGTTACATTAGGGGTGCTGAACATATGGGATAGTAGCTTTCATAATGCAGCATTTGACACATTAGTGGTGTGGGTCTGCATGAGTGTGTTTCCTGCATTTCCTGTTCTTTATGCCATGTACTTTTGAATGTGTGCAAACACAAAGCCTCACATTCAACTGGTTTGTTTGTGAAATGACGTGTGTTAGTTTTTATAGTGATGTCCTTCATTTTGCTGATGTTTTCTATGAAGTAAAGATCCTACCTATACAGGGCATCGGTCTTCCTAGCGCTACTCTTTGGCCAGGTAGATGATGAGCTAATATTTGAAAGTGAGATAGGTCTTTTTGGTCTTTAGGTCTCTTTTTTAATGTCTTCTTCATGTTTTGAAGTTGGGGTATCCATCCTTGCCTCTAACAGTCCCAGGGCTGTCTTCCAGTTGCCATTAGTGTGTCCAACATCAGCCTGAAACGAGACAAATGCTTACATCTGTCTTCTCTTCTCTCTCTTTGTCTCTCTCTCAGGCTCGGAGGTGCCGCGGGGCTTCGTGGAGCTGCGCTTCGTGCTGGAGCCTCTGGACACGGTGACGGTGCGTGGCGGCGTGCTGCAGCTGGACTGCGAGGCGCGCTCGGAGCGAGGCGTGCCGGCCATCGCCTGGAAGAAGGACGGCGTGCTGCTGAGCGCCATGGTGGACGAGCGGCGGCAGCAGCTGGCCAACGGCTCGCTCCTGGTGCACAACGTGGTGCACTCGCGCCACCACCGGCCCGACGAGGGCCTCTACCAGTGCCTGGCCTCCCTGGAGGGCGTGGGGGCCATCGTCAGCCGCACCGCCAAAGTCACCGTTGCCGGTAAGATGCTGAAGGCACTGTGTGTGTGTGTGTGTGTGTGTGTGTGTGTGTGTGTGTGTGTGTGTATGTGGACATGTGCACCATTGACAGTCACAACGCCAAAGTCAGCGTTGCCAGTAAGATGCTGAAGGCCCTGTGTGTGTGTGTGTGTGTGTGTGTGTGTGTGTGGAGAGGTATGCCATTGGCAGTCGCATTGTCAGTGACACCATTGCCGGTAAAATGTTGTAGGCATACTGTGTGTGTGTGTGGGTGTGTGTGTGGGTGTTTTATGTGTGTGTGTGTGTGTGTGGCCTAGAGTCTGTTTCTGTAAGGAAGCAGAACAATAGTGGTGGTTAGCAAGAAAAACACATTTTTAGCAGGCTTTGTCAGGATTTATTTGAAGGTTTTAGTAGACATGCAGTGATACTTTATTTGCATGAATGAATTGTGCATGTAGTAAGGTCAGCTTACTTTAATATTACTGTGAAATTTGTTATTTAAAAGAGACAGAAAAAAAGAAAATCACTGGAGTCCAATGACAGTCCAGAAGATTAGTTTTTCCCGGCATGGTGTTTAATAATAAATATCAAAA
>CM059273.1:16863000-16878000 GCA_030347295.1 Setipinna tenuifilis
CATAGTAATTGGGGTCCACCTCACCAGAACAAACGTGTTAAATAAAATACGGCCCGCAGAATGGCAGCCGAGAAAAAGAAAGTGCCACACCGGGAGCAAAGGGGCGTAATTGCAGCCTGCAGTTAGCGCTGGAACTTGAACGAACCTCTAATTACGACAGTGCATCCCTGGTTCAGAACACAACTCCGAGGCATCAGTGGAGGAACAGACGTCAGTTGGAGGCATGACTCATAGGAAGACAGGCTGAATACGTCAAAAGAATGGGAGAGAGACAGAAAGAGAGAAGGAGAGAGAGAGAGAGAGAAATGGGTTCATAAGGTGGAGGTTGACCAGGGCTGTGTCTTGAAAAAGTCAAAAGAATAGGAGAGAAACAGAAAGTGAGAGAAAGAGAGAGAAAGAGACAGAGAGAGAGGGAGAGGGAGGAAGAGAGAGAGAGAGAGAGAGAGGGAAAGATGGGTTCATAAGGTGGAGCTTGACCAGGGCTGTATCTTGCCTGGCCTCTGCACCTGTCAGGTGTGCGTATCTGCTACTCTGCAGAGTCTCTTTCCTGGTGTGAAATGAACTGTGCAAGCCATTGAAATCCCACTAAAGCGCTGTCATGGCTGCCGACTCTGCAGAATGGTTTCTTTATATTTCACCTTGAGCTCATTTGCATGCTCCTAGGACCAGACATGTTTACGTCACTGATTTGGCAATAGAAGTGCAACAGAATCAGTGCCCAGCTATGTCAGTCACGGATTTAGCAACCGAGACACAC
This sequence comes from Setipinna tenuifilis, assembly GCA_030347295.1. Lineage (NCBI taxonomy): Eukaryota > Metazoa > Chordata > Actinopteri > Clupeiformes > Engraulidae > Setipinna > Setipinna tenuifilis. Next base: position 16,863,758 of record CM059273.1, read on the forward strand.
AAGACTGTAGACTGTAGACAGGCACAGCAGGAAATAGTGTCATTATGTGTCCCATGTTCCCCTGTTTTTATTACCACAGCCTTTTATATGCCACCATTTTTGTGTCTTTTTGTGGCAACTGTGTGCCAACTTTCAGAACCGCAGTGTGCAACAACAGTCCAACAGAACAGCATATTCCCCTTCGGCCCATTATACTTCTGTAAATATTTCATTTTCATTCGGCGGAAGGGCGCCCAGTGGACCACCAGTGTCCTGTGATCTGCTGTGCAGCTGATGGGCTGCTCTGCCCGGGGTCGCAGTGGCACCGTGCGGGGGGGGGGGGGGGGTGGTGGATGGTGGGGTAGTGGTGGTGGATGGTGGAGGTTGGCTGGGGTTGGCTGGGGGGGGGTTGGAGGAGTCAGAGTGAGTGATGGCCCCCACGCCGATCACATGAAAGGGAGGTCGGTGACAGTGACAGAGATGGGAGTCGCAGGAGCGGCGGAGCGAGTGAGGCCGGCACAAAGAGAAAAGGCAGATAGAGAGAGAGAGAGAGAGAGAGAAAGAGAGAGGAAGACTAAGAGAGGGAAGACAGAGAGAGAGAGGGTGAGAGGGGGACGGGAGGGGAGAAAAGGAGGATGAAGCGACAAGGGGGAGACGAGCCGTGGATGTGAGATAGTGAGAGAGAGAGAGATTGACAGCAGAGGAGGGGAGGATGATGGAGAGGTTGCTCACAGGTCCCCTGGCAGACAAGAGGCCTGGACAGCCCCACCATTAAAGAGCAAAGAGAGAGTTTGTGTGTGTGCGTGTATGTGTGTGTGTGAGTGTGAGTGTGTGTGTGTGTGTGAGTGAGTGTGTGTCTGTCTGTGTGTGTGCGTGTGTGTGTGCGTGTGTGTGTGTGCGTGTGCATGTGTGTGTGTGTGTGCATGGTTGGGTGTATAAGGTGAAAGGCCCTTTCCGCTGGCAATTCCCGAAGCACTGAGGAGAAGCGAATGAAGACCGAAAATGGCAGGCTCCTAAAAGTTTCAATTAGGGACAGACATTGCAGAGGCTTTTCTGTAACCTTGTAACGATGGCGGCTTGTTAAATCCCTGTGAAATGCCAGCGGCGGGCAGAAGAAAATGGCAGCTGCACTCCTCTCTGCATGGTGCCGGCTAAAAATACAGCTCCTGTCCAAAAATGTCACTTTTGACAGAGATAGAAGACTCATAATGTACATGCTTCTTGCTCAGAATCCAGTCAAAGGTAGTCTGCTAACTCTGGGAACTCCATTCCGTTCCTTTTACTCAGGTTCAGGCCAGGTATCACTTCTTTCCCCGTGACTCCTCCAACCCAAATTGGCTTTTCATTCAAAGTCCAAGAGGGATGTGTTGGGATGCCCTGACAAAGCCAGAGCAAAAATATCCAAGGCCCCGCATGACCCTGAGAAGGGGGGGGGGGGAGAAACAGCCAGAGCAGCGGAGTGGAGTCAGTATCTGAAGAGAGAGAGAGAGCAGAGATCTCTTCTCTGTATCTGATTGCCCCTGTGCTCGGCCCTACCTGGCTGCTCCGCCGAGGTTAGCCTCACAGCGGTAAAGGATGCTCCATTTGATCCCCCTACTACCACCACCACCACCACGAGGAAGTCAGAAAAAGCAAACAAGAGCAGGCGAAGTAAGAAAGTAGTGGAAACTCGGGGCAAAGGGGTAAGACCTCATAACTATATGTGCCAATAAGCTGACAGAGAGGAGCTGATTTAGACGGAGAGAGAGACAGAGACAGACAGTGAGAGAGAACAAGAGAGAGAGACTGAGAGAGAGACAGACAGAGAAAGAGAGAGGTAAAACAAAGAAGAAAAAAGAGGTATGTGCATTACTCCACTCAGTCTCTACTTATCGACCAGACTCAGGAAAGCCAGACTCAGACTCAGGCGCTCCCTGTGTGAGAAGTACTGTATAGCGGCATTCGCATGAAGAGTCATGCAGAAAAGCTATCGCCGTGAGTGAAAGGCTGATGGGGGAGAAAACAGCATCTGACAGCCAGGGAGACACCATTCAGGGCAAACATGTCACTGCAGTGTGTCCTTGTTGGGGTGGAAGACTTAAGGGTTAAACACATGGAACCGAATAGCCCTCATCCAGCCACTTATAAATATTTACATTAACTGCCCCAATTGCATGCAATCAGTCCATCCTGGTAAATGTGCTTTGTTGTGGAAGGATTTTGTTTTGATATACAGTTGATGTGGGAGGCATAAGGGCAGGATCAGACTACATGCTTTTTTGTCTCACTGTTGTCGTTTCAATTGACCATCTTAAGACCACAAATTCCCTACGCATCTTGGTCAGGAGATTGGTGACATTATAAGACAATGGCTTGTTATTGTATGGTTTCTATTTACTGCTGGTGACAGAACTCCCTATATTAACAATTGTTACTTTATCTGACTTTAGACAAAATTCTGACAAGCTAATCTTTTTGTCTGGGTGTCATAGAACATCACAGTCCAAAAATCACAGGTTGTGCTACATTGCAAGTGTCTCACATTACATTTGGTGGAAAGTCTGGCTGCCATAAGGGATGGTAATCTGTTAACTTTCAAGAACTTGAAAGCAGGACATTATGCACAGACAGTATTCCAACCACGCATCACGACATGGACTACAGCACATTGATTTGCTTGGAATTAACAACTTGATTGGAAACAAGCAAGAAAACAAATTCAGCAAATCCAGAGCCATGGCAGGCAGCAAATAGTCTTTGTGTGATTCATAATGAGTTTTCAACAGCATAGCTGTAGTGGGGCAATGGAGAACACATGTTAAGAAAGACCTTTGTGGTTTGTCTAGAAAAGCCATTGAAGTCAATTGTTCTTGTGTTTATTTATTTGTTTGTTTGTGATTTTTTCTGTTTGTCTCAACTTCTCAACTGTTTTTAACCAATCAGTAGAAAGATCTGAATGAAGAATAGAGTTTTTTTGCTGTTCATTGTACAGGAGTGTGGAACACACACTTAAGTGTCACAGGTAGCTAACTTGTGGACAGTGAGCAGAACTTGGCCCATCATAGAGGCAGCTACAACAAACACAACAAAGACAACATAATAATAATAGTAGTAGTAATAATAATAATAATGATAATAATAATAATAATAATAATAATAATAATAATAACACACAATTATTATTATTATTATTATTATTATTATTATTATTATTATTATTATTATCATTATTATTATTATTATTATTATTATTGTTATTGTTTTTTTATTATTATTATAACATGTGCTTTGTTTACTGTAGTGGTGGTGATGATGCATTGCAAACAGAGATTTTATCGGTCCCTTGAACTATTGTGCTACAGTATTTTTCGCTTTGGCAAGATAATAAGCCAGATCCATTTCACAGCCCAGCTAGCAGTGCTTCTATCAGGCCATCGACCTCAGGCCGTTGGCCGTGGCTTTAATCCCCCTCTGCCATAGCTGATGGTCGTTAGCCAGATCCAGGGGGGCCCACCATATTGGTAGCACCGGCTATTCATTTTGGAATACCCCACCATGCCCAGTGTCAGCCGAGGCGCCAGCAATATTGCCCACCAGCTGTGAGTGACAGCTTGTCTCCATAAACAGATCTCTCTTTCTCTCTCCCTTTCCCGCACTCTCCTTTTTCTTTATCCCTCTCTCTCTCTCCCTTTCCCTCAGTCTTTCACTCTTTCTCTCTCACTCTCTGTCTCTGTCACACACACACACACACAAACACACGCACACACACACACACACACACACATTCTCTGTCTTCCTTTCTTAATCTCTGTCTCTCTATGTCTGTGCCTCTGTCTGTGGCTGCGATTTTATCTGTCTCTCTTTTCTTCTCTTAAAATCCATCTTCTGTTCAAACAACTTACTTAGCCACAACCACCAGCACAGAGCTGAGTGGGAAGCTCCGCGCATCAGACTGGCAGGCAGGCACTGTCTCTTTGGCTCCATCGCCTCTCCGCCACCACCATATCTCAGCACCATGAATATTTTAAGGGTTTTGGGGGTCGTTGCCTTGAAGAAGTCGGCGTGCAGGGGGATGAGGCGTTGGTGCTTGGCGCTGCGGTGGAAGTTTCGGGAAGGGCACGGGGATATTAAAGCCCCCCTCAAGCCTTTCATGTGCGAGCTAGGATTTTTAAAACTCTAGGGTTCATTAAAAAAAAACCAGACCAAGTGTGTTTCTAATAGGAGGACTTTTAGTTAAATAAATAAGTAAGCTTGGCTGACACACACTTAGTCAAACTGTTTTACCCCAGTGCTCACAGTCTTGTGGGGAGGTGGGCCAGACTCTGGATGTTTGGACAGCAAGAAGACACACATCAGTAGACGGTATAACAGGTCCAGCGCACAGTAATTGCCATTGGCTGGCATTGATCTTGCCTTTTGATGTAGTCATCAGGTGCTATTTACCTGCTGTAACACGCCAGGGTGCATGTCATAGCACAAATCAGCCAAGAGACTGTGCCGAGGTTCATTACCTCAGAGGAGTTCTTTCATTCACCAGTCTGTGTATCCTGACAATTGTCTTCTGCATAGGATCAAGTCATCAATGCGTGCCTTTGTTGAATAATACGCTTCTGGGTTTCATTTGTTTGTTCTCTTCTCTTCTTCATTTGAATGAAACAGATGTCGCATCCATACTTAATTTATTTTTGGACCTGTGTAATAATGCTGTAATGACTAAGTAAAGACATTTTTCTAACCATCCAGGCAAAAGTTTACTCTGTTCAGTTGTCAGATGACCTATTTAGAGTTATCACATTTATTTAGTTATAGTTATATAATTTCACAGTTTGGTTTTATTTCTAAAAACCTCTCCCTTGAACTACTCTCTGTGGAAGTTTTAAGTTTGTTCAGTTGTGTTAGGATGGTTGTGCCCTGTGTCAAAGAGTTGTGTTGTTGTTTCTTTTCTTCTCCTTGCAGTTTTTCTTCCATTTGAATGATTAAGACAGACTTTCATGTTCATGTCCCAAACATAGTTTTAGACCAATGTCCACAGGAAAAGATGTTTTAAAAAGGTCTTTAAGGAAAGTGGCTAGACCTTACAGTTAAATAGCAGAACTGGTAATTGAAGGGAAAACCCATTAGAAATGCTGACCTAAGTTAACAGCACTATTAAATGTAGATTGCCATATTAATCATGCACTTTTAAAAAATTATGTAAGAAATAGGAAATTCATATCTGCTCCAAGCCATAACACGTATTGATGAAAATAAGCTTTCATGTTTTTTGATATTCCTTGTACGAAAGTCTCAGAAGCAAATTCGTGGTGCTTGGTGTATGGTGGTATGTCTGCCAAGTCAGTCGAAGTGTGCTCTTTAGCTCAGGCATTTTGCTTTCCATCTGAGGAGAGATTAAAGTGCAAATGTGGTGACTTTGTTCCCAGAGCAGAAGTGTGTTTGGCAGCGTTAACTTGAAAGCGCCCGTTCCAGCCTCATGGCTCTTGGAGATTTGGGGTTTTTTTGGGGTACAGGCTGTTTAATATAACATTTCTACAAGCCCTTCGAACCTCCTAGTTAGTGTTGATGAGCATGTTTGTCTTTCTCAGCACCAACTTTATTTATGTCTTTATTTATTATTCACAGTTTATTAAGTTATTTACTTGTACATTTATATTTTTTAGTGTCCCAAGACTAACAAGTAGGCTTGCATGTCTTCAGCTGACTTTACTTTTATCCAGTTACTGTTCTCACTACCCCCTGCCATGTTGTGACCCACTTCATGAGAGTTCATACGGGTTTACAAGGGCCTGTAGTGTGTGTGTGTCCTCATAAAATGGCCTTAAGAGTCCTTGAAGAAGAAATGGTGCAGACAGTTGTTTGCCAATAGCAGATATTGCAATTTCCTAGAAACAAAGACTGTCTTCTCTTTGTTGACTGCAGTTGCAGTGAGGGGGAACACAATGTTCCTCTTCCCTTCCAGGGGGGGCAAACTTTTCTTTCCCCCAAATTCAATCGGGGCACATTTCTCATGCCACTATTATTGGTCTAAATCCTGTGATGTCCTTGCTTTCATTAGAGGGAGCGTTCTTTTCATGTATGATGGGAGCAGCTGTCTTCATAGATATATAGTCGATATCTGGTGAAAAAATAGCTAGTTTAATTTTGAATGCAGCAGAAGCAGTAACACTGTGTGATATTTTGTTCACTATAAAACTTCTACTCCTGTGTATGGCTGAAAACCTTGTCAGTGGTTCTCACAGAGAAAGAGACAGACAGACAGGTCTACACTGCAATCAATGAATGTACATGAAGGACATGTGTTTGGATGCCCCCCAGTCCTCATTGCAGTTACTCTGGACTGGACTTGGGTGAAGGTCTTGGAGTTACTGCAGCCTTTGCCCTAAAGCTGGAGACATCATGAGACCCAACACAGGAGGGAGCACAGCACTAACGTAGCTAGATATCGCACTGTGGAGGAAAGCGCAACACAACAGCGCCAGACAGACAGACAGAACAGATTGATCCTCTTTGTCTTGTCTGTTGTTCATTTCTGAGCTGCCCTGACAAAGCCAGACGGGGTATTTTTTTGAGCCTGGAGCATGTTCTCAAAAACATAAATCTGAAATTCATAAACGAGTAACAAAGAGATCTTACCACCACACCCCCCACTTTTCCTTACCTCCCTTTTACCCCTGACACACATGCGCCCTTTCACCCGACTTCCATTGCCGTTGAAAACAAACGTTTAGTTCCACAATTAGTGCTAAAAGACAAAAGGAAAACAGTGAGAGCCAAACGCAGTGCAAAAAAGACATATTGTTAATTAGCAATATAATATTAGGTAATAGAGTGTTTTGTGTTTGTTATAACAGTAACATATACGTTGTATGCAAACAACTAAAGGTTAATAAATAGTGAAAAAACTATTCACTTATGCCAAATTGGTACATTGGTAATGATTAACAACTATTACTAAAGGGTTGGGTAATGGCTAGTTTGCTATTTATTGTGGAACCTTATTATAAAGTGTTACCGGATTTTGTCATTGATTGGGGGGTGGGAGTGGGTGGTTAACAGGGTGGAGTTTGAGGGGTTGGGGGTGGGGGGCAAGGAGAGTGAGGGGGAGGCTCGGAGAGGAGGGTTCAGTTCAGACTACTGAGGTCTTGGCTCCTAACGAGCACCAAGTCCTAGCAGCATGATTGACAGATGGAGATCTTTCCACAGAGCCAATTAGGGGGGCCAAGGATGTGAGAGATGGGGGCACAGCGGGGCTCTGCTAATGGGCCTCATCTGAGCACCGCACAGGGGTGATGCACGCACATCTCATGTAAGAGCAGGGACTAAGCAGGTGCAAACGCAGGCGAGAGGATCACAGGCGGGGGGGTCGACTGGAGTCTCGGAGGAGGTGTGGGCAAAGGGGAAGTATGGCTGTGCGGTGACTCACATGGTTAAGGAGTTGTTAAGTAGTGTTTAAAAGTCACCTTGCTTTTTTTTCTTTATCTCTTCGATTATGTGTTTGAAAGCATGGTACAACATTGTGGCAAATAGGGTGTTTTTAATTCTAATTAGACTAAAAAAGCAAACCGTGTCGGACAACAACAAGGTAAAATGTATCTCCAAACATTCCCCCTTGTTTTGGATGCATTTGTTTGGAGACACAGTATTAGTAGAGGCAGTTCAATTATTTACCCTGGTGCACAGGATATTTATCCAATACTCTGCGGCTAATGATATGAAAATGAATGAACAGACTTGAATCTGCCAGTGTGTATTTACCCTGTGGATGAATATTTATTTTTGTAATTGATGTCAACTCCCTGAGCAGCACATCCTACCCTAGCATCCTTCTTTGTTGGTAGCATAATGACATTCAGCCAATTAATGCAGACATTAGCATGTGTTTTGATCACTGGTAGAGTCTGTCCACAATGACTGAGATGAGCTCATGGTACAGTCATGTGTGACTTTGCGTGTGACTGATAAGGCCATTGAAATGAGACAGCAGCTTAAATATTCAACTCGGTGTGTGTTGGGTGTGTGTGTGTGTGTGTACATGTGTGTGTGTGTCCGTGGGGGGTATTGGTGCCATCACCCTGAAGACAGCTGCTCACGTCACACATGAAAAGAACGCTTCCTCTAATGAAGCCGAGGCCTCTATCACAGGATTTAGACTCATAATAGTGGCATGAGAAAGCACAGGGTTGTGGAAAACCATGATTGCCGTTCGTGTTTGTGAGGTGAAGGGGATTCTGGGAAGAGGATTGTGTCCTGGGACGTGCCTGTTTGGAAAACAGATTAATGCCTGGCTAGGGGTATTCTCTTGCCATGCTGTAAATTCCTGCCGCTTCCATTATGAAATAAAGTTCCCTGTTGGATTCCCACCTTTTCTGTTGGCCAACAAAAGAGTGTGTGGCAAACAGCCATTCACCCAGCGCTGACATTTTAGTCAGCCTTTTGTTGGTGACAGCGATTTTGTATGAGCCATTACAGCGGATGTGGAGTTAAGCAAATGTCAGGGTCTGTCTCAGCAAGTCCTTTGAGAACAAAGCACATGGAATAAAGGAGAATAAAAAACAAAGAATGAAAAAGGAAATGAACAAAAAAAAAACGTTGTATAAAGAACACCCACCCACACGCCAACAGCTTACCTGGCTTTCTAGGTCACTCCCTGGGTATCCGGGGACCCGTGAGGCTGTGAGCTGACAGACTAGATACTACTTTACTCCCAGCAGACTCATCACACACACACACACACACACCCAAAGCCGGGGCCTGGTGCAGGGGATAGGGCCATGTCCTAGCACCTAGGGGCTGCACGGGTCACCCAAACACCACTACAGATGAGTCCAGGTTTTTCCTCCCTCTCTCTCTCTATCTCTCTCTCTCTCTCTCTCTCTCTCTCTCTCTCTCTCTCTCTCTCTCTCTCTCTCTCCTTCACTCTCTCCCCCTCTCTTTCTCTCAATTCAGTTAAATTCAACAGTGCTTTATTGACATGACAAATAAGACATCAGTAATGTCAAAGCACCTACGTGTGTCTATGTGTGGAAATACATGCAGGTGTACAATGTGTCACAGTAGAATAATAGAAAATCTTGGCCTGGTGCAAGGTATCACGCCATGTCTTAGCACCCAGGGGCTGCATGAGTTATTCAAACACCACTACAGATGAGTGCAGGATTTTTCCTCCCTCTCTCTCACTCTCTCACTCTTTCTTTCTCTCTCTCTATTTCTCTCTCTGCATTTCTTTCCCAGTACTTCCTTCTCTATCCCCACTTCTCTTCATGTCCCTCCTCTTTCTCTCTCTCTTTCTCTTTCTCTCTCTCTTTCTCTCTTTTTTCTATTCTTTTTCCTCTCTCTCGCTGTATTTTTTTCCTAGTACCTCCTTCCCTACCCCCCATCTCTTCATGTCCCTCCTATTTCTCTTTTTCCCTCTCTCTTTCTCTCTCTGTCTCTTCCTTTTTCTCTTTCTGTCACCCTTTTCTGACACTCCTCTGTTAGTATTCCTCTCTTTTCTATCTATCCAGAACATTGTATGCTGAGGAAGGTAAATGTCAGCAGCTGCAGCAGGCTGGCTGACTGGCTGAATTTATGAGGCAGGGGTAATCATGGCAGCCAGCTGTATTTCCATCTCCCATGATTACAGCTACCCTTTCTCCATCCCTCCTTCTCTCTCTCCCTCCTTCCCTCTCTCCATCCCTCCTTCTTTCTCCCTTCTTTCCTTCTCTTTCTATGTCTCTCTCTGTCTTCCTCTCCCCCATCTCTCTTTCCATGTCTCCCTTCATACCTCTCTGCCTCTTCTCTCTCTTTCTCTCCCTCTTTCCATCGCTCCTTCCTTTTCTTTTCCTCTCTTTCTCTCTCTCTCTCTCCCTCCCTGTTTTTCCCTTCACACCCCCTTCTCTCTCTCTCTCTCTCTCTCTCTCTCTCTCTCTCTCTCTCTCTCTCTCTCTCTCTCCCCTGTACTTGCACCGACCCTAAGCGTAAAGCTCTGTATACATTGAAAAGGCAGGATTCAGCTCTGCCCATGTACTGGGCACCAGGCAGCCAGTTTGTTCAGTTAATCCCTTTTTGTCTTAATTCAGCACAATACAAAAACTTGCTGAGAGTAGGCCATGATGTGTATTTCTGATGTGTGTGTTAGTGTGAGTGTGGATTAGTGTGTGTGTGTGTGTTTGTGTGTGGGTGTGTGTGAGTGTGTGTATGTGCATATGTGTGTGTGCGTGTGAGAGAGAGATAGTGTGTAAGAGTATGTGTGTCTCAGACCACCGTCTGAATAAATGAGCCTGTGTCTACCTGGTGGAGTGCTGGGTAAAGTGTCAAGGTTGTTTGTTAGATTAGTGGGCCGAGTACTACAGCGTATAAAGGGTAGGAGGCTTCTAGTAATTAAGGTGTCTGTTAACGAGTAAGGAGCTTCTTTCACGACAGGTTTCTCTTTGTGCTTTTCTTCTTCCTCCCTCGCCCTCAGCACTCACTCTCTTCCCTCTTTTTCTCGTTCTGTTTTTCCTCTCAAACACCTTTAACTCTGAAAGAGCAGGGTGATGAATGGTGCCAAAAAAAGCAGATGCTCAATTGATGCTTTTGTTCTCAAGGTTAATTTGATTTACTAGCACCTTTGGTTCGTTTGCAGACCAACACCTCGCTAAATCACATTTACAAATGAAGCTCCGAAAGCCTGTTATCTTAATTAGACGCCTTCCACTCTTTTTCTACTTCAACACACCTCAAAATTAGGGAGAGACAAAGAGAGAGAGATGAATGGAGAGAGAGAGAGAAATCGAGAAAGAGAGAGAATGATAGATAGAGAAAGACAGAGAGAGAAAGAAAGCAGTGGTAAGCGGCTTGCCTGTGAGTGTTATAAGTGCAAAAAAAAGTCTCTCATGAAATATTTATAAAGAGCAATTACAGTGAGGATGCACACGTCACTTTAATTCTCCCACGCAACGCCTCACTCCGCATCTACGCCAGTTCTGCTTCTCACAAGTGTGCTTCAAGAGCTGACGACGTCATAGCATGTTCCCTTTCAGCGAGTCTGACTGCTGTCAGCCAGAGGGTGAGTGGGGGGGGTGGGGGGTGGGGGGATGAGTGGGGGGGGGTGGGGGGTAGGAGACGGGGAAACTCTGGAGCGACACTGACAAGCCGGAACGCCTCTGATGGAGGAAGGGGATCCGACCGCATCGGGAATCCAGCACCGCAGACTATTTTTCCCATCGGGCTAAACAAGAGCACACGGATGCGTTATTTGCACAGCGATGGGGCTATCAGGGTCTAACGAGAGCTTGATGAATGCTTCCGTCTTTCCAGAGCGCGAGCCCAGGGCAAAGGCGAGGCTGACGTGTGTGTGTGTGTGTGTGTGTGTGTGTGTGTGTGTGTGTGTGTGTGTGTGTGTGTGCATGTGTGCATGTGTGTATGTATGTGTGTGTGTGTGTGTGTGTGTGTGTGTGTGTGTGTGTGTGTGTGTGTGTGTGTGTGTGTGTGTGTGTGTGTGTGTCTGCGTCTATGTCTGTGTATGTGTCTGTGTGCGTGTGTGTGTGTGTATGTATGTGTACCTGTGTGTCTGTGTGTGTGTGTGTGTGTCTCTGTGTCTGTGTCTGTGCGTGTGCGTGCATGGTTGTTTGTGTGTGTGTGTGTGTGTGTGTGTGTGTGGGTTGGTGAGAGTGGGTGGCATTTGCGAGGGAGATGGATGGGAGCGATTAGTGGGCACCAGAGCCAAGAGCGAGATTAGCCCAAACCCACAGCCATCTGTGGCAGACAGACACACCCAAGCTCAGGGTGCAGACTATACGGCCAGCACCTCAAGATAAGTGACCGACTGACTGACTGACTGACTGACTGAATGACTGACTGACTGACTCCCTAGCTGACTGACTGACCTAGTCCCCCAGAGGTGCAAGGGAGTTTCGGGATGGCACAGGTGGGCAGGCACCAGGCATGTTGTGCGGCCATTTACACCTCTCCCCACCGCTCCGGGGGTTGCATAGTCTGAGCTCCTTTCTGCAACCTCTGCTCAAGGTTCGATTTCACACATTTCACAGTTGCACATATGGAGTGCTTGTACTTTGACTGAGAAATCTGCAGAGTTAACAAGTGCTGTGTTGTTGCACCAAACGAACGAATTGCAACCACTGAGGAGAAGAAAAAGTGTGTGGGGGGGGGCGGGGGCGAGAATGAAATCTTGTTTGAGGTGTGAATATTGGTCTGCTTGGCCGAACGCCAATATGCCCACCGCAAGCCCTATTGCTTCTTGGTATTGATCTGAGTTGGCACCTCCCCTACCACAAAGGTGGGCTGACTGAGTGGATGTCAGCAAAGCCCAAGGTTGTATTCAGACTACTGAATGAAGGCCGTACAGTGCTGCTTTGCCCTACAAAGGCAAAATGCAGCATCTACGTCAACACTGAAACAGAAAAATGTCTTCAAAGTTGTCAAACTGGCCAATCAAACATGTTGTAGGCATCATAGTGGTGATGCTTGTATGTACTTTCTTAATAGGGAGAAGCAAGAGATTTAGTCACAAGACAGAGTAGGTGTTATAAAGTCAATTTCCAGTCTAGATAAACTATATAGCAAGTGCCTTTTGGCTTCGTAGGGCAGTGCTGGTGGAAAGCACTTTTGTAAGTCATACTTGCCAGAGTGTCTCTCTCTCTCTAACAGCAGAGTTTGAGTATGGTGGCAATTAATCTGGCTTTACCTTGGTCTCCATTGTCTGCTCATTATGGGGCTTTTCTGGGCGATGATGATTGAGCCAAGAGCCCAGGGCTGAGTTGTTTGGGGTGGGTGATTGGACACTCCCTGGTGATAGATTAGGTGCAGGATTGTGAAGATTAATCCCCAGCAAAGGGAGACCCTCACCAGCTGTCCTAACGACACTCTGCTGCTTGGCTTTAAGTAAACAGCAGCAGCTGCTCTTCATCAAAATGGAAATGGAAAATAGAAAGGGAGGGAAAAGTCTTTTACTGTTAGAGGTAGATAGCAAGAACACAAAGAGACAGAGAGAGAGAGAGAAAGAGATAGAGAAAGGGGGGGTGGATAAACACAGTCATAATGCATGCTATGAATTGATGTGATGTGGTGGCATGTTGCCCTGATAATCACACACATCCAGAACCCCATGCCTGCACATAAGCAACACTATGCCTATATGCACCCCCCACCCCCCACATTAACACACACACACACAAAACACACACACACACATACACATACACACACAAAACACACACACATACATTATACATGCCATGTTGGACTGCAGGATATAAAAGGGAAATGTAAACTCTAGTTATCTTCACTAAGGATGTAGTTAATGATGCCAACACAGGATAAAGGAAGAGAACAAGAAAAGTGAGAGTGCAGTAGTCCAGGAGCTGAAGCATGGCTGAGTGTTGGTGATTGGGAAGACAGGAGTGGAGAGGAAGGGGTTGTTTGTGAATAAGCAGAGGGTTTGAGGTGAAAGAGAGAGGTTGTGTTTGTGAATAAGCAGAGGGTTTGAGGTGAAAGAGAGAGGTTGTGTTTGTGAATAAGGAGAGGGTAGGAGCTGAAGAAGAGGTGTTTGTGAATAAGGAGAGCATAGGGGCCGAGACCCACAGCCACCATTTTTCTTGGCTGTTGTGTGTTGAGGCAGCAGCATTGGAGCCAGCGAGACTAACACACTAAATGAAATCATCAGGAAGGCTGGATTGGGACTCAGTCTCAGGCTGGACTCTTTTGAGACCATGGTTGAGAGGAGAACGCTGAATAAACTGTTACCCGTGATGGACAGTGATAAGCACCCTCTCCATCACACTGTGGACAGACAGGGCAGTGTCTTCTCTCACAGGCTGATCCAGCTCCACTGTTGAAGGGACAGATACAGTATACTGTCCACTGAACCTTATCTGTTCACTGGGCCTTATCCGATCAATACTGTTTGTTTATACTTTTTTATAGATGTCTTATTGCATTTTAGATTGTATTTTGCTTTTTTATGTTAAGGTTGTGCTCTTTTCTATTATTGTATTAGACTGCTGCTACACTGTGATTTCCCAGCTTGGGGTCAATATAGTACATCTATCTATCTATCTATCTATCTATCTATCTATCTATCTATCTATCTATCTATCTATCTATCTATCTATCTATCTATCTATCTATCTATCTGTCTATCTGTCTGTCTGACTGTCTGTCTGTCTGTCTGTCTGTCTGTCTGTCTGTCTAGCTATCTATCAGTGTTCTTTAGGCCTTCACCTCCACAGTGTGAGGGTAACGATCAGTTAAACTCCTGCTGCTCTCCTGCAGGGAGATGAGAACAGGGCATACACTCACTCACTCACACA
>CM059273.1:16883000-16908000 GCA_030347295.1 Setipinna tenuifilis
TCTCTCAGGTCCTCTGAGGGTGGTGGTTCCCACTGAGTCCGTGTCGGCACACCTGGGGGACACGGCGCTGCTGCGGTGCGAGGTGACGGGCGAGCCCATGCCCGTGGTGCGCTGGCAGAAGAACCGCGAGGACCTGCCCGCCGTCACAGCGGCCAACGGGGCGGGCATCGTCGTGGGCACCACGGGCGACGGACGCGTGGTGGTGCTGCCCTCGGGGGCCCTGCAGGTCAGCCAGGTGCAGCCGCCCGACTCCGCCACCTACCGCTGCCTGGCCGAGAACCCCAGCAGTGCCCGCACCGGCACCGACGCCGACCTGAGAGTGCTACCAGGTGAGCAGCTAAACGCTAACACTAACACTACAGTGCTCCCCGCAGGAAATAATGATAATAGTAACAATAATAATAATAATAATAATAACAACAACAACAACAACAACAACAATAACAATAACAACAACAACAACAATACCAACAACAACAATAATAATAATAATAATAATAATAACAATAATAATAATAATACACTGTATTTGTATAGCACAATTCATACAAGATGTAGCTCAGTGCAAATGTGTCAGTTAAGGTGGTCACTTAAGGTGGTGGTTGCCCAGGGAGGTGTGGGGTAGTGGATGAGAAGTATGCGTCTTCAGATTTATTCATATTATTTTCTAGCATCGTGTTTGTTTTAAGCTTTCCTGATGGTATGAAGGGAAGGCATTTGATGAAGTGCCCCTTGTCATACACATTCCTATAATTTCATCACTTAATTTGTCAGCCAAAATCTAACTGCACACACTGCACTACAGCTCACAAGTTTGGGCCTACACTCCATTTATGACGTATTACACAATTATTGATGAGGTGTCTTGAAAATTTCACAGACCAACTAGACCCTGCGACTTAGCAAACAAACCGAATAATAGGACAATTGACACAGGACTCAAGAAATAATAGAATAATAAGCGTAAAGTGCTAAGTGTTCTCCCAAACAATAGTATGTTAGAATAATGTTTGTAGTCAAGAAGGCTTAAATCTCTTCTCCCAAAGCTACTCTTCCTAGGTGCGCAGGTATCTTGTGTTTGCTCAAAACAACAGGTCCAGTCGAACTATTTAGCAATTTCTGATTGGACGAGACGCATTGTATGCGTCACTAGGATTGAGGATATTCCACGATATATACCATGGGTGACTCTACACAGTTAACAGTCACTCCGCCAAAGATACACTGTAACCGTTAAATCTTTACACCAACATTCCATTTCATCTAGTTCATAAACCAGCCAGAGAGAAAAATCAAGTGAATTTATAAGCTATGGCAGACTTTAACAAGATACCCAAGACCGCAGAACAACAGCTGTGCTTTAGGCCTATTTCGGACTGTGGACAACAACAACCATATCTCAGCAGCTGCACAATATGGGAATGTCCAAATCAATATGTATAAATAGACACTTGTTGCATAGCAACCACAGATGCCACTAACTCTAACTTGAACTATTTTGTGGAGAGGAGCCTTGAGCAAACTACAATGTAATTAAATAAAACTTTTAAAAGAAATTTAAAAAATGTGTCTATAAACTAATTGTGTTGGCAATGGAACTGTTGCAATATAACACTCGTGTTTATGAGGTTGTTTGTGGATATCCTCACGGGTGTGGTTACCTGCAGCTGAGCCACACAAATCTTTACATGAATTGCAATGCTTTCCACTTTTTTGTAATACATTTTTAAAAAATAGTAGTGTCTTGTTTATTTAATTCCAAGGGTAGGCCTAAAATGATGGCCTATATTGTACACACATGCATGCTTACTATTAGATGCATGTATATAATAACTCATACCTGTTAGCAATTACATACTTCAGTGTAGCTGCACACGCAGAAACCAGCAGGAAAGTAAAAATTTTAAAAGAAATGTCAGCACTACCAGCTATAGATTTTACGAGTTTGTATTATTCATTGTGTTTGGTTAAAATTGTGTTTAAAAATATGCCAAGTTCAATAAGGTATATTTTATAAGTGTGGGAACGTATGGTTTCCTGCTGTGCTATTTTATGCAGCTAGCTGAAAGATTAAGTAGGCGTCGTGATTATTAATAAGTACATCTTATTGACCTTGCATACTGGAAAGGTGCATAGCGATTCTTTGAACAACTCACTTATACACATGTAAACGGTGAAAGCCATTATATTAAGTTGGATAGCAAACCAGAGATGTTGTCTGCAACATTGAACATTTTAACTGACTCGGTGAAGGCTTATGCACCCATTACTTTAAGCTTTTAGGAGGCAGTTAGTGTCTTAAAAATACATCAAAGTAGTTTCTTTAAAGGACTTTGTCAAGGCCTACCTTTAAGCAACACAGACACACACACACACACACACACACCAAGACAGGGTGTCGAATCCTCAGATGGATGAATTATTTATCTGGATCAGTTAAGGAGACTTTTTTATACCCACTAAGCAGCTGCTGTGTGTGTGTGTTTGTGTGTGTGTGTGTGTGTGTGTGTGTGAGTCAGCCTCCCGGTGGAGCTGCCTGGTGTAACGCTAGTGATACCTTAGAGAGACGTTGAGCGCTTGCCGCGTATGTTCTGTCTGTGTGTGTGTTCCAGACCGCTTTTATTTATTGTCCAAACAGCGTCGGCTGCCAGGGCGTTATTGTTGGACCAAGGACAGGAAGGATTTGTGTGTGTGGACCGTGTCTCCTGTGTGTCACTGTGCTGCCATAAGTTTGTTCTTGGGAGTGGTGTGTGTGTGTGTGTGTGTGTGTGTGTGTGTGTGTGTGTGTGTGTGTGTAGGTGTGCATCTGTATTTTTGTGTGCGTGTATACGTACTCATGTATGTGTGTGTGGGTGTGTGTGTGTGTGTGTCTGTGTGTGTGTGTGTGTGTGTGTGTGTGTGTGTGTGTGTGTGTGTGTGTGTGTGTGTGTGTGTGTGTGTGTGTTTGTGTTAGGCCAGGCTTGATGAATGGTGTACAACCCACTCTGATGGGACATGAGTCACTAGTGTGAGGTCCTTCAGTGGTCGCCCTCGAAGGCGTAAAGAAAACAACAGAAGTGCTCACACTTACTCATACACACACACACACAAACACAAAGCCCACATACTTTCTTACATACCATGCACTCATACTCACACACACACACACACAGAAACATCAAAACACACACACACACACACACACACACACACACACACACACACACACACACACACACAAAAACATCAAAATATACACACAAACACATTCCTGCCTCATCCCCTTGAGTTTGGCATGTCTCTGCCAGCACACACACTGGTGTGTGTGTCCCCCAGGGGTGTGTGTGCCCCTCTGAGCCACAGCATGTCTCAATCCCCCCGCAATGCAGGCTGGGACGCAACACACTGAGCGCGTACAGGAGAGGCTGGGAAACACACACAAAAAGGGAATATGTCATCCTGGGACACTGGGAATAAAGAAGCCACACAACACAAAGACACAAAACACACACACACACACACACACACACACACACATACGTACAAATGTATATATCCATAAATTAATATATATGAGTAAGAGAGAGAGAGAGAGAAAGAAGACCAGAGAGAGAGCAAGCGAGCTGTGATAGCTGTTTCTAACAATACTACGCCTAATGTGTTTTATCTCGAGATAAACATTCGCTACAAAATGTAGCGTATATGATTAACAAAGCCCTGGTGCCCAGTGTTTGTTTGTGTCTCCTAGCCACTGGGAGAGCGAGGAACAATGTAAGAGTGTGTCGGCCCAGCAGACTCCATCATTTAAAACGTGTCTGTCTGTCGGCGGAGAGAGCACACGCCCGTGATAACTGGCATTATTCTCTTAAATCATGTTATTCAAATCGGCCGCCAGCGGCAAGATTTGTCAGTTGTTCAGCAGTCATAAAAATGAGATCGCACCGATTTCCTTTTGTCATGACTGCATGTCTGAGCAAGGTCATTTGGAACGCACTAAGTCACACCGAGAGAGAGAGAGAAAGAGACAGAGAGAGAGAGATAGAGAGAGAGAGAGAGAGGGAGAGAGAGCACTGGGGGAAAAAGATATGAGGAGGTGAAAAAGAAAGAAGGAGAAAGAGAGAAAGTGTGTGTGTCTGTGTGTGTGTGAGATAGAGAAACATAGAGAGAGAGAGAAAGAGAGAGAGTGGAGGAAGAAAGAAAGAAAGAAAGAAAGAAAGAAAGAAAGAAAGAGTGAGTGTGTGGGCATGTGAATGAGACTGAGCGAGAGCACATGTGTGTGTGTGTGTATGTGTGTGTGTGTGTGCCTGTGTTGATAAGTCTCATTTTAAATGCAGACTCATTGGCCATGTCTAATGGCTTGACAGCTGGCATGGGCTGTGTGCAGATCCCCCCCCCAGATTTGAGAGTCGTGCCCAAGAATGCATTAAGGCCGTCACGTCTCCGCCTTTAAAACACTCATTAGCGGTTTGATCCGCTCTCTGTAGATGCCAAACGCGACAAATTAGCAGCCTTGCCATGTAGCCTGAGCTCCTAAAAATGGCCATACCAGCCCCACCTGCAAAAATGTCTTTCACCAGCTGAAATGCATTACAGACATACACATACGCACACACACACACACACACACACACACACACACACACACACACACACACACACACACACACACACACACTCACACACACACACACACACGCACACACTCACACATGCACACACACACACACACACACACACACACACACACACTCACACACACACTCACACATGCACACACATGCACACACACTCACTCTTTCTTTCCTTCACAGCCACAATCTGGAGCGCAAGTGGCATTTTTGTCAGCCTTGATTAAGGAGAGGGGTTCTCACTAGCTCATGGTGACTGTTGCTGTCTGGCGTTTTGTTGCCCAGTCTCCCCATCGGGTGGCGCTATGCCATCCGTGGATTATGCCCATCCCAGAGGTGCTGAGTGTGTCTGCCCCACTCAGATCACAAGTTGCCCATTTAGCACCTCTGTCAAAACTGTGTGGGCCCGCACACACACACACACACACACACACACACACACACACACGCACACATGCACACATACACACACATACATACACATACACACACACACACATACACACTCACACACTTACACACACATACACACACATACTCCAGACTGCCTTGAAAGCGAGAGTTGAACACCGCCTCACTCCCCTTCACACTCCTACCTTGCTATCCACCCACACACCCCCATTGCCTGCAGCAGTGGTCCACTCCACAGTAAATACAAAAAGGGGGGCTGACACCGGGTCAGTCCATTTTAGGTCATTCTCCAGGGGTACCTGGGGAGAGTGCAAAGTCAGGTCTGACCCGGAGGCTGCTGGGAGATAAATCAGCCTCCACTATCCCACAATTCCCCTGTCTATCTACTCTGACCCAATACCCCCCCCCCCCTTACCCAACCCAGCCCAACCCAGCCCGACACCACCCTCCATCTTCCATCTCTCCCTTACCTGCGCTGCCTGTGGGGTCGGGATTAGGGCTATCAGGCAGCGATCACAGAGGCTTGTGCTGGGTCGCGGTCGGGCGTCTGCACTCCCAGTGGTGCCCGCAGGTCAAATGGCGCAGACTGGCTGTGTCAAGTCTGGATGCCGGTGGGGGGGGTGGTGGGGGGGCTGCTGAGAGAACACAGGAGGTGGTAGGCTGAGATTGCACACCCAGCTGTGTGTGCATGGGAAAGTGTGTGTGTGGTAATATGTGTGTATGTGTCAGAGTGTATGTATGGGAAGGTGTATGCGTATGTGTGTCAGTATATTTGTGTGTGTGTATGTGTGAAAGCGTATGTGTATTTGTGTACATAGGTGTAGTTTGTATGTTTATGTATGTGTGTGTGTGTGTGTGTATGTGTGAACGTGTACATCTGTTTGTGTACATAGGTATAGTTTGTATGTGTATGTGAGTCTGTGTGTGTGCATGAAATGAATGTGTGTGTGTGTGTGTGTGTGTGTGTGTGTGTGTGTGTGTGTGTGTGTGTGTGTGTGTGTGTGTGTGTGTGAGTGTGTGTGAGTGTGTGTGTTTTCTCTCACGTGGTCACCCCAGGGCAGTGAAAATCCCGGCAGTTCCAGCCTGCCACAGCCGTCAGCCAGGCAGCTCTAAATCCATCTTTCACACACACACACACACACACACATCGCTCCGCTCACACAATGCAGTCCTGTGGGGCTCTCAGGAGTCGGAGTGACCCGAGGAATGTTCCGGCAGCCGAGCGAAAACACACAGAAAGGGTCTCCAGGGAAATGGACAGAAATGCTGGATCGAGAGGCGTATGTGTGTGCACATTTGTGTGTGCATGTGTGTGGGTGTGTGTGTGCACATGTGTGTGTTTGTGTGTGTATACTATGTATGGGATCATTTACCATAAACACACACCCTAAAGGCACCGCTTTCAAGTCAAACACAGCAACACAGCTCTGCTTCAGCAGGTCCCTGTGTTTGAGCAATGCAGCTCAGTGCCTGACTGTAAATCTAAATCTCTGCTGGAAACCTCTGCTGGGGCTCTTTACGAACGATATGGAAGGGCTTGTTTATGTGTTTGTGTGTGTGTGTGCATGTGTGTGCTTGTGTGTATGTGCGCATGTGTGCATACGTGCTTGCACGCCCACGTGTGTGTGTGTGTGTGTGTGTGTGTGTGTGTGTGTGCATGTTTATGTGCATGTGTGCGTATGTGCGTGTGTGTGTGTGTGTGGGTGTGTGTAAAAGAGAGAGTTTGTTTACAGTATGTGGGGGCGTTTTCTGAGTGGATTGCTACAAACACCCATCTGGAAGTGTGAGTCTGGGCAGAGCTGGGCATGTTTAAGGCAGGATGGAAGCTTGTGTAAGTGAAGCATCAGGGATATGCCTACATAGTTGAAGTCAACATCTTGTAAGTCGTTATGTGTGTGAGTGTGTATGTGTACCGCAGAACCGGGGGTTCCTGTAGAGGCCAGTGAAACTCTGTGTCTAGATTAAACGTAGCATCATATAGCCATATATAACTTGTGTGTGTGTGTGTGTGTGCGTGTGTGGGTGAGCACAGCCAAGAGTGGTGCAGAGCCTGGAGCATAGCATCATACTGTATAGCCATATATACGAAGTGTAACCTGTGTGTGTGTGTGTGTGTGTGTGTGTGTGTGTGTGTGTGTGTGTGTGTGTGTGTGTGTGTGTGTGTGTGTGAGCAGAGCCAGGAGTGGTGCAGAGCCCAGAGCATAGCATCATATAGCCATATATACGAAGTGTAACCTGTGTGTGTGTGTGTGTGTGTTTGTGTGTGTGTGTGTGTGTGTGTGTGTCTGTGTGTGTGTGGGTGTGTGTGTGTGCAAAGCCAGGCGTGGTGCAGAGCCTGGATCATAGCATCATATAGCCATATATACAAAGTGTAACCTGTGTGTGTGTGTGTGTGCGTGCGTGCATGTGTGCGTGCGTGCGTGTGTGTGTGTGTGTGTGTGCGTGCGTGTGTGTGTGTGTGTGTGTGAGCAGAGCCAGGAGTGGTGCAGAGCCTGGAGCATAGCATCATACTGTATAGCCATATATACGAAGTGTAACCTGTGTGTGTGTGTGTGTGTGTGTGTGTGTGCACGCGTGTGTGTGTGAGCAGAGCCAGGAGTGGTGCAGAGCCCGGAGCATACCATCATATAGCCATATATACGAAGTGTAACCTGTGTGTGTGTGTGTGTGTGTGTGTGTGTGTGTGTATGTGTGTGTGTGTGTGTGTGTGAGCAGAGCCGGGCGTGGTGCGGAGCCTGGAGTTCCTGCAGAGGCCGGTGCGGGTGACGGTGCTGCAGGGGAGGGACGCTGTGCTGGAGTGCTCCGCCTCCGGCTACCCCAACCCCTCCTTCTACTGGATGAAGGGCGAGGAGATGATCCAGAGCAGGTGAGCACCATTACTCTTTACACACACACACACACACACACATACACACATACACACACAGGCACATGCACACACACATACAGACACACACTGACATACACACACACAGACACACACACACACACATGGACATACACACAGATACATGCACACAGAAACACACCGACATACACACACACATTTGAAGGGGAGCCCAGCCGGCCTGGTTGGCATGAGCTGTTACCTCGGAGCACCGGGCCGAATCAGGGGGACTTGCTCTCCCCTTCTCCTCTCCTCTCCTTCTCTATCCCTCTCTCTCTCACACACACACACTCTCTTCCCCTCTCCATCGCCCTCTCTTTCTCTCTGTCTGTCTCTCTCTTTGTCTCTCTCTCTCCCTTTCTCTCTCTCTTTCTCTCTCTGTCTCTCTCTCTCTCTTTCTCTCTCTCTCACACACACACACACACACACTCCAGTGGTACAGCAGTGCAGCATTTAGCAGTTAGCACTCAGCCCAGTGCATACAGCCATCAGTACAGCCTCGTCCTGCAAATCAATTCCTCAGCTAGCAAAGGCGCTCATCATCATACTGGCCATTAAACATTTATCTCTCTGTGTTTCTGTGCTCCCTGTGGGCTTGCCTCGCCTTGACACGGAGGAATGTGGCAGTTCAGACCGAGACTATAAAATAAAACTACATCAGCAAGCCAGACACAGACACAGTGCTGCTCTCTTTTATTCCCCAAATTTCAACTCTCATTAAAGCAAAAGCTGTTCTTTCTGTCCTCTCACCTCTCACTCTACGAAAGCAGTTCTCTCCATCTCCATCCACACTTGTTCTCTTCTCTACACTCTATTTCCCCTGGTGATGTAGGCTATATCTGGGTGTATGTGGGTATGGAAATACGAGTGTATGAGTGTGTGTGTGTGAGTGTGTGTGTGTGTGCGTGTGTGTGCATGTGTGTGTGCTCGGGCGTATGTGTGTTTGTGTAAGAGTGTGTGTGTAAGGCACTTTGGTTGTCTTAAAAAGACGTGTGTGTGTGTGTATGTGTGTGTGTGTGTGTGTGTGTGTGTGTGTGTGTGTGTGTGTATGCATCTGTCTAACCCATGCCCTGTCCATTCCTGTACCCCCCAGGTCTAAGAAGTACTCCCTGCTGGGTGGCAGCAACCTGCTGATCAGCAGCGTGAGTGATGACGACGCGGGCACCTACAGCTGTGTGGCGCACAACATCAACGAGAACATCACGGCCTCCTGCGAGCTCGTCGTCCTCGGTGAGTGTCACCACCAGCACGCCGAAGAGGGGGGGCGGGTGTGGGGGGTACCCAGGGGGGCGGGGGTGGTACCCCCTGATCAAGACCAAGTACCCAAGACCCGAAGACACAAATATAGCAGGGTCGGGGATACCAACATGTTAATGTAATTAATGGAAAATACCACCATGCTGACATACTTCGAATAAAAGGGGTCATGTACTCCCTGGTCAAGACCCAGTACCCAAGATCCAAAGACACGAAAATAGCAGGGTCGGGGATGTACCGACATATAATGTCAAAGCTATTACTCCCTGTAAAAGGTGGAGGGGTAATTCACATTTTGCATGCCGGCCCATTCCTCTCAGGCTCTCAGGCTGTTTTTAAGTTATTTTGGTATTGGTGCCTCAGGCAATTATGTCTAGCAGTCACATTCTCGGGATTCTGAGTCCAAAAAAGTGCTCAGTGTGTTGCCCCCGTAAAGTATCTTGTTTGCTGGTTATTTGGATATGTGAGAGAGTTATAGTGTACTTTCTCCATCTGCTTGTTTGGTCAATTAGCGCCTGTTTTAGGGGCTTGTCAGTCATAGCGAGTGAGAAAATGCAATGCCGGGAAATCTCAGACCGAGTTTATTGGCCGATGCCAATCAGTGGCTTTAGCTGTCACAGTAGGCAAGGCTCCTGCCAAAACTTACCGACACACACACACACACACATACACACACTCATACTCATTGCCCCTTACACACACACACACACACACACACATACACACACACGAATGATGGATGACTTTGGGGCCTAGAGACCGAGGGGAGGAACAAATGAGGCAGTTTGGGCATCCCATGCGGACGAGGCTGCCCTAAATAGGTCCTTAATGCTTTAATGTTTGCTTACTTTGATGAAATATTGATACGGAGCAGTTTTACATTATTAAAACTCACACAGTCAGGGAAATTGCCGTTGCCCCACGGCAGACAGGGGGCTAAATGTCAGCCTCAACGTTTGCCGCACCTGTCACTCTGCGGACGTCCTCCAGTCAAAACCACTGGGGGAAAATAAGCGTGTAAGGGTACTGTACCTCTGAAGTCACTGCAGGTTCAGAGAGGGGGGAGAGGGGGAGGGGGAATAGGGGAAGGGAGAAATAAGAAAAAAGATTGTCCTTGAAGGTGAAGGATTTTTTTTTTCAGACACTCTTGTGTGATGCGCCAGCCGCCATCAATTTCTCTAACCAAGTCACAGCTGAGAAGACAGGCTGTGGGAGAGCCTCAAATTAAGTTCTTTTTCTGTATTCTCAGTCAGACTATGAGGGCAAATAAGAGACCACAAGAGACAGGGAGAGAAAAAGGGAGAGAAAAAGAGATTGCCTGAGAGAACTAAATTGTTACAGAATTTTTTCAGATTCTGGTACATTTGACACTTTATTAAAGTGTTTCTTGAGAAACCTGCTGATGGATTCCTTCTCATTCTTTTCTTAGTCATCGCCCTCCATAACTGTAAGAACATAATGCTAGCGTAGCGCACACACACTCTCATGTGCTTTCCAGGTCAATAGCCTATCACATTAGATCACATTGGATCACATCCGACCTCTACATTCCATAGGATCCAGTCAGAGATTGTAGGCATCAACGTTGACGTGATAGGTTTAGAAATAGCAAGTTCAGAAACAGGTTTGAGCGTAGGGTGCCTTGTAGCGGGCGTGGGCGGCCATGTTGACTCGTTATTTGGCACGACACTCGGCTGCAGCTGTGTGTTTGTTTGCGCTCGCCGCGATGGGGATTAGCTGGGTGATGAAAATAACGAAGTGGAAATAGCAACGGCTTCGTCTCTTTATTTCTCTAGCTAATGGGAAGCGACCACGTCGTGACCCTCTTTCACACTGGAAGCCAGGGGGCTGACGAGGAAGTATCTGAGATAAACTCCGGCAGCCATTTTTAATTTGTCTTTGTTTTTTTTTACTTCTAGCTAAACATTAAAAAGCCCAGGTCTGTTGGGACTAGTACAGGAAGGATTGAATGATATCCTATTTCACATCTTTTTGTTTGAGACAAATGGTTAGATCTCTGCCAACAACCCCCTTGAAACACGTGTGTACACATACACACACACGCACGCACGCACACACACACACTGGGTGTTGGGTGTAAAACTCCCTCTGATGAAACCACAGCGTCCCGTCTCCCTAATCTTTCCCGGCACGCGTCAGAGAGCCTGTTCCTCTTCAATTAATCACCCTCAATCTCGTTAGTTACGCATCACAGGAGGCCTCTACCAAAAACCTTTTATTTCAATTAATCCAATTACACCGAATCTGCAGGATTCATGGCACATGTTACAGCGTCGGCAATCTGCTTGTCTTTTCAACAACAAACACCATGTTTGTGTGTGTGTCTGTGTGTGTGTGGTTTGGATTCTCATGCAGACATCAAGTGGTTTGAATGACAGTCGCATTTTCATGCTGAAGTTGTTTGTGTTTAAGGGAACAGAGAATTTATAGTATAGATGTTTGAATCCCACACACGCAGAGGATGACAAACATAGCCAATGCTAACACTGCTTATAAAGGGATCTCTCAGTCTCCTGCTGTCATACTCTGATTTTTGAGAGTGAGAAGACTTAAATGGCATTGTGGCCTATTCACAAGTAGTTCTGGACATTTACCAGAGTGGCTTTAAATTGTATAGTGAAGACACACTGCGCAAATGGCCAGCTAGCATATTTTGTCAGACCCACCTCTTTGGCACGTTACCCAAGACTTACTGTACCACCTGACTGTCTAAGTTAAAAACTTAGCTTCTATACATTTGGCTCCTATCCTGAGTGTCCAGCCAGCCAGCCAGCCAGCCAGCACTCATGGACTGCCCTGGGGGATCAACTGAAGTGGGTGTTTTGTGGCCACTGACATGGTGAAGTGCAGCTACACAGGGGCATTAAATCCCTGTCCTCAGACTACATGCGCCGCACGATTTGAGCCGGCGAAAAATACTCATTTCAGCCACAGTGTGTTTGCTCCCCGCCCTGCTGGAGACGGATTGGAGGCCGTGGGCCCATTGCGTGACTGGGGTGTAGTTTGTCAGCTTTTATCCATTGCTCTGATGGGGGCTAAGTGACCACTAGCCTAAGCTGCCTCCACAAACATACTACCCCACCATAGGTGCGCACACACACACACATACGCACACACACACATACACATACACACACGCACATGCATACACACATGCACACACACACACATGCACACACACACACACACGCACACATACACACGCACACGCATGCACGCGCACACACACACACACACACACAAACACACACACACACACACACACACACACGTACCCTCAGCACCAAAGCACACTTCTCTAAGAGATTACCGAAGAGGAAAGCCGCTGTTTATGATGTCCAACCTGTGGCCTATCAGTCACCATCGATCCACGCCGGGTTCATCGCTACAGTTATCCCGCTATCGACAGGAACCTGTAGAGGCTTTGAAATTGAGGACACCCCAATCTCTGCAACATCTCCCTCTCCAAACAGCTCTCATTATAGAATTGTTTTTTTTTTTTTCTTCTAAACTCTGCAGTAGCAGATTATGTTTGCCCTCTAATAAGAAGACATAAATAGAATCAATCCTTCTTATCTGCTGCCCTCTCTTTGCCCATTCTAGCTTATTTTGGCTCTGGTAACCTTGAGGAATTTAAGAGCGTTGTGGGAAGGCTTTTGGGCACCAGTAGATATGTTTGACACTTCTCTTATTGGGCCACGCTATAATACAGATAGGCTAGCGGGGAAGATGGATGCCAGCGCAGTAATAGGTTTTCTCCCTCTTTTTTTTTTCTTTTTTTTCCACTTTTCTTTTTTTTTCTTTTTTTTGTACTTGTGTTCTTAGAAGAGAGAAGAGCGTGCGTGGAATTGGACACAGATGGACCTGCGGTTTCCCCGGCTACCCGCTTCATGAGAGACGGAACCGCAGCAGATGGCACATGGGGAACACTTATGCTTGTGATTTGTGTGTTGAATTGGGCCTGTTTTGTTTTTTGTTTTTTTTGCTTTTTTTCTCTCATATTGTGGCGCTGCTGGCATCTTGCACAGTAAAACATTTAACAGCGTTGCTATGCTTGTTTGTGGCAAGGAGTAATAAGGCAGTTTAATTCTGCCGAGACTCATTTCCATTAGGCAAGTTTATATTAATGGGACCCTGTTAAAGTAAATAGATCCAGTTAGGAAATAAATACAGCAGCAGCAGCGTTAATATGACAAAGGAAACTGTTGGAGGTATGCTGTCAGAGTCCCAGAGCAAACACAGCCAAAATATCACTTGTAGACTCTCGAAAGATAGACTAGTGTCTAACATTGTCTTTATTTACATAGTCATGCCTTAGCTCCTAAAGGACTGATACAACATGTTTCCTAAGTGTGTTGTTAAGGTAACTCAAGATTCATTCGAACATGAATTTCAGTGATCTCAGTGGAGATATTGAGTGCTGTGGTGAGAGCATGGATTGTGTTTGCATTTCATTGTTGCAGTTGCATCCAGTAGCATCGCACACTCGAGTTCCTCACTTGTCGTCTGATGTCAGTACCGCATTGGCATAGCATGACACACTGCTCATTAATGCACTGCCACGCTATGTTTGCTTTAATGCTACCTGGATGTTTGAGTTGTGTGTTGAGTGTATTTGTGTGTGTGTTAGTGTGGGTGTGTGGGTGTAGGTGGCTGGCTGTGTGTTAGTAAATGTGTCTGTGTGAGATTTTTTGTGGGAGATGATTCACCTCTGTAGACCAAGTCTCTGTAGACCCTTTTTCATGCACCATCTCCCCTGTGAAAACACTGTCCCTCCATCTCCTCTCATCCGTCTCCTCCCTCAGCGCACAGAGACACACAACGCCACGGCGGCCATCTTTTAACAAAGTAGTGTTTTTTTTACCCACTCTGTGGAATCGTGTGCGATGTGAATGCAGAGCATATTAGGGCCCATAGTTTGCCCGTAATTGCTTCATTCCCTCTCCATGCCTCAAGGCAACGGTAACCCGTGGCAAAGCAGCTCAGCCGCAAGCCTGGTAAATTCCATGACCCAGCACTACTAAAAAATACATGCGCTTGTCTGATGCAATATTAAAGCAAAGCAACCTGTTCACAGAAAGTAAGACGTAGAGTGAGAGGGGGGGAAGGTTTGAAAAGGGTGAAAGAGAGGTTGGAAAATGATAAAAGAGACAGAGAAAGAGAGAGAGAGAGAGAGAGAGAGAGAGAAGGAGGGAGGAAGGAAGGAGGAAGTAGGGTGATAAGGAAAAGTGACACAGTCAACCGGAGGGATTTCAGGTTGCTGAGCATGATGGGATATCAATGTGTGAGTGGTGATTCAACGGTGATTCAGCGGCGTTGTTGGAAAGTAAATGAGTCCTAATCTGTACACGTAGCCATCGAGGTTACAAAGGAACATGATCAATATGGTCGATTTGTGGTGGTGTTTACACTCAGACTACCTGAACTCAGCAGATTTTTGCTCTTTTTTTTCTCCCTCACTCTCTCCCAGCCCTTCTGTGTCATTCCGACTCTCTCACTCACTTACTCACTCTCACCCACTCTCTACAAACCTCTCCCTCTCTCTCTCTCTCTCTCTCTCTCTCTCTCTCTCTCTCTCTCTCTCTCTCTCCCTCACTCTCTCCCTTTCCTTCTGTCTTGTTCTGACTCTCTCACTCACTTACTCACTCTCACCCACTCTCTACAAACCGCTCTCTCTTCCTCTCCCTCTCTCTCTCTCTCTCCCTCACTCTCTCCCTTTCCTTCTGTCTCGTTCTGACTCTCTCACTCACTTACTCACTCTCAACCACTCTCTACAAACCTCTCTCTCTTTCTCTCCCTCCTTCCCTGTGCCTTACTCTCATTCCTCACGATGAATATTATGTATAGAATGCCTTCAAGCAGACACCCTAATTAGTGGCAGTGATAAGCCCCAATTCATCACTGATGGCTGCTATACATAACGATAAGGGCTATTTTAGGACACCATTAGTCTCTGTCTCCATAACTCAGCGGACGGCTCGCGCCAGGACCCTGTCGTCGCCAAGCTAAATTCATCCCGAATCGTTGAGGCGCGGGCCTCTCTGGCCTGGGTGCAGGTCTTTCGACAGGTTGCATCACTGTTTTTTTTTTTTTTTTTTTCACCCCCAAGACAGAGTGGTGTAGCCCTCAGCCCTTCCATCTGAACTGAAGTCAGCCTTCGCCGTGCCACGTATCAGTAGGCTCAAAGGGAGGCCATTGGATGAGGGTTTAGATGTGTGGAGGGTTTGAAGGGAGGATGAGTTGAAATAAATGGTTGTGGGTGAGTGGCTGGGTGGGTGTGTGTGTCTTGTGTGTGTGTCTGTGCGTGTGCATATGTAAGGGGCAATGTATGTGTGTGTGTGCAAGTGTTTGCATATAGGTTGATAGGGTAGTTAGTTGGCTGTGCATGTTGGGCTTGGAAGGGGAGTGGCTGCTATGTGTGGGTATCAGAGATTTTGCACAAACAAGGTGCTCCAGAGCTTTAATAATAGAGGGACAAGCACACAATCACACATACAAACACACACACACATGCAGACACTCTCGCACATACATACAAAAGAGGTTTTTCTGACACCTTGAACCCAGGATAAGCAACAAACACAGAGACTGTACGAGTTGTTTGTTTTTGCTTAATCCCAAAGTGAATTGGTTTGTTGTTGATGTATTTGTCAGAACATTAGATTGGTTTTATACAAAAACAAAATCACCTATTCAATTCATCAACAGTGCCAGTGTGCAGTCATACAGCTCGCTTGTCAAATCTCTCTCTGCGAGACTTCACAGCCCAGCAACATTAAGTAATTATTCGTTCCCAGGGCCAAAAAAAATAGACCCAGAATTTTTTTTATTGTTATAACTAAATAAACAAATAAATAAGCCCAGCATGCTCAATCTGTTCTGGTGCAAAGGGGGAAAGCAAAGAAAAAAAAGATGTTCCAGTATTCTTTCTTATCAATGTGGCGCATTCACTAACACCATTACCTTTTATTGTGATTTTTAAAGGCCTGGAGCTTCCAGAAGCTTCCAGAGCTCCAACAGCAAGCTTCTCCCTGAAAGGGTGCCAAGGAAGTGATAAAGTGCCGATATAACAGAGAGGAGGAAGCGAGGGAGAAAGGGGAGAGGAGAGGGGGAGGAAAAAATGGGGAAATAATAATTTCACCCAGTCTCTCTGCTGATAAGGCTCAAAGTGCCAAGATAAGGTGTGTGTACAATCCAGGAGACTTAATGCAGTTACCTCACACAAGAAGCTCATCTGCTGTTAGCGTGAAGAAGAGTGGAAAAAAGGTTGGAATCCGTTGGGGTTTAGGATAAACACACGGCGGGGTGTGAAGGAAAGGAAGCCAGCCAAACGATAAAAAATGAAGTAATTATTATTTTTTTTATTATTAGCATCCAGAATACAGCCTAATTAAATCCCAGACTCACACAGGGTGAAGGATTAGGATTACACTGCTCATTAACCACTAACTCAGATTTAACCAGGAGATTAGCATTTCTAATGTGGCTCTGGAGTGGATCAAGGCCGTTTTTGTTAATGAAATGTGGTATTTCTAGGAAGACACACATCCTGAAAGGGCTGCACTTTCCTTTCCCAATGTAAAATACCTTGAGTGTAGTGATTCTCTAACAACCATACTGTACTGTTAATATTATGCTCATATATTAAATGTGGAATTTATATCTGAAACACATGTGACAATAGCAATGCTAATGCCATGACTCACTGAAGAGAAAGAGAGAGAGAGAGAAAGAGAGAGGGGGGGGTGGTTTAGAGAATGGGTAGGAGTGAGTAAGTGAGTGAGAGAGTCACAGAGAAAGAAGGCCTCCCACTCAAATCCATCATGTATTATTGAAAAGATGCAGCCCCATGCAGGCAGCTGAGCGTGATTTGGGTAATGAATGTTTGTTATTTCCAATAATGATGACTTCAATGGAGCTCATTAGGCCCTTTAACAGCCCAATTAATTTGCCAAAGAAAATGTCAGCAGCTCCATTTTTAATGTTGTCCACTTGTCCTTTCTCTCTCTCTGTCTCTCTGTCTCTCTGTCTCTCTCTCTCTCTCTGTCTCTCTCTCTCTGTCTCTCTCTCTCTCTCTCTCTGTCTCTCTCTTGCTTTCTCTCTCTCTCTGTCTTTCACCGCTTTCCCTCCCCAGTTTCGTCTCTCACACAAAAAAAATGTTTGCCCCATGAAAGCGCTCAATATTAAATATATTGTATAGATCTGTCCTAAATAGCTCAGAAACCGATTGGCTTTCATTGATTTGGCCGCCATCATGCTTTGCACGTAGTTTGATTTGCAGAGAGACAGTGTACCTGGCCTCAGTCTCATTACATGGCCAACAGTAATTGTCAGAACGGACCTACTCCACACACACACACAGACAAACACACACACACACACACACACACACACACAGACACACACACATACACACACACACACACATACACACACACACACACACACACAGACATACACGCACACACACACACACACACACACACACACACACACACACACACAAGCCCACCCACCACCCCCCATTTAGCAGATGAACAGTGTGGGGTCAATGATGATTAATTGCAAGCTCTGAGAATTGTTTTCCCTCTGTGGGCAAACATTTAGCCGTCTACCAGCCAGTCCCGCTCACAGCAGGGGAGGCCGTGTGCCTTTTTTTCCTGATTCAATAAAGATCATATCTACTCGCTACCCGCAAAAAATAAATAAATAAATAAATGAATAAAAACAATTGAGGTCTCTGGACCTACTGAGGATAGGGCTGCTCGTTACAATTAATCAGATCCGATATTAGTATTACTATGTGTTTACTCACAGACGTCGGGATTGTTTTTCTCTTTCAATGAAACTGCCTTTTTGTGTTCGGGTTTTATTTCTGTGGGTAGGGTAATGTTTGTTTATTTTGGAGGGGTTTATCTCCCTGTCATGGAGGATGATGGGCCATGTGCCTGAGCTTTGACAGCAGCAGATGTTAAAGGCATGACAAGCGAGTGGACTCTGGGCAGCTGTTTTTGACACGGGCTTAGGCAAATGCCAGTGAAATGGAGGGAGGAGAGAGGGGGGGTGAGAGCGAAAGAGAGAGAGAGAGAGAGCAGCACCTCATCACACATTACTTTCTGGCCTCTGGACTCTGTCAACCTGCACTGATATGCTTGACCACCAGACACTTGACAGTTGTCCAGTCTGACTACAACAAATCGTCAGTTTACTACATCTGTCTTTAAACCCAGATCTGTCTGAAGCAAAGATGTGAAGTTATAGTCTTGCTCAGAGATGTCATAACCCATACCCAAAAGGACAGACAAAAAAGACTGTTTGGAGTTGACTGTTGGAGAGACTGTATTCTACTATCAGTGTCAGTTTTATCATACTGTGTCTGCAGGTGTGTGTGAACCTCATTATAACTTAAAGAGCCACAGAGTTAGCCACAGAGGCTAATGTCTAAATACTCACAACTTATGTCTATAGACACCATGACTGACCCAGTGTAGGTCCCTTATACTGGGCCTGATCTGGACTAATGTAAGCTGTGTTAGGTGGCTGCATAGTCCCACCATGCACCTGCTCAGACTGAAGCTGGCAAACGTCTAAGCACCCGCAACACCTATAAATTAAGGGTTGCAATGCACTCCCAAGTGGGCTAAAAGCTGGGCTGTTAGCGCAGTCGCTAGTGAATCTCCTAAAGGCATCAGGACGGGAGGGAGGTTTACCAAAGTGCTGACTGCACAGCTTAGCATCTGGCTAGCACGACACCAGCTTATGCTTGTTTGCTGTCTGGGAAAAAAACCTGCTCCGTATACACAGCCACATCTAGTCAAACACAGCACACTGCTCTTAAGCTGATGCTGTGTCACAGCAATCACTCCCGCTGCTGCCGCTTCCGCTGTCTTGTCCACCCACAGGGGCTTATGGGTAAAGAGAGTGTCACAAACTGACGTTTGTGTACTCAGATTAGCATGAAATCTCTTAAAATGCTTAGCTTAACGATTTGTCATCGCTGTCACAACGCTGTGAAAAAAGTGTTGCTATTATGCCTTCAGAGATGAATGTGTTGCACATTACAACATCATCTCACCTTTGACATCAGATTCCTTCTAATCATTGTTTTTATCCAAACACTCAGATTTGTATTATGTCACTGCATCTTTAATGGTTGATGCTGCGATATGGTCTGGTGGTGTCATGTCTGTGACTGACCTCTGACCTCACATGGTTTTGCCACATGGAAACAACAAGAGGTCATGGACAAAGGCACGACCTTTTATGGGCCTGTCAAAAGTTCAGCAGTAGGTTTGTTTGCCCCCCGAGGGGTCTTACAGTAATGGCGGGCATCACCGCCATGTTTTACGGTCAGTTACACACATCAGCCCAGATTAGAACCATCCCGCAGCGGACTATTACACTTACATATTACACCGACTTTGCCGAGTTTATTGTGAGGATCAGTGAGTGAGCAGGAGGTGTTTGGATTAGTGCCACAATTCACCAAAGTGGGTAATTTTGGCAGGAGGAATGATATGTATCTTTAATACCTTACAAAACGTAGCTCTGTGATAAGTGGATCTACAGACATAAGCCATTCAATTGCCTGGAAAAATACTGAAACACCGACAGGGATTAGAATGGTGCCTTTGGATATTTCAATGTCATAAAAAAGGCATTACTGGAATACAAACGGTAACATTTACTGTTCGTAATTCTTTTACTGATTTGATATCAGGAGTGATTCCGGTAAAACTGGATCAGAGGGCCATGATTCACATATTCATTAAAAATCACAAAGAAAGTGTGGCAGGGGGAAGAAAGAGCATTTTTAATGAACGCTTTCTAGTAGGTTTTTTTCTTTTTTTTTTCTGAAATACTGTCCACTCTGGCTCTAATGAGGCCTGAATGGATGGCTGTCATTATAATCTCTAATCCCCCTCAGCTCAGCACGACGGCGCAGGCCTGGTGCGGCCCGACCCGCTACCTGCCAGCTACTCCGCTCAGCCGCTCGTTAATAATTCATCCGCATTATAGAAATACAACTCGGAGAAGGGGGAGGGAAAAAAAAAAAACAAAAAAAAAAAACAAAACAAAACAGTCGTGGTTGTTATAACAACGCATCCCTATCTACACAGAGATAAGTGGAGGTTTGTTTGCGACCCATGTTGCGTGTCATACAGACATGTGCAGCCTCCCTTTTGTAAACACACGCACACACACACACTCTCTCTCTCTCTCTCTCTCTCTCTCTCTCTCTCTCTCTGGTTGGACTCATTTGTGGCAAGTGGCTCCTCATGGAGGAGTGGGTGCCTAGATTGCCGGCTGAGGTGGCAGACTGAGGGAGATGACCCTACCCACCCCCGAGCGCTATAGTACCCCCACATCCACCCACCCACCCACCCATGCGCCCACCCTACCTCAGCACGAGTCCCCCCCCCTGAGACCCCCTCCGCAGGGGGACAGTATTAGCACAGAGCACCCCCGCTCTGGGGAGCTCACACGCCAGATGTTTATTCTAATGACGGATGCACACATTTCCATTTCAATGGGCCAGGGAAAGTCATTATGACCGCCGCGTACAAGATCGCCACTCATACATGCAGACACACACACATGAACACACTCACATGCACACACACATACACGCGCACACACACGCACACACACACACACACACACATGCACACACTCACACACACTGAAACACACACACACACACACACACGCACACACAGACACAGACACACACACACGCAGGCTTGTGCTGAAGGGTTTGTCATGCTAATGTTTCTGCCTGGAGAAGAGGATGGTTTGGCCATGATGGCTTGTCTATTATTCCATAGCTTTGCATTGTCAATAGCTTTCTTTCTTTGAAAAATTACCACTTCCCAGCCTCTAATGCCTTTTTTCCCTCTCAAATCTTTGCTTTATTGATAATTCATTTCATATTCATATCCATTTTTTGCATGTGAGTAAACCAGTCTTTGCGGAATACTCTTCTTAAAATTCAGCAGTGATACCATTTATATTGTATTGAAAGTGCACATTGTCTGGAAACAACAGGTACTTTTGCACACTTATGTCGGAGTATGTAGTGTTTTTTTTTCATTCACACCCTAATTCTAGCAACCAGTAATTGGCGGTTTAGTCCATAGCCTTGGGTGAAAATGTGGCATGTACAGTTTAAAGGAAATCATTACGGCTTAATTAGTGCAATACACCACTGATAAAGTAACACCATAGCTAATGGTATATTGATGTGTGTGGTAGTACCAGTTGAGACTCACACACACACACACACACACACACTCTCGGCCCTAGCCTTGGTGACGTGTTAGTGCTAACACATCAGCGTTTGGCTCTTTACTGCCATATAAAACCTTGAGTGTGTGTCTGGGGTGCTGCTTGCGCACTAAAAAGGGGGCACCGCCTCCATCGGATGGCACAGTGGCACAGTTAATTAAGTGGCCGAAGTGACCCAGAGGTACAGCTATCTGCTCCTGGCACACTCCAGCATGAGGCACATCCGGGGCCCACAGCGGGGGCAGCAGTGGCCGGCTAAGGCCATCGATTAAAATGCAGGCTAGAGAAGGGCTCACTGGCTACTCTCTGAAAAGTAAAGGTGCTTAAATGGTTCTTTAAATTTCTGGATGGTTCCATAGAGAGGTAAAAGTCTGTGTTGTGCCATTAAATTATATGAAAGCTATATTAGAAATGGTTCTTCAGTGCTTCGGATCATAATATGTTATGCCATGTCATATTGGTGTCAAATGGTTCTTTAAAGAACTAAAGGTTCTTCTATGGTATCGCTCTGAAGAACCAGTACTGGCCCTATTATTTTTTAAAGTGTAGGCAGCAACACCAAGCTAAGATCTTATTCTAACTCTTTTTGTAAGACCTGCCAAGACTTTGTCAGGAACATATTGATACGTTACATCAGAAAATGACGTTAAGAGAACTAGATGAAGAGAGAGAAATAAAAGAAAGAAAGAAAAAAAGAAAGGCTGAAAGAAATGTTAGGCCCAAAAAACTTAAGTATTTAGGGGCAGAAAGATGCACAAGGGAAACGGAGACAATTAGATGTGTGTACCTAATGGTGGGTATGTTACTGGCATGTGTCTTGTTTTCTCCTGACAGATGCGTCGTTGTTTTGTTGTGTCTGTGTCTGCATGTCCCTAAAAAAAGAGAGCGGCTCCAGTCTTTGTACTGGCAGTTTTATTTTGCCGGAATATTCTGGAGCTCCATCTCCTTCTCTTTTAGCAGCTGTCTGTCAGAGGAAGCACAATGGCGTTGCACCCAGCAGGTGGATGTGTTTCATTTTCTGACTCACCTGTTTTGCTTTTTCATCATGAAAGGTTGCGTGGCTTCATGCCAGCCCTCCATTTCACTGCAGTACGAATGTGTCAGCAGAATATGGCACGAGTGTGAAAGAGGATAGAGCAGAGAGAAGAGGGTGAGGAATGTAAAAACAAGAAAGAGGAGAGAGAGAGAGAAAGAGAGAGAGAAGGACAGAGAAGACGATGGGAGGGGGAGATTAAGACATAGAAATGGA
This sequence comes from Setipinna tenuifilis, assembly GCA_030347295.1. Lineage (NCBI taxonomy): Eukaryota > Metazoa > Chordata > Actinopteri > Clupeiformes > Engraulidae > Setipinna > Setipinna tenuifilis. The sequence continues at coordinate 16,905,721 of CM059273.1, forward strand.
GCTGAGTGGAACTGGAGAATATGACAAAAAGAGAGAGAGAGAGAGCGATAGAGAGAGAGATAGAAAGAAAAAGAGAAGTAGGGAGAGTTAAGTTAATGGGTGGGAGAGGCCATCTACCTACCACCCAGAGACTGTCTAGCTGCCACAGGCTTGCTGTGAGAGATGGGCACCCTGTCATTCTGTTCCACAGGCCAGCACACTGGGTGTCTCTCTTACGCTCACTTCCTGTCTCTCTCTCTCTCTCTCTCTCTTTCTCTCTCTCTCTCTCTCTCTCTCTCTCTCTGTCTTTCTCTCACTCATATTCACATGCCACACTTCCCTGCTGTTCATTCCTTTCTTTCTCTGCCACACTGCTTTTTCTGACCTGTTCTCTGTTCTGTTTTCTTTTCTCCTCTCTCACTCCCTCTCTCTCTCTCACTGCCTCCCCTCTGATTCATGATCGGGCTCTGTCAGTCTGTCTCCACAGCAACTGTTTCTTTTCTTTCACTCTTTGTCTCTGAGTTCCTCAGCCGCTTTCTTCACCTTTGCTGGAACTCTCTCTCTCTCCACCTCCTTCATTCCCTGTCTGCCTGTCACTCTCTCTTTTTCTCAAACTGTCTGTACCTTCCCTCCCTCTGTCTGTCTCCTTCTCTTTTGCTCCCCCCCTCTCTCTTTCTCTCTCTCTTTCTCTCTCTCTCTTTCTCTCTCTCTTTCTCTCTCTCTGTCTCCTCTGGCACTGTCATGTCACACTGAAGCGATGAATAATAAAAAAACAAAACTTCTCGCGGCGGGCGCACACACAGATGGCTCTCATCTGTTGAATCTCACCCCCCCCCCCCCCCCCCCCCCCCCCCTCCCCTGCATAGCCGCGCGCGTTTGGGGTGTTTGCATATCTGCGGTGAGTATCTGTCAATCAGACGCTTTTATCCGCCTCCCCGCGAAACATCTTCACTGGCTGTTTACTCGTCCCCGCGCCGCGCTGACTGACAGCGCCATTTGTTTCCTCCCTCTCCGAGCAGCCCGCTTCCATCCGCCTGGGCCATTGTTGATCAGAAACACACACGGGCGCACACGCAAAGTCGTGCGTATTCGCGTATTCTTTTCTCACACACTTGCTTTCAACTTCTTCTGTCTCTCTTTCTCTTGTTTTCGGTTGCTTTGTCATGCACTGAAAACAGGAGACACACACACTTACAAACATGTGCATAAACATACACAGACACAGGCACGTACATACTCACACACACACACACACACATATACACACACACACCCAAACACACACATGCACACACACACATACACACACATTTGCTTAAAGGCACACCAGAAAACACACACACACACACTAAAAATAAGAGAAACACACACACACACCTTACTTGGTTTTAACAAACTCACAGATAGACTCTGATGAGCACTTTTTCTGAAAGCTGTCCATCCTGATTGATCTGGGAGTGTTTCATGATGAGCTTAAGTAATGACTGGTCCATCTGCTACCACTACACATTTTGAGAGCAGCCACTGCCCAATTTCCAACAATTTGTCCAGCCACACTTATCTCAGTCCTCAGTCAGTCTCAATAGGCAAAATGTTGTTTTCCATCAAAGGGTACTTCTGGAAATAGTTATTCAATGCAGTCAGTAATTTTCAAGAATAGGCATATTGATTGTGGTTTGCTTGTATTGCTTTTTTTTGAGAGATGTTTTATTAGACAATAATTACATTTCTGGCCGTGCAAATGGTCAAATGGGTTTTGTTTATACTTTGCTTCTTTCGGTACCATGTCATGTAGAAGACATAGCCACTTGAATTATCTATGTTATTCACCTTTTATCAGCCTCCTGCAGAATTTATACACACACACACCACACACATACTGACATGCATAATTATCTAGTAATAGACAAATATTAACACACACACCACTCTCTCTCTGTTACACACGCGCGCTGACACACACACACACACATACACATTAACATGCATGTAATTATCCAGTCACAAACTAGTACCAACACACACACGTACGTTATCTTCATGTATGCAAATCCTTTGTCTATCCATAAAGAACAGAAAGGGGCTTTCAGGCCCTACAGCAGGTCATTGAGTGGCTGAACCTGATTTGTCCAGAGTGTTTGCTTGTCAGAGGCATGTCCGAGTGGCATTTGGAGGCACGGCAGCTTTGTCCTGTCCTGCTCTGTTTGTGCGGCCTCTTCAGCTCCTCGAGAGCGTGCTCAGCACGTCTCAGCTCTGTTTGCCATCACTTCACAGCCCGTTTGTCTTTGCTATCCAGCACAG
>CM059273.1:16913000-16915500 GCA_030347295.1 Setipinna tenuifilis
ACGCACACACACACACATACACATTCACACTTATACATACACATTTTTACACGCACATACACATACAAGTGCACGCACACACATACACACACACATCATACACACACATACACACACCACACGCACACAAACACAGTTGTGTACTTTAATTCTAATTTAAGGTAGACTTGGTGCCAACACTTGTGTCCAACATACATACTTGCATTCTAAGCCAGGGAATCTATACAAACTGGCATCATTTATTTAGATTATTTATCTGGGTAAATACACACACACAAACACACATATAACACACACCCAAACCATTCACACACACTGTAGTACATGAATGTATAATAGGAAAAACTTGTACACACTTACACACACACACTAGATGCCCTTACACACATATACAGCACATGTTCTAATCACATTGATGTGCCACCTACTCACCCACCCACCCCCCCACACACACACGCACACAGAAACACACAGAAGCACACAGAAAAAAAAAACACACACACACACACACACAGAAACACACACATATAGACATGCACACACACACACACACACACACACACAAATTCATTATGAGTAGCAGCAAGGACCGCCTGCTGGAGGCTGATTCTGACCCAGCCCAGGAGGTTGTCACAGTGGGTCCCCTCCGCCAGTCATCTGTCTCTGCTGGCAACGGGGGCCTGGGAGTCGTCCCTGGCAATGCCAGGCATCCTGGCTCCTGGGGTGTGGGGTCTGCATGACACCCACACTCACACTCTCACACATGCTCACACACACACACACACACACACTCACGCACGCACACACACACACACATGCACACACACACACACACATATACACACACACACACACACACACACACATGCACACACACACATATAACAAAGCCTTTTCCTCCTGTCAACGCATAACAATAGCAGAATAGAGTTAAGGACAGACTCCTTTATTAAGAGGGATTGTGAAGCTGATGGACACATAAAAGGCGCTTTCAACAAGGTCCTCTCATCTGCCTGAGTGTTAACTCAATCTGAGCCATGGCAATTACCTCTGGGGAACGCAGGCAGAGAGGATGCGCCTGAAATGGAGGGAGCAACTGAAGGAAAGGTAGAGGATGGAAAAGAGGAGAGAAGAGAAGAAAATAGAAAAGAAAAGAAGAGCAGCTCAGAGATTTGACATATGGAAAGGTTTGAAAAAAAGACAACTGGCAGTCATGCAGAATATTACACTTCCAGAAATGAAAAGCTGTACAATGAAAGCACTAGTCACTTCTAGAGAGTGTGAAAGACAGAGGGAGGAGAGAGAGAGAGAGAGAGAAGAAAAAAGGGGAGAGAAGAAAGGGGCTATTCATATTGGGCGCGCTAACACAAGGAGAAAAAAAACAAAAAAAAAGAAACATGTTTCACATGTGAGGCCAGAGAGTTTTGTTTTGCCTGCCCACCAGCAGACAGGCTGGAGCTCTCCTAGCGCATGTGATGTTCAGTCTCGCTGCGTGCAGTGTAGTGTTGTCGTTAGCTGAGCCCCAAGCCCCCGCTTTGAAGCACAGCTCACAGGGCCAGTTAGCAGCACATGCAGCTCGCAGCATATGTGGCCATGGCCATGTTTGATACTGCCTTCCATGGGCAGGTCTAATTGGATTTCTATGTGTAGCCGCGGCCCTACTTCAGGGAGTCATTCAAAAAAAAAAAACATGAGGATTTTGTATTTACACACTGGACACACACACACACACACACACACAATAGCACACACACACACACACACACACACACACACACACACACACACACACACACACATATATATATATATATGTATATGTATATATGTATGTGTGTGTGTATACAGTGGCAAGAAAAAGTATGTAAACATGGTTTTCTGAATAGATTTGTCATAAAATGTGATCTGATCTTCATCTTCAAGTCACATGTGAAGATAACCACAATGTGCTAAAGGTAATACTGCAAAATAAACTATTACATCCAAAAGGCTGTGTGCAAAAGTGAACCTTTGAGACTGATCACTGGTTTAATCCTCTTTTGCTACAAATAAACTCTGGCCCACCTGGTTAATGTGAACTAGATATACACAAGAGTTAGGAGGTATAGCCCATTGTTCTTCCAATTAAGCCATATTCTAAGGATGTCTGAAGGAAATTTCTATACATCTGCGGGTTTTCTATGTATCTCAATGGGTGGTGATTTATGATAATAAACTCAGGACCTTACTTTTTTCTTGCAGTGATGGCAAGTTTGTCCAGTACCTGAGACATTACACCAGCTACAAATCATAATGCTCTCTTAACTGCAATTCAGAATAGAGTGGGTCCATTAATTGCGTTGTTGGATGTCATCCAGGTGCTGTGTGTTGTTTGTGCATAATTCATTATATGTTTCACTAATCCAAAAACTGTTCTCTAAGTACAGTTGTCTAGTGTCAATGAGTTTGGTCTTTTGGAGAGCAACGTGTCCTTTGTAATGTCCTGCCATGGGCACACTCA
>CM059273.1:16920500-16923000 GCA_030347295.1 Setipinna tenuifilis
CAGCCAGTATTAGCACCCAGCTTCTTCTTGCTCATTTATGCAAGGGGCTAAATGATGGATGAAAATGTAGCGGCCAAAAACGCTCGGAACTAGTTGATACAGCCCTAATTTGGGATACCTGTACCCCCACCCACTCGCCGCTTTCTCCTTCCCCTTTCCACCACCCACCTTCAAAACTTGTAGGCTCATCGTTTTGAGTGAGTTAGTGCCGCACTGGAGGGGAACCAGAGAGAGATGTGGGCTAGTTTTGTGTTTGGTGGATGAAAACCAACAGACCAGTGGTGCTGCCTAAGATGGGTTAGCAGGTGCTGAGTCTGTGTGTTTGTGTTTGTGTATGTGTGTGTGTGTGTGTGTGTGTGTGTGTGTGTGTGTGTGTGTGCATGTGTGTGTGTGTCTGTGTGTGTATGTGTGTGTGTGTCTGTGTGTGTATGTGTGTGTGTGTGTCTGTGCGTGTGCGTGTGTGTGTGTCTGTGCGTGCGTGTGTGTGTGCGTGTGTGTGTGTGTGTGTGTGTGGGCATGCGTGTGTGTGTGTGTGTTTGTGTGTGTGTGTCTGTGAAAAGCTTCTCTCCATGGTCTGGTTGAGGAGATGCTTTAGCAAAATAGAGCTTTTCTCTGTGGTCCATCTCCGGTGAAGATAGCCAGGTGGGCAGACTCTCCCCTCCTCCATCCACTCCTATCTCTCTCTTCTCTCTCCTTCCCTCTCTTCTCTCCCTTTCTCTCTTTTTTTTTTCTTTCCATGATGTTCTCTGATAGAAAGCTAGATCGCAGCGGCCCTCAGGAGGGTTGCCACCAGAGATGAAGTGGGTACTACACAGGTAGCATCATCTCTCTCTTTCTTTTTCTCTCTCCCTCCCTCTCTCCCTCTCTCCTTGTATTTGCCAAAGCTCCTCATAGGCCCTTATCAGCACTGGACCTGCTAGGCCGTTCGCTGTCCTCATAAAAAATAGAAGCAAAAATGGAAGGAAGCAGGAGGAAGAAAATCAGCAGTCACCTCACCCACGGAGGCAATCAGCTGAGCGGGCTGCACATTACAGTCCCCCAGCTCTCTCCACATCACCTCTCCCTCCTCCTCTTTTTTTCTCCTCTCCTCCTCCTCTCCTCCTCCTCCTCCTCCTCCTCCTCCTCCTCCTACCCTTTCTCCTTCATATTACAGCCCCTCAGGTCTCCACATCACCTCTCCCTCCTCCTTTTTCCCTCTCCTCCTCTCCTCCTCCTCCTTCTCCTCCTCCTTCATATTACAGCCCCTCGGCTCTTCCCACCACCAGCACCACTTCTCCCTTTTCCTCCTCCTCTTCCCCCTCCACCTGCTCTTCCTCCCCAGCCTTCTCTAGCCCACTGCAGCTAAACAGACTCCATATTTCAGTCTCCCAGCTTTGCCCACCACCTCCTCTCCCTCCTTCTCTTCCTCGTCCTTCTCTCTCCCTCCTCCTCTTCTTCTTCTTCCTTCTCCTCCTCTCCGACTCTTCCTCTTCTTCCTACTTTTCCCTCTCTTCCTTCTCCTCTCCCTCCTCCTCCTCCTCCTCCTCCTCCTCCTCTTCTTCTTTCCCCACCTCCGCTAGCCCACCCCAGCTGAGCCTGGCTTAGCGTCAGATTGGGTTCTTTTCCCAGCGCGCTCCCTCCAGCACAGAGAGAGTTGGCCCAACCAACCTGCTGCCTGCTTTCATATCCTGAGCTCCTTTCAAGTCTCCTTTAATTAGATTAGCGACGTGCTTGTTCACTTTTTTTTTACCCCCCTTCTTCCTCCTGTGCAGGGCTCTCGTTTTCTCTCACCCCCCACCCCCCCCTTCTCTCTCTCTCCGTCTCTCTGCCTCTCTCTCACTCAACTTGCTCACTTTCTCTCATCCATTTAATGAATCTGCCTATCCGACTGGTATTTTTGTATTAAAGCAACTTATCCTTTTTTGGCAGAACAAAAGCCTGGCTCCCAAGCCCACCTCCCTTTCCTTTTTTTTTAGTCATCCTTTCTCTCTATCTATCTCTTTCTCACTCTACCTTTCTCTCTCTATCCCCCTCTCTCTCTCTCTCTCTCTCTCTCTCTCTTTGTATTTCACATTCACAAACTGTCAGATGTGATAGGATAAGAGAGGCCCTGGCTGTCTCCTGAGGGAAATTGATGGAATTTCTTTAGGAATGCAAATAGCTTATAGCAGCAGAAAATCGTCTGTCATCGCAGCTGACTTCCCCTTATCTCTTTCTCCTCTCCTTCTCCTCCTCTCTCTACCTCCTTCCCCCCTCTTTTCTCTGATTTTTCCTTCATGTCTCTGTGCTTCTTGCATCCTATCTCTTACCCTCTCTCTCTCTCTCTCTCCTTCTCTGCTCCTCCCAACACTCCGCTCCTCTTCATCCCATTCTTCCATTCTATCGGAGGCATCTTCCCTGTAATTAAATATGAATTATTGATTCGCGTCACACTTTGACAGTTGTCACGTCTTTGCGAGTTTTGAGAGGGTGTGTGCCAGACAGGCGACATGGCGACGACTCTCGTCTCCAGCTTTGCCCC
>CM059273.1:16928000-16985500 GCA_030347295.1 Setipinna tenuifilis
GCTCCCTCTGCTACAGTATTTATGGTAATACAGTGGAGTGAGATATTGACCACTGCGAGTAAAGAAGGTCGCCCTCTCCTTACAGGAGCCAACTTAACCACCACTCACTCACATATATAAACCCACACACACACATACACACACACTCACACACACACACACACACACACACACATGCGCACATACATTCATAAACACACATATGCACACATACACACACACACTGCCAAACCATGTGTGGCACTTGTAAACAACCCCCGTGGTGTCTGGGGAGGTCTGTTGAGCGGTAGAGGTGGTTGGCATTCATGCATGAGGGTCTGCCTATTTTCCTCTTGGCTGCCAAGACCCTGGTGAGCAAAAAAGACAGAGGGATGAGAAAGAGGGAGAGAAAGACAGAAGAGAGAAAGCAGGAGGAAGGGAGAGAGAGAGAGTGGGAGTGAGACAGACAAAGAGAGAGAGATGGAGAGTGTGTGAGTGTGTATGTGTTTGTGTGTTTGTGAAGGAAGGAAAGAGAATGAGAGCAAAGCAGAAAAAATATGGCAGAGAGAGAGAGCTCAGACTGAGAGAAAGGGAGAGAGAGAGAGAGAGAGAGAGAGAGAGAGAGAGAGAGAGATCACCTCGTTCTCCATCTGTATTCTGCACCGGGTGGTTGACCTCAGTGGGCTCTTCTCCTCACGCATGGCTTGCCCTCCAGGCCAACCTTAGCAGGCCACACCACCCCCCAGTCCCAACCCCCAACCCCCAACCCCCACCCCCCAGCAAGTCTCATCATGCCCCCTCCCCAGACGCCTCACCCCCCAGCTCGTGTCGGTTCTGGTGCACAGCAGGGCCAAACGGTGCTGTGCTCCAACTGTTTCCCTGGCAACGATGGAAGGCGTGAAAGCACCTGGCTCTCCCTCTCCCGCCCTAATACAGGAGGCCTCGCACATTCTCCTACAGGTTACGGGGGCTGCACAGGTCCCAGATCGAATGGTGTGTGTGTGTGTGTGTGTGGGGGGGGGGGGGGGGTATGTATGCTGTGTCTGTAGTATAAGTGTAAGTATAAGTATTGCTCATGGCAGCAAAGTACACTTCCACCATCTAGAAATAGAGATAAATACACCTGTCTAGCCTAAGGTAAATCCAATGCGAGACTGAAGGAGGGGTAGAAGAGGGTAGTGTGTGTGTGTGTGTGTGTGTGTGTGTGTGTGTGTGTGTGTGTGTGTGTGTGTGTGTGTGTTTTGGAGGGCATTTGTAATTGTGTGCTTTCCTGTATTTGGTGATGTGTGGTGTCCATGTCTGCTGTGTTGATCTGTGTATGTGTCACAGCCAGTGTGTGTGTGTGTGTGTGTAAGTGTGTGGGTGGGTGTATGGTTAAACCACATGCACATCCACTGGATAGCCTCAGCACTGGATAGCCTCAGCATTGATTCTCCTCACTCTCCCCACATCGAAGCACACACACACACACACACACACACACACACACACACACACACACACACACACACACACACACACACACACACACAGCAGGGGGCAGAGGCTGCGTAGCGAGCTTTGGCATCGCGCCTCCTGAAGCACCACCTCTCCTGAAGAGCCTCCAGCTCCAGTTTCGCTTCCTCCTCCAACTTCAGCTCCAGCTCCAGCTCCAGTTCCTAGTGCCTAGTCCAGCCTCCACTGCCGCTCCAGCTCCTCCTCCAGCTGCTGCAGCCTGCCTGCCGGCAATCGGCAACCGGCAGCGGGCCCTGCGGGCACCCAGGCCCAGATTGGAGCTGACAGCTCTGGGGGTGTTTCGCCGCCTCTGGATGAGAGCCTGCAAATGGTGGTCTCTGGAGATTAATGCATGATATCATTATCAATGCCAGAGCCTTCACTCCTCGTTATACGGCTGCAGGTGCGGCATTGGGAAAAACACCAGCAGCCAGCGATTTTATTCAGAGGATGAAACGTCTGGTGTGTGTGTGCGTGTGTGTGTGTGTGTGTGTGTGTGTGTGTGCGCGCCGTTTACTTTTAATGGAAAGCAAAAGTCAGAACACAAACAAGTTCTAAAGTAGCTGTTGGTTTTCACTGACAGTCTCTACCAACTGTTGTTGCACATAATTCTCTTTTTTTTTCTTTTTTTCTTGTACTGTGACACATTCAACACAGGTGTTCACTGAAACACAGTGCATTCATCTTAATGTGCATTTCTCTCAATCAATCCATGGCTTACTCTTTACCTCAAGATAAGAACAATGAAAAACAAGCAGTCTATCATCTGACGTGTTATGCAGCACGCATTCTGCCTCTTATCAATTCTGTAAAAACTGTCTTCTGTAAAGACAGTTAAAACACGGCGGGGTGGTAATGTGTATAGCGTATGCCTGCATTAGGTGTACAACCAATGAGCAGTGTGTAAAAATGGAGCTTATTCCCTCTGCCAAGCTGTAACAATGGCACAGTGGTGAGGCAGAGAAAGAAAGAGGGAGAGAGAGAGAGAGGGAGAGAGGGAGAGAGAGAGAGAGAGAGAGAGAAAGGCGCAGCAGAGGGAGAAGGATGTGCCCTCAGAATAGCGCCTTTTGTCACAAGATATTAGCCACGGACGCCATTCAGTCAGGGCACGGTCCGCTAAAGCTTTCAATCACCCCGCCGCTGTCTTCCACGCCGTCATCGCCTGCGCATTAGCCCGCTATCCCGCCACCATCTCTCCATTGGATTAGATTCACGCTTCAGCGGACAAATTATTGTTATTGTGTAAATTAGACGAGCAAATCCTCCTCCACCCCAGCCACCCCACCCCTCCTCCTCTCTTCTCCTCTGCTCTCCCCTCCTCTCCTCTCTTCCCCTCTCCTCTCCTCTTCCCTCCTCCTTCTCTCCTCTTCTCTTCTCTCCTTGTCTGGAGGAGATGGATGAAAATGAGAAGGAATGACAAGAGACAGAGCGAAATGGAGATGGTGAATACTGATCAGAAGATTACCGCCCAGGTATTCTCCGAATAGAATGCTTTTGTGGCTTATCTGGGCGATAGAGGTCCTATTTGCTTTCTTCTGGCCCTCACTCCATCTCTGTACACCTTTAAAAGCTGTGTCTTTTAGATACACTCGGCATAATAAAAGTGGGTGGCGTTTGTATTACACTTCCAATTTATGCTCTGCCTGAAGGGCTTTCTGTCTGGAGTTGTGTGAACATACAGGCCCTGAAGCGGCCATTGAATAATTTCCATTATTGACTCAGAGGTTGTTATTGCGCTACGGACGTTTTGGCACCGTGCTACGCAGAGTGTCTCAGCAGGCTTGTGACTTGTGGCTGAATGTGGTGTGAAGCTTCCAGGAATTGTCTGGTCGTCTCTCCCCGGCTCCCCCACCCTCCACCCCCTGGTCTGGCCAACTTGGGAGGTCGATTGGTCACAAACACGGGTGAGCCATGGCCAATCCCAGTGATTGACTGAACCGTCTGAGAATACGACAAGCCAGACGACAGAGCCAGACATAAACCCTCATGCCGTGAAAATTCCCCATCATTCCCTAGCGAAGGGAAGTGGGAATGCACTCTCTACCTTTTTTTTGTCTTTCTTGCAATTCTGGACTGCGTGGACTGGACTGGAAAAGGATGGCAGATTAAGCCAGGGCAGGTAGCAAGAAAATGGCAAAATGGTGAATGGGGGAACTTAATTTTCAGGGGAAAAAAAAAAGAAACACAACTGCTGGCTGGGCTTCAGTGGGCAGCGTTGGTCTCACTTATGCTCTGTCACTCCCCTGAATTGGCAAACGTGATGGACTGCGGTGTCGGCGGAGCACGTCGCCACAAACGGCGTATCCGTCTTCTTTATGGGAGGCTGCGGTGGTGAGGGCAGCCGGGCCCCAGTCCGCGTGGACAGGCGAAATGGATGTGGACGGCCGACGTTGGCCCATTTCAGGGGTTGTCTAGTGGGATTGATTTACCGCGGACTTAATGACCTTTCCCCCCTCTCTCGTTCCATTAAAAATATATTCTTCTCCAGCTCGATAATAGACCATGACAAACTTCACAGGGCTGTCCGTGTGTGTGTGCGTCTGTGTGTGTGTGTGTGTGTGTGTGTGAAGGTGTGCATTTGTCTGTGGGTATAGTACGAGCCTGAAAATGGAAAAGTGCAGGGGTATGCCTTGTGGCCAAAAAAAATGAGAGCAAAAATATTTTTCTAGACGCTTCCATTTCAGTCTAATGTTCCTGTGATGTCCTGCAGTATTGATTAGCGGAGGTGGAGGGGCATTTCATAAACCTGACACATCGTGGTAGCACCGCTTCAAAAATTGATCCCTTCCATGATAGAATGCCTACACGTAACCCCCGTTTGTCATCTCCCGCGCGCCGGAGAAAAATGGAAGATGTGGAGAAGCTGAAAATTGGAGAGAAAATAGAAACGCCACGAAAAAAAAAACTATTTTGTTTTCTCCTTTTTCGGAGCAGAGAGCAGGGTGGCAAGATGCCAGAGCATTAAAGGCCGACAAATGGGGGGGCAAAATGGGTGGGGGGGGGGTGCAAAAAAATAATTCAAAACCGCAGTGGCATCCATCATCCCGTTCACCGGGTCTTTCGGGGTGTGGGCGTGTGACAGCAAGAAATTCCATTTAACTGCAAAAATACGTTAATCATTTACGAGACACGTGTTCGGGGGATTGTTTTTTCGTCTGCGTAGCCAAACGGTCACAGGAGGGCGGGCTTAGTCGTGTTTCACGGTAATGCACAACCTCCTCTCGCGTTCGCTCCTGCATGTCGCGTTCAATCTTGGAACGGTATCGTGCTCGTAAGGTGGCTTGCGAAGGACTAATGCAGTACATTATTATGCTGCAAATCAGCCTGCAAATTTTGAGGATAAAATGAAGTGAAAGTTTTTTGTTAGCCTTGCCTCTGGCTGTTTTGAGACAGATGGTTAGCAGTTGGGAAAAAATTATGTACAAAAACATCACCTGCACCAACCCCTTCAGCTCAACACCACTAGTTACCTTGTTGTACTGTTCCTTAAAGATTGGTTCAGACTATCAGCTAGCAGAGACTCCACTGTGAAATGCTACCATTTTGGCAATATGACCACTGCCACTACCAATTCACTGTCACTAGACTGACCCTCCATCATTGCATCCCTTTGTGCTTGGTCACGAGCTGGCTGCCCTTGCAGGTTCAGTCTTGTAGAGTGTGAAGTGTGAAGATGGAAGGAACATGATGTTCTTAAATCATTTTTTTTTTTTTTACTGAAGCAGAGTCTAATGATGAAGTCCTTTCATCCATGCTGCTATAAGCATGGTGTGGTGCAGAAAAAAAGGTAATCTACCATGTCTTGAGAAACTTTTAAGAAACCTAAACTTTTTGTGTGTGAAGTGAAGCAAGGAAGGCAAGGAATCACTTTTGAGTGACAACTTTTTTCAGAAAGAGTGGTTCGGCTTCTCTTAAGCCGAGGAGCAGCAGGTGGCCTGTAATATGTTCTCCCTTTTTTAACTCCCAGCAGATCAAAACCACTTGGGCTTGCCTCCCCTTAATTTAATGAGCCTTGAAAAAAAGTATTGTGTTTTTCATCTTCCTGTGGGCGTCACTTTGAAGTCATACCTTACACAGTTGCTCTCGGCTAGAGAGCAAAATTAGAGAACTTCCACGATGAACAAGGCAAACTAGATGACGCTAGTACTGTGCAGTTATTACATTACACTTAGCTGACGCTCTTACCCAGAGTCACTTACAAGTTATTCAGGTACAGGGACAATCCTCCTGGAGCAATGTGGGATTAGATGCCTCGCCTTGCTCCAGGGGCACTTCAGCCATGAAAGAGGATGCAGCAGCATTAGGTATTTGCTTCCGCACCCCCATTCCTCCTACTGGTACGGGATTCAAAGCTGTGACCCCAAGACCAACTCCCTAACCACTAGGCCACATCCGCCCAGTTGCAGTTATTCACAACTTCCTCGTTTGCTTGTTCCATCCATTTTTGTGTTCTTTTAAAAATATATTCTGCAACAGATAAGAGCTATCATTTGTATTATCCACTCCACAGGTCTCCTGTTCTTTGTTTTGTTGCATAAGATGGCATGGGTAGAAGATTGGCTGTTGCAGATGAAGCACAACAAGGGCAAAAGGAACAGCAGCCGTCTGTTAGCAGGCAGCAAACAAAACGGTCGATTTCGACAAAAACAAATTCCCTTGATCTCAGTTTGAGCCCTGAAATTGAGCACAAAATGGCAATGTACAAACAGGAAAGGGAGGCAACAGGGTAGGAAAAAGAAATTGAGGGAGAGAAAGCAAGGAGTGTATGCATGCACGTGTGTGTGTGTGTGTGTGTGTGTGTGTGTGTGTGTGTGTGTGTGTGTGTGTGTGTGTGTGTGTGTGTGTGTGTTTGTTTGTGTGTGTGTGTGTGTGCGTGTGTGTTTTAAAGGAGGGGGGGGGGGTCCTTATTTGTGTACTATAATGAATCAAAGCATGCTGAGTAGTCACTCAGATAGCGACTGAGCATGGCAGAGGATCCTCAGCCAAAAGGCTGTATCGACCTCGTCTGGTCAGGGGCAGGGCCTCTGTGACCTGGTTGGCTTTTGGATAGTTGGACAGCCAGACAGCCCTTCCATTGATCAGAATAAACCTTAGCGCACACACCTCTGTACCTTCTCCTTTTCCTCAGCCCTTGCTAAGCTAGCAGAGCCATGTTGAAGCCATTAGGCACAGACCCTCTTTGGCTTGGTTGTAATTTGGCTTAGTGGTTGCTAATGGGCCGACACTCACGCCATGGCGTGAAGAGGAATGTGGCTGAGGGTTTTGGGGGGGGGTTGGAATTAAAGGGAGGAAAAAAGGAACGAAGGATTTTATTGTTTCTTTGTTTTGCTGAGTTCCAGATGTGGTGGGGCAGCCTATAAAAGTGTCTTTTTTATTTTCGTCTAGACTGAAGAAACCGTGTGTTTGTGTGTGTGTGGTGTACTGTATGTGCGCCTGTGTGTGTGTGTGTGTGTGTGTGTGTGTGTGTGTGTGTGTGTGTGTGTGTGTGTGTGTGTGTGTTGAATGTTTGTGTGCCACAATGGATAGTTGTGACTCCTCTCAAACAAATTCATCCAGAGCAGAGCTTGGAAGGTGTGTGTATGCATGACACTAACAAAAAAAGACCCCCCACTACTGCACGCAGACGACTCCTGGACCCTTACAGACCAGCAAGGAGAGCGGGAGTGACTCTCTGGACGTAATTTGTGACTAATGGACCCTTAAACTGCGACAGTGGAATGTGTTTCCAGGTACTTAAGCTACATGGAGCACGCGAAACCACTGCAGACCTTTAAAAGTCTCATTTGAATCAGAGATTTTTATTTCTTTCTTAATCTAAGAAATCACCTTCCAGCTGAAGTTTTTTTTTTTTTTTCGCTCTCGTTCCAGATCAAGAACCGTGTAATGAGCCCCCTTACAAACTCCTAATGTTTCTTCCAATTTTTCTCCAAATGTGTGTGTGTGTGTGTGTGTGGGTGTGTGTGTGCATGTCTGTGTGTCTGTGTGTGTGTGTCTGTGTGTGCACATGTGTGTGTGTGTGCAGTTGTCCATGTGTGTAATCTGCATGCAAAATACACACAAAGAGTTTTTTATTTGACTTAATGGCTGTTTGTACATTTCCTATTCTCCCCTGTGTATGTAGGTATGTAGGTTGTAAGACTTTGTGTGTGTGTGTGTGTTTGTGTGTGTGTGTGTGTGTGTGTGTGTGTGTGTGTCGGTGTGTGTGTGTGCCTAAGAGGGAGAGACTAAGAGAGAGAGACTAAGAGAATAACTCTCTGAGTGACTGACAGAGCTGCTATCCTTGTACAGTATGTTCCCCCTGACCTGATTCCTGCTTCCAGCGCCCACTCTACCAGCCCCTGCCCCACCCCTTACTCCCACACCCCTCCACATGAAAGCCCACTGCCAGGGATGGCACACTAGCAAAGCAGCCCCATCCTCACCACCGGCTCTCGCTCTAGCCGCTTTGGCCTCCCACTCATGGGGAGGATCAAAACACAAGAGCCTCTCCATAAAACATCACAGGCAGCATGGGTACACACACACACACACACACACACACACACACACACACACACACACACACACACACACACGCACACACACGCACACACACACACACATACACACTGGACACGCCCGGTCCAAAGCCCTCATCCAGAGAACATCATCCTCTGAGATTAAGAGCTTCGCTCCAAGTTGTTGCTGTTCTGACAGAGGTGGGGGAACAGCGCTCACAGGCCGTCACACCCACCATGTTGATCTGTCTGTCTGTGACAGTGGCAGCTTCGGTTGGACAGTAAATTCCAATTTTTGTGTCTTTTTTATGGTAAAAGTGAGCAAGTCAGAGAACTACTGTACCTACATAGACATTGAGTGGGGCTGGCAGAAGGTGTTTCTGCCTGTTCTCCTTTACTCATTCCTTTACTCATCCACATGCCCACAGAGTTGAAAGATCTCAGGCATGGTGCCTGAAATCAGGTGCGGGACAGTAGGCTACATTTAACATTTACTAGTAGAAAGTCATAACTTTTAAAACGTTTGGATAATTATAATAATTGTAATTATCATAAAATGATTTCTTGCTTTCTGCCCTGCATGCCCACCGTTCATGATCCTCAGTGGCTTCGCTGGGAAATTCGACCAGTGAGCCTGAGTGCTAAGATGGCTGACTTTTGTCACACTGGGACCAGCCGCTGTAGACCTGTTATCTTGTCATGGGCTGTGCATATGTGCGGGTGTGCACTGTGGTTCACAGTGGATTAGCGGTGCTCCACTGGATTATGGTTCAGTTTTAGTTTTCACTGGGATTACATTCTGAACATGCACAGATAAGAGGCATCTGGTGTTGGTTTGCCAACTTTGTGGCTGGCCAGTCAGCAAACTGAGAGATGAGTGATTTATGCAATCCCTTGTAACAGCGTGTAAAAATAATGCTCGTTTTCCCTAGTTAGCACACCCACATTAGTTCCTGGAAGAGACTTTCAAACCACAGCACAAAGAATGCGTCATCGGCAAACATCAGGTTGTGAGCGGTGATAGATTTTAATATGAATGTATTCCTTTGATGAAGGAATTCCTTTATTTTATTTAACTAATTTGATCTTTCACTTATTTAACTTTATTTTAATTAATCTTTAATTTAATTTAATTTAATTCTTTTTGTAGTTTGTAAAGTGTAGTTATTTTTTGTCTTTTACTTGCTTTTAACCCCTAATCTTTTTTAATTACATGATTTTAATTCTCTTTGTGTGTTCCTTGTGCTTTCTTGATATGTCTTATTCTTTATTGCTTTTTTATTTATTTTTTTCTTTAGATGAAATGTGCGATTTGAATAAACTCATACAGCTGTTCTGACAGGGCTTTGTCAGCAGTGTAATGACCCAGAGAACTTCTGGAGAATTTAGCGTTAATTTTATTTTTTCCGGCCTCGTTTGGGATTCAAAGGCATCCGCCTACTCCCATAAACATGCTTTCTCTTGAGTGAACAAACACGCGCAATGAGAATAAATGTGCTGTCAATGTAACAGCCCCCTCTCTCCTCTCCATCCTTCATTTTGTTTTCAACAAACGGTGCGTTTTGTCCTCTTGAATGGATCCTTTCAAGCTAGCAGAGGTGTATTAAGCTGTTTGTATTGATGGCGGTTTTCAT
Organism: Setipinna tenuifilis; assembly: GCA_030347295.1. Classification (NCBI taxonomy): domain Eukaryota; kingdom Metazoa; phylum Chordata; class Actinopteri; order Clupeiformes; family Engraulidae; genus Setipinna; species Setipinna tenuifilis. Next base: position 16,937,605 of record CM059273.1, read on the forward strand.
CACCATAGTTTTGGTAAGTCAGTGTGGGTTGCCAGATCTGTACAAAGTAGGCTACAGTAGAACCCAGTGAATGTAGAACAACTGAAGGGGAAGATAGTTGAGTGTTTTTTATTTATTTTCGAGGGTGTTTGAGCGTCATTATCATGGTAAGGGCCTCATTACTTTGCTGCAAGCATCCATGCAAATGTCTGTCCGCCGCCGGTTTGTGTGCTTGGTTGTTATGAGGGACAAAAGCTCGAGCCATGACCTGCTTTGTATGTAAACATGCTTTGCTTTGTGTGTGTGTGTGTGTGTGTGTGTGTGTGTGTGTGTGTGTGTGTGTGTGTGTGTGTTTATGTATGATGGTGCGTAATGACGGCATGCCTCTATGAGCTGTCCATCACCATCAGCATCAGACTCAGACCCATTTGCCCAGCCCAGGCACTGGTCTTGAATGCCCCAATGACATGTTGCAACCCCCCCCCTTCACCAAAAGCACCGTCTTAACTTACCCCTCGCACTGCCACAGCTCCTGTTTGGCCAGCATCATGCTCGCTGCACATGCACATAAACACACACATATACACACATAGTGTATACACACACATGACTACAGCTGCAATGAACTGTAAAAAGCACAACAGTCAATCATGCAAAGACAACAAAGAAACAAATAATTCTCTTTTTCCTGTCTGTGATCTTCCTTATCGCTGTTCTTCTTTTTCCTGGTCTTTTTTCCTTATCTTCTCATCCCATCGGTCATGATCCTCTTGTGTTTCTTATTATTATTTTCCCCTGACCTACCCCCCCCCCCATTCCCACCCCCAAAATACTCCACCCGCACTCTCCCTTCTTGTTCTACACCTCTGTGTCCTCCCTCCCTCTCTCCCTCTCTTTCACCACCCCCCCTCTCTCCCCTAACCCCACCCCTACTCCTACCCCTACCCCTACCCCTACCCCACCTACCCTGGGATTACTAACGCGATAGAGGCCACCACAGCACCGGCCCCCCAGGTCCCAAGCCCTGTGCCCCCCACTTCTTTGACTTACTCCTCTCCTCCCCCACCAGTTGTCCCGAGCTCAGGCGCCCTCCCCTCCGCTCCCCGTGACGTGGTCCCTGTCCTAGTGTCCAGCCGCTCTGTCCGTCTCAGCTGGCGATCCCCAGCCGAGGCCCGTGGCAGCATCCACACCTATGGCGTCTACTACTCGCAAGAGGGGATCAACAGGTATGTCTTGTGTTGTGTGTTTTGTGTGTGTGTGTGTGTGTGTGTGTGTGTGTGTGTGTGTGTGTGTGTGTGTGTGTGTGTGTGTGTGTGTGTGTGTGTGCGCGTCCTGGTGTCTACTACTCGCAGGAGGGGATCAACAGGTATGTCTTGGGTTGTGTGTTTTGTGTGTGTGTGTGTGTGTGTGTGTGTGTGTGCGTGTGTGTGTGTGTGCGTGTGTGGTAGGAACAGTGACGTGTGAAATGAAGTGTGTTTGTATTTCCAGGAGGGAATCAACAGGTATGTGTATGTGTGGGGTGTGCATGTGCAGGTGTGCGTGTGTGTTTGTGTGTATGTGTGTGAAGGTCAATGAAGGTGTGAAAACATGTTCGCAAGAGGGGAAGGGACGAGGGGATCAGCATGTGCGTGTGCATGTGTGTGTGTGTGTGTGTGTGTGTGTGTTCTGAGGCATGGGGAGCATGTAGTGGTAAGTGTGTGTCTTTATGTACGTGTGTGGAGAGGGTGGGGGGAAGAAGAAAGAAGTCGTTGTCTGGTCTGGCTCTGGGCAAGGATACTCGCCGTTAAAAGGTTGTAGGTGGTGTGGGGTGTGAGGGGGGGGCCTCCATGTTGTGTGGCGTGAATCACTGGGCCCCCACTGATGCGTAAGAGCCATCCTGCTGGGCCCGCCCAAATGGAAAATGGCGATGGTGAGGTTTTAAATGGAGTGAGCACGGTGTGCGGAGATATCAATGGGCCCCGCAAAAGCATCAGTTCAGAACTAAAACACAGCATGCAGGGAGAACACAGCGAGCGAATGAAAGAGAGAGGCAGAGGCAGAGAGAGAAATAGAGGGGCGAGAGAAGAGCCAGCTTGAATTGCTTTTCAAAAGAAAACAGCACTTGAAGATTTTTTTTTTGACATGCACAATAGACTCTGACCTTCAGAAGAGACAAAATGGGCAAGACGAAATGTAAGTGACAGAAATGTAAGAGAAAAGTGCAGAGCAAAGCTCACCATTTATTATACACACACAGTATCAAAGGAGAAAGTAGAGCTCAGAAGCAGCGTGTTGTTGTTGACACACCATACCCTCCTTTGGGAACTTTTTGTAAATAGAATAATGAGATGTGTGGTGTTCTGGCCATGAAAACTTCCATTAGTGACCAGGCCTGGATCTGCATACACAAGCTCCGACTCGGTAAGATTACAGTGTTCAGCACACAGCGTATTCACTCTTAGCGTTGGTTGGTGCTTCTGCTCAATTTTTATTTACCTCCAACTGTGTCAGGGAGCATGAACATATGTTTCAGTTCCATGTCTGAAAAAGGATGGATAGCTGAAAATGATGACGTTGAACTCAGACTTTTAAAATAGAGAATTTAAAGCCAGAACAAGAAGAATGCGGAATTGAGAAATTTTATTGAGGGGAAAGACATTATTGGCCTACTTCTTATGGGCTTTGGTAAAAGCTTAATGTACCAAGCAGTAGCGATTGTTCAAAGCAGAAGGTATCCGCTCACCGTGGAGCGATCAAATGCACTGCAGAGGTTTCAGACACTTTGCACGAAGTGAAACGTTGTGAAAGTGGGTGATGCATCAGGCTAACCTTTTAGGTCCTCCTGGACAGATTAAGAGACTTACGAGAGTTCATTCAAATTCCAATCAGGCAAAAAACACACACATTTTGTGTCTCCTTTGTCACATGGATGCCACTTCAGTGTCTGTAGCTCACAGGTTTTGTGTTTTTATTTGTACTGATCTGGATTATGGATTTACCAATAGCTTCGCGATTACGGTTAACACACTTTTGCGGGGATCCACAGAGTCTGACGGTTGTCTCTGCGCTGGCTTGTTTACAGGGAGAGGTCCATCAACGTGACGGAGCCGGAGACGCTGCAGCTGACGGTGAGCGGCCTGAAGCCCGAGGAGACCTACACCTTCAGGGTGGTGGCCTACAACGAGCTGGGCCCGGGAGAGAGCTCCGAGGCCATCCGCCTCACCACCAAACAGGAGTGTAAGTTTCAACTTGGTTTGGGTTTGGGACACTGGATGTAGCTCAGCTCATCAGCAGTAGTATGTGGCTACATGGGGAGTCCACGGGACAAACGGGCATGGTCACAAAATGCAGAAACTGTTTGTCTGTACTACATATTTGATTTTTAATTTAAATAAATGCTATTTAAAAATTCTTCGAGCTTAAGACTAGGAGGATTTGATGTCATCAGGCGGTAACTATGCATCTCCTTGATGTCAGCAATCATAAAAAAATAAGTAAACATTGTTTTGCTGTCTTAAAACATTGCTGTTATAAAAAGCATTGTGCATTTACCCTTTCAACTTGTCAATCTGGTGGTACAGTTATGCAGCACTACAATACCATTTCCAGACCTCATTCTGGCAGTCACACACTGCTTGATATGTCCTTTTGTTCGGTGCACTAGTTCACTCTGGCCATGAGGTAAACATGCTCAATACATGACAAGGGTCTTTAGTACAACTACTGTACAGCACAACACATGGCTATTTGAAGAGATGCACTTACAATGGAGATGGCCTACTTTCACAAGCAGGACTCAGCAGCCTGTTTCCTTTGTGTGTATGGCCCTGTATGACACTTACTGTACCTGAGCATGTGAAGCACTGAGACATGACAGTTAGCTTTTACTCATGAAAAACAACATGCTTTATTTGAAGCCCACTTATGCCGGACCCTTTGCCCAGTCTTAGGCATGATGATGAAGCTGGCTCTGACACTTACATTAAGACAGCACTTTGTCGTCCCCATCATCTCCTTGTCATGTTTGCTGTATGATGAGGGCAGGGTCGCGTTGCCCCAGAATCTAATAGACTGCTGTTTACCCGGACGGTTCCACAACTCTGTAAGAGGGGAGATCAGGGACGGTTTTACTTCCTGTGAAAGAGCACAGTTTCTCCTGCCAGGGAGCTTTGAGACCGCATCGTATAAATCTTTTACCACTGTTGTCATCTCATCTTGTCATCCTCTCTTCTGTCTCTGACTCTTCTCCCCTCCTTCCTTTTTTTATTTGGCTTTTGCATTTTTTTTTCTTTTGCCCTCCCCCTAAGCGTTTCTCTCCCCTGTCTGTTCCTGCTCATAATGTCTCTTTCAATACCTTTCAATGCCTTTTAATCTAGTTTAATCATTTTTAAAATCTTTTATTTTATCTCTTTTAATTATTTTTTAAAATATTCTCCCTCCTGCTATTTTCTCTCTCCATCATCCATTTTTTAACAATGTGTTCAGCTGTATTAGTGGGCCATCTAAAGCGCCCTATCTGATTAAATCACTCCTAATCATCTATTTTTGTGAGTAGTAACCAAGGGCCCTCTCCTCCCCCATGAGAGATTGGGTTTTGGTGCCGGGTCTCAGCGCCGGTATGAAGTGTTACGGGTTTTTTTTAGCGGCTCGGTCCTTTAATGTGGGGCGAGGCGGCGGCTGGCTGGCGATATTTTTTACAGTCTGACCTCTGCTACCGCTGGCCGCTCTCCGCCTCGCCTCCCCCGCCGAAGGGAGGGGAAAGCCAGCCAATCAGTGGGAGGAAGGACACTGGGCCGGGACAAAAGCACTAGAATGTCAGACTTTAGCGGGAGATATCTGAGATTAATCAGCACAGGGGAAAATGACTCTGGAGGAGGCGGTAGTAAATGGCACACATAAAGCTCTTCATCAGTCGGGAGTGGGAGTAACCCGACTAATATCCTCTGAGCACCTCTCTGTATCTACTGTGCCTTTGACAGTGTGTGTGTGTGTGTGTGTGTGTGTGTGTGTGTGTGTGTGTGTGTGTGTGTGTGTGTGTGTGTGTGTGTGTGTGTGTGGGTGTGTGTGTGTCTGTGTATGTATGTGTGTGTGTGTGTGTGTTTGTCCAGTTCTTTTTTACAAATACATGTATTCAAAATCTGTCTTCATCTCTCTCTTGCTGTCTGTCTCTCTGTCTCTGTCTCTGTCTCTGTCTCTCTTTCTCTCTCTCCCTGTCTTGCTAACGAGTAGTGCAAGTTCCTGGTCCAGTGCAGAACCTTCAAGCGCAGGCTACCTCCCCCACCTCCATCGAGGCTACCTGGGACCCCCCTGCCTACACCAATGGACCCATCCAGGGCTACAGGCTACTGTGGACAGAAAACTCCTCTGGAAAGGAGCAGGTACACATCTGATACCAGCACAACCCTAGAACTCTTTTGGAGTCTTTTATACTCCTTTTCTGTCTAAATGTTATCTCTGTTGAATACCCTACTCTACATCCTTCTGTGCATCTTCCGTGCTGACTTTATTCTGCCCTGCGATTTCTTATGATATTGCTCAGTCTCAACCGATATCATAAGCTGACATTTGTCAACGAAATGAATGCAAAGTATGGACGAAAGACCACATCTGTTGGTCTTTGTCTTTTTCAATATATAATATATAAGAGCCCTTAAAGGGGAACTTTCATTGTTATTTTTATTCATATTTCTGTGTCGCCACTATGGTTGAATGCATTGTGCGTCATTTCTGTGAAAAATTATGTACTAGTTCTCTTGCTTGACACTGTTTTATGTAAGCTAGAACAGGTCTAGTGGTTGAACGACTGGCTTTTCCGGTGTCCCTCATGAATATCCATGACGTGTCAATAAGGCTCCTCTGATTGGGCAAATTTGCTGTCTTTCGTTCACCTAGCTTCTGTCCACTGCTCTTCCTCTGGGATGTTGGCGTGCCATACATGGCTCTGGGCGGGGCTTACGACCTAGTGACATAAATAGGTTTAGCCTGCTCTGATCCGCTCGTTTTGGTTAGCTCGACCCTTCAATGACCAGTAAAACCATGAGGGTCGAAGTTCACGTCTTGGAGTGCTGTGTGCATATACTGCTTGTTGTGACCCACCACATTGTAAATAGAGCTACTCAAAGTGGTTTTTAGCGGAAGGACCCCTTTAAAGCTTAATGGGATAAAAGAACAGACTCTTCAGTAATTCAGAACACCTCCAGCGCTCAGTGTGATGGAAAGAAAACTGTGTTTTCCTTGATTGATGCCATAGGCAAGAAAGAGGAAATCTGTGTCATGAAGTGGGAGTAATTTCATCTGGCGGCGCTGTTAGACACTAGCTGTTTGCTAAATTGGGGCTACAATAGCTCCTTTCTTGCTGCAAGCACGCTTTTGAGCACCCCTAAGAATCAAGCAAGTGCTAACTGCACTGGAGTAAGTGCTAACCACTGGGTTCTCCAAAGGCGTAAATATCTGTATTTTGTGCTAGTGAACCCAGCAAGAGAGGCCACACACCTAAAAGTGGAACTTTGTAGCCGGGATGAAGTTAGGTCAAAAGTTTCTAAAAAAAAACAACAAAAACATGTTGACTATTGATTTAAAACACAGGAACACTTTGCACTTTCATTTCACAGCTGGATTAAACAGTATTTTTCCTTGGATGTGGGTTTTTTTAGTGGAGGTGAAAAAAGCACATAAAATGTCTCCTTTTTTAAGACAAGAAAGGTACCAATCCAAAACCGGTAGTGCCCCCAACAGTAAAGAACTACAGCGATTAAATTTGGCAGTGTTTAAAGTTGCTTTAGTGTGAAGCGGTGATTTTTTGCTTAGAGACTTGACTACTTCAGAATCAAACGCCCCAAATGAACCTTTGTACTTTTTGCCAGAACTTACTGCTGACACATATGGTACCCTTCACTTTTAAGCAAAGGCCTCAACCCAAAACGACTGATAGAAATGGAATTCAAATATCAAAACCCCTATATTTTAACCATGGGGTACAAAAAAAAAAAACGCCAAATGGTTTCAGCCGTCTAGGCTTTCATCATGGTGTGGTCAAAGACAGGTGCCTGAGTAGGCTTGACCACAGGCTTGACCTGCTTGGACATTTACAAGTAAGATTCAATGTACAATGACTTCTTGCACCATTCATAGAACATATATACTGTAGATAGATAGATAGATAGATAGATAGATAGATAGATAGATAGATAGATAGATAGATAGATAGATAGATAGATAGATAGATATACAAAACATGGAAAAACATTTTTAAAAAGACATTGTAAGGAAGGTCTACAGTCTATTTCCATTTCTTGACTCGAAGGAGAGTGCATGAGAGTACTAAAGTGGAATAACTCCAAGTGCACCCCTTTACCTGGAGACAAGACTACCAGAGCACTCGATAACCTTCTCTTCAGACTGCTGGAAGTGCTTTTGAAATCCAAGGCATCCCTGACAACATCAAATGGAATCTTAAAAGCATGTGCATTCCATTTAGGACTACTTTAGTTAATAAGTCTCACTGTCTGGTAACATGGATTTAATGGGAGAGAAGCAGACGTCTGTGTTTCTATCTATGGATGACATGATTCGTGCCATCTAGAAGCCCCAGTGAACCTTTCCTAACAACTGAAGGATAATACAGAGCTCTCCACTACCTGTCTAGCTAAGATTCTACTGAATGTTCATCTGGAGTACTCAGACGAAACCTTCTTCTTTCTGAATGAATGTTAAGCACAGGTCCTCTCCAGAAGTTCTGGAGAGGTGGCTGTTGCCAAACCCACTCAGTGTTGGACTGTAATTAAACAATTGCCCTCCCTTTTGAATTTGATAAATACCTAAAAGTATCAACCTTAAAGTAAACTCTGTAGCTTCTGCCACCTGGTATCATTTCCCTGCTGTGAAGAAGGGGGGTGAAATAGGTAGCACTTGAAGTGTATTTTGATTAGGCGATTGATGGCCAGTGTAAACAGATAATGGCCCTTGTTTTGCTCCCTCTGTGCTTGCTCATATTGGCTCTTTTGTCCTCTTGTTTAGAGTATTGACGTGATCGCTCAGAGCTACAAGATGGAGGGCCTGAAGAAGTTCACAGAGTACTCCCTGCACGTCCTGGCCCTCAACCGCTTTGGACCTGGCGTCACCTCAGACGACGTGGCTGTCACCACCCTTTCAGACGGTAAGAGGCTTCGGAAGCTGTGTCTTTTGGTCTTACCCATAATGCACTGTGTGCTCTGTGGACTTGAATTCATTTATCAAGACAAGGCTGGCTGAGCAGAATTCTTAGCCGCCAATATAAAAAAACAGATCAAATAGAGGATCATTTTTAATGACGGGGAAATATTTACATAATGAATAAATTTAATCAAGAATTAATGACACAATTTATTCGTTATTAATAAATGTCTCATTACCTTCACCACACTTGAGCTGTCATTTGGGTATTAGAAATGTGTGTGTATGTGTGTCTGTGTGTCTGTGTGTGTGTGTGCGTGTGCGGGATAGGGGATAGGGACAATGCAGTGTTGCTCTACAATCAATTTATGACAGTGTCACTCAGATGTGACAGGGGCCATGGCATGTCAGAAATGTCCTTAGCCATTGAGCCACATCATCCCAACTCTGTTTAAAGGGACAGCAGCCAAGCCAGCCCAACTGCAATTCAATTAAGTGCCTAGGGGAACTCCCTAGGAAAAAATATACCACACCAAAATAAAAAAACTAATAAATATAAATGAATGAATGAATGAATGAATGAATGAATGAATGAATGAATGAATGAATGAATGAATAAATGGAAATTGAAACAAAGAAAGAAACAAACAAACACAAGCCTGGTACTCCATCCAGCTGCCTGCTCAGTGGAATGCCTGGTAACTCCTGCTACACTTTCACCCCCAAAGTGGCAATTCTGAAAATCTGGAAGGGCATGTGGAAAAGATTGTCATCCAAACAGAATTTGGTTTTGTCCCGTCTCCAGCAACTCTTCTCTCCAACCACTCCACACCATGTCCCCTAAGGAAAATTGGCAGTTTGGTTTGAGTACTCCCAACATCTAGATTTGTGTGTGTGTGTGTGTGTGTGTGTGTGTGTGTGTGTGTGTGTGTGTGTGTGTGTGTGTGTTGTGTTGTGTGTGTGTGTGTGTGTGTGTGTGTAGGTTTGTATTGTATTATTACTATTATTACTCACTGCTCAAGTTGTTCATCTTCGCCAATGATACTTCCAGTTTGTTTCCTCCTCAGCCTGTAGTCCAGGCTTCCACCTGTTAGGTCAGCTTAGTCCTCTCTTCTCCCAGAGCTCAGGGGGGACATGTAAACAGTTCATTTGATTTGACACAACAGAAGATCACAAGATACGTTGGCATTTGCCAAGAAAACAGAATCCTCTCACTAGCATCCAACACGACTGGCTTTGAATATGGACCTCCTCTCTTGATTTCCCATCAGCCATCTTGATTAGATGTCGGAGGGACGACTATTGATTTTGGTGTTAACCTGGAGATTATGTTTGTGGTAATTCTCTGGGATTCAATTGCCGAGCTCATATCAACTTTACCCAGCTTGAACAGCAGCACCAGCCCATAGATGTCTGGCTATTGACTTGTGTACACAGACGTGCGCGTACACACACACACACGTACACACACACACACATACATACACACACACACACACACACACACACACACACACACACACACACACACACACACACACACACACACACACACACACACATACACACAGAGCCAAAACAAATCATTCTTCTGTTCATGTTAAACCTGCTTCAAAGCAGCGACAAGCCAAACAACAACAAGGCCCTCACCACAGTGATGGAGGACACGCTTTGCATGTCTTGCATCCTTCAACTTTGCATGTCTGGAAGGAGCAGGGTTGGCATGGTAGATAGAGAGAGGAAGAGAGTGACAGAGCAGAGAGAGGCAGGAAAGCCTAGCAATTAAGAGAAAGGAAAGAGCCAGTGAAAAGAAAGGGCAACGTAAGACAGAAAGAGAGAGAGATAAAGGGAGTGGGGGTCCGTGTTGCCCGTACCGTGCTGAATCATTCTGGCACATTCCTTTATCTGCTGCATTTCCCCACAGGGATTACTGATGAGCCATAGATCGTGTGTGTGAGAGAGAGAGAGTGGGAAGTAAGGAAGAAGGGAGAGAGAAGGAGAAGAAAAAGGAGAGTACAAAAAAGGGATGACACAGGGAAGAAAGACTGAAAAAAAAGGGGTGAAAAATCGAGGGAGTGCTTGAGGGAGAGATAGGAGAGAGGAGAGAATACAGAGAGAGAGGAGAGAGGAGAAGGAGAGTGGTAAGGCGGCACCATTGTCATCTGCATTCTGTGCACACCATGCCCAGCCATTGAAGTGTCCCTGCAACTCTGGGTGCACGCTTTAACCTCGCTGTCACAATCTGCTGCCTCTGCCCCCCTCCCACACACACACACACACACACACACACACACACACACACACACACATACACACACACACACACACACACACACACACACAGGTCCTCCGGCTCAGCCATCTCACTCAGCCCTGAGCACCAGTCAATCCCTTTCAATGCCATCCATTTCTAGCTGTCTGTCTACTTCTCTGCCTTCTTGTCTGTCTGCCTGCCTATATGTATGTTTTTTTCTCTGTCTCTGACTGTTTCTCTTCCACCAGCACCATACTGCCTCTCACTCTCTCCTTGCCTCTCGCTCTTCCTCTGTCTGTCTGTCTCGCTCTCTCTCTCCTCTTTATCTATCTGTCCATCTGTTTGTCTGTATGTTTTTCTCTGTCTCTGTCTGTTTTTCTTCCACCAGCACAATGCTCTCTCCCTTTCTCTCCTTCCCTCTCTCTCTTCCTCTGTCTGTTTCTCTCTCCTCTTTATCTATCTGTTCATCTGTTTGTCTGTCTGTCTGTATGTTTTTCTCTGTCTCTGTTTCTCTTCCACCTGCATAATACTGTCTCTCCTTCTTTCCTTCCCTTTTCTCTCTTTCTCTTTCTGTCTCTCGCTCTCTCTCCTCTTCATCTGTCTGTCCATCTGTGTGTGTGTCTGTCTGTATGGTTTTCTCTGCCTCTGTTTGTTTCTCTTCCACCAGCACAATATTCTCTCTCCTTCTTTCCCTCCCTTTTCTCTCTTTCTCTGTCTGTCTGTCTTTCCCTTTATCTCCTCTTTATCTGTCTGTCCATCTGTTTGTCTGTATGTTTTTCTCTGCCTGTGAATTTTTCAACAGCCCATTTTCTCTCTGTCTCTCTCTCTGTCCCCACAGTCTAACTCTCTGTATCCTCAGCTGTCTCCCTCTCCACCATCCATTTCTTTCTCTCAGCCAACCCGTTATATTCCCTCTTCTTTCACGCTGTTATGTGTGACTGTTTTCTGTATTCTCTAGACTCTTTCTCTCATTCTTTTCTCTTTCCCTCATTTTCTCTCTGTGTCTCTCAGGCGTCTTTTTACCTCTCCCTTTTGCATCTCTCTCTCTCTCTCTCTCTCTCTCTCTCTCTCTCTCTCTCTCTCTCTCTCTCTCTCTCTCTCTCTCTTTTCCTTTCTCTCTCTGACTCCTACTCCTCTTCACCCCTATTTCACCACTGCTGCTCCAGCTAAAGTGCAAGGTGCCAAGGCGATCTTTGGGGTGCGTGCTCCTAGTGGCCTGGGGACTCTCTTATTCGCCAGGCTGTCTCTTCGCATTATCCTCAGCACACGCTAAGAGGCCACGGGAGTTTATTGTCTGTCAGCTTCCATTAGCAGTGGTCTTCTGAATGTTTCAAATGAGCCACAAGACCTGCCTTTTCCATTTCCCTGCCTAATTAAGACTGCTTGTGCTCGCTAATGAAATTGTGCGCCGGCACTTCTCTTCTCTCTTTAAGTCTCTCGCTTTCTCTCTCTCTCCTTCTCGCTCTCATTCTCTTCCTTTAACGAGCGGTCCTCTCTGAGGTAATTAATGACCTTTAACCCATACCACAGTGCTAGCCAGTTGATCCCATTGATCCAGGTTGGGGGGTTGGGGGGTGGAGAAGCAGAGTCCAGTATACCGTACCCACCAAATAGCGATTCAGGTGCACGACCGCCATTTTGCCGGGCCTATCTCAGCAAGCCGTACCTTGGAGATAGTGAAAACACATGAATATGCATGAGGATATTGCTTCTGTGACAAATTACTCCCAACACCTCCACCCTAATCTTTCTGTGGGAGACTCTTAAGCATTTCACGCTGATTGTGGAGGAAACAACAGGATCACCATAATTGTGTGGGCTTGTTAGGATCACTCAATTAATGGGTGTTAGTGCTTGTAGTATCTGGAGCCCAGTTTATCCACACAGTAACCTTGAGACAGTGTGTACTAGAACAGTGCTCTTTCTGGACAAGCTACAGAGAGCTAGTGGCCATCTTTAAAAATAACTGAAACAGGCGCTTTTTTTTTTTCACGTGAAGGTTGTGCCTCTGTGAAGCTTCTGTAATAATGGTCAGAAACCTCACAGAGGCCCTTGAGAAACGTGTAATATAAAACTGCAGAAGGGGTTTCAGGGTTGACCCTGTCCTCTAAGAGCTGTTTGAGACCACTGTCCAAACCCCAACAAAAATCCATCGAACGTATACATGTGAAAAAAAAGTGCATTATTAGTCACACAGCTATAAAGATGTCTGAGGAGCATTTGTGTGATTATTGATAATGGTTTATCTCCAGCAAGGTCATCGGTTCATTGATCTTCAATGCTGACCTCAGGAAAGAGTTAATCATTAACATTTCCATGTACCATTCTAAGGGCATCTGTCCCTGCTATTCCCTGAGGTCCAGTGTAATTCAATCTGCTTGAATTAACAGACTGTGTCAGTTATTGAATATGTTGGTGTAGTTAAAAATAGCTGAACTAACACTCTCTTACTGTTTGTCATTCCTCTTCACAGTACCCAGCGGCGCACCTCAGAACATCTCGCTTGAAGTTGTGTACTCCAGGGTAAGTAACACAAAGCGAGGCGGTGTGTGTGTGTGTGTGTGCGTGCGTGTGTGTGTGTGTTATGCACACGTACCTGTGTGTGTGTCTGTGTATTGTGTGTGTGTGAGTACAAACACATTCTTCAAGGCATCTGGCATCAGAGCTGGCAGTCAGACATTAAGACAATCAATTCTGGCTCATTCAGACACTGAAACCCCGAAGACAGCAAGTGATTAACACAGGGAAAATGAATAGATAAATGATGTTGTTCCTTGGAAGAGCATTGTATTTTCCATTACAGAGGAATACAAGTGTGAACTGAAGTGTAAACAAACAGAAAGCTGTTTTAAAAGCATGTGTAGCCTGGCTAGCGTCCTGCCTCGGTGCTGTGTTCTTTACCTCAGGCTTTGACTGCAGTCATTTGCCCGACCTGCGACAGAATGGCACTGCCATGGCAGTGACAGCACCCTGGCAGCCTGAAGTTATTCAGAGATGCAGCAAAATGTTTACCTCATTTCACAGTGAAACAGTAAGGCACTGTCAAACTCAGCAGAGCCTGGATGAAATGTGGCATAGATACTTTTAAAATTTGTTCTGCTCTTTTTAAAAAAAACATCAAAAACAAAAAAAAACTTTTTGTTTGAACTTTCTGTCTTAACTTCGTTTTCATTGAACTATGAATTTAGCGCATTCACTTTGATCATTCAGTCACTTCTCACTCACTTTGATCATTAAGCTTTTTATCAGCTAGTGACTGGTCCTTCAGGAGAATTTGAGTGTGATTTAAGTGTTATGAGGACATTTGGCCTCAAGTTTTAACACAGGAATGGGTCATTTGATCGAGACATTTGGCATATTGGAGGCATATGTAGTCTTTCTGGCTGTTCTCTGTACCCTTGAGGCCTTAACGGTCATCATGTGACACCACCCCAGCAAGGAGATAGGGTCAGCACAATGACAATGGCAGTACTTGGGTAAGCTGGCAAACCATTCGCTGAGTCTTTCCATGATGAACATTACCACTCAATGTCAGGTATAACATTACCTCTGAAACAGTGTCATCAAATATGATTTTTATTGGCAAAACATTGCTAGTGCCATGTTACACAGATGGCCCATCAGACACCATATTGTTATTACTAGGATTTTGGGTTTTGGTCAAGGTTAGGATGAGACTATGGTAAAACAAAGTCCATGTTTTGCCTTAATAGCGATAGCTGCTAACTGTTCTCAGATCATCAGAGAAAGACACTTAACTCTCCATACTATTTTGTAATGGATGTAATTTTAGTCATTTTGGTAATACTAGCAATGCAGTGAATATGGTTATTGTAGGTGTCAGCTAAGTGATGTCCTTTTTGATTCAGTTACACTTTGTAAATCATTGTGCACCCAAATGTTTAGGGATCAACACATAGCAGAGTTTTTTTTTCTAACTCAGTTCCAAGGTCACAGGCTTTTATCCATAAAGCCCTGTCAATGGTGTAGCTCTGGGTATAACATGTTGGTGGCAGTGTATTAAAACAGTAGTACTTTTTTAATGATCAGTTCATTGTATTGCTAATGCCAATGGGTTTCTTATTCCAGTATCTAATGCCTTCTGGATTACAAAAAAAACCAAAACAAAACAAAACAAAAACAAAATTAGGACACAAAAGGCACAAGGGCTGTCTATCGAGCTTCTTAATTTACTGCCAGACAGGGAGTTTGAGACATTCCCTCGTACCTCAGGTGAGGGCTAGTAATGAAAATATTTAAATGTTAGCCCTGCAAGCTCCCCTCTTAGAATGTTTTTTTCATCACTTCAACATCTCCTGAGACTTTTATCTGCTTTGTGAGACTTGGCACGACTGGGAGATGATCGCGTGCAGTTAGTGTTAATATTAATTGTGGTGCGATGGAAATGGATTGCTTCCATGCGTAATTGTCTGCCTGAGTCACACAGGACCTCATCCTGAACTTCTGACACCAAAGAAATAAATAAAAACTCTTCTGGAGTCTTTTTTTACCCCCCCCCCCCCCCCTTCATGCTTTCTGAAATTTTTGTAGAAGGACTGGTTTCCTAATGGCAATGTAGCACAGCTGTGGACCGAAAACCACATTTTTATCTTCTATCCACCTGTCCTGGTGTCTCCTTAGCTTCACCCTCTGCCTCTGACAGTGGCACAGCTGTGTAAGGGTGGTTTGCCAGGTAGAGTGTGATGAAGTGCCTGGTAAAATGTTCTACATTTACAATAATAATTTTAAACACTTTAACAGTAGTAGGATCCACTGAGAGATTTTTCGATTGGATAAGTAGCGTTCCATTAGTGTGGATAGCCACTCTTCTAGCACCACTTCATATTCGATATACTGTAGGCTACTTCGCTTTTGAATTAAATAGACGTCAACATCCCATGTAATTACAGTGACACAGCAGGCAGCCATCTCATCGCATGACTCATAGCATGACATTACTGAGTCAGGCAATGGAGCAAATGGAGTTGTGGGAAGGCACACATGAACAACGTTAGCACAGTGCACTGTGTAAATGCTTTTACTGTTCTGTCTCCCTAGTCTGTATCATAACCACTGCCCTTGGTCCTCCGTTCCTCCATGTGCATTTGTGTCCTCTCGAGACCTCTCTCCTTTTATGCTTCCCTCTCGCTTTGTTCCGTTTCAGTGGTGCATCTTTGCCTGTCACCATTTTTCGCTCCGTCACTCCTTCTCACTTCCCCTTTCTTTTCACCCAGCCAGGCAGCCTCAACCTCCACACCCCCCTTTTCTACACACACACACACACACACACACACACACACACACACACACACCAATCTTCTTCTCTCTCCTCCTCCTCCTCCTCTCCTGTCATCCCCTCTCTGCTCCCTGCAGGGTGCAGGTGATTTTCTCTCCCCAAGAGCCAAGCGCTCTGTCCGCAGAGTGGCACGGTGGGTAAACACTGGTGCCTCGTGTGTGTGTGTGTGTGTGTGTGTGTGTGTGTGTGAGAGAGAGAGAGAGAGAGAGAGAAAGAGAGAGAGGCATTGGCATAGGCAGTTTTAGACTCCTGCTGAGAAGCTGTCCAAAGGGACCGTACAGCTACAAGGGGGGTGATGGGAGGAATTGAAAGCGTGGCGAAGGGTAGTGGACAAGCATTCACCCGAGTTGAGGGACTGGTTGTGCTGGAGGATGGAGATGCTGACTATGAAGGACAGAGGAATGTAATATTTCCTCTATTTTTAGTGTGGCCTACCTAGAAATTATGTGTCATAGGAAAGCCAATTAGTGCCTTTTCTGAGGTAGCGTCTGCATTTACTTCCATGGCTGAACAAAAATTGGTTTCACAACCTGCTAACATATATGATAATGTCATAATTCATTGTATTTACATTGATAATGCTCATTAACACATACATATGGGACTTTGTTTTTCATGGAACTGTATAGCCAACATTTAACCAACATGATCACATCATCATAGCCCCTCAGAATGAGTCACTTCAAATTGAATATCAAACTGTCTCTACAGGTAAACTGATTGTAAAACAAATGATAGAGGCTAGGCGCTAACTAGTGTAGAGCATAAATACACGATGCTCAAGGGCCCTTTAAAAAGAATATTGCAAAGAATTGATTTGAGCATTGAGTCACGATAAGTCAGTTCACATTCGGGGACAGGAAAACACATTCATTTCTTACAGGAAAATTAAACTGTCTGGATGTGCATCTTTTTTTTTTCTCCTGGCGAAGGCTGTTAATAGTGAGTGAAATCAGATGTATTGTCTCTCATAAAGGAATGAAATATCTGTGCGAATGACAAGGAGTTTAATCTTTTGCAACATAAATGGCCGAAGTCATAATCCTGTGGCAAATACCATCAATCCGGGTAATGGCATCCTGCATTAAAATGAATCAACTCAGTCACTGGTTGGTTTTATTGTATTTACCACCATGACTCTTCAACTTTATCTTTTTTTGTTCATCATCTATCTCGTTTGTGTTTACTTCAGTGACACAGGGGGTGAGATGAACTTGAAAAGCAACAAGTTTTTTTGTTTCCCTCCCTGTTTCTTCCCCTTGAAAACCTGAAGACATAAGTGTCCATCGATCACTAGCCGAGCTGCGATCTAAGGCTCTAAGGGGGGCCACAGTTGGCCAGATCGCAGTCTTAACATTTGCTGGAATTTATGTAACAATTTTAGATGCCAAAGCAGCTGCTGGAGAAAGATATTGACCGCGTTTTCTGTTCAAAGCCTGATTGCTGCGAAGCTAGGAGGAAGATGAAAGAGAGAGGGAGTCATAGCAAGGCCGAATGAGAATAGAGGGTGTTTGTATTGTACGAATGAGAACATAGGAAGATATGCTGAAATTGACCAAACAAGAGTGGAAGATCAAGTGGTGCCTGGGAGGAAAGCAGCAGGGCTGTTCCCACTTGCTCCTAGAGAGTACTCTTTAATCAAATTTCCAGTAGAACTTTAATATAATTATCTCCCTATAAAGCATTTATTCATTTGTTAACCCTTAATTAACACTTTGTTAGCTATTATTCTTACATTATCTCTCATCCGTAAAACATTTATAAACACATCTACAAATGTTAAAGCAGACAGAAAGGATGATACAGAGTGTAAATGATTTGCCCCGCCATAATTGGGGGTACTATCTTTTATGTTTTACATTACTTACATTAATATGTTGGTACCCCCAAACCTGCGAGGTACAGTACCCCTAATCAACACCTAGTACCCTTCCAAAGAGACAAAAACAGCAGGTTTAGGGAGTAGTGACTTATTAATTTAATTTAAACTATGAGATGATACACAGACAGGCAGAAAGACAGCAGGCATAAAGATAGATAGCAGATAACATAAGGACCAACAGATGGAAATACAAACAGACAGCCAACAGAAAAACAGACAGATTGGAGTAGATATGTTTATAAATAATGGAACTGCTGAGACAATGCTGAAAACTGCTGAGAAACAATATAAGAATAATAGTTAATGATGTTGAACAAAGTGTTACCTAAGGGTTAACAAATTTATGAATAAATGCTTTATAAGGAGTAATTACATTATAAGGTGCTACCATATTTCCCATTATTGTCCAACTATCCCATAGTAAATTATGCAGAGAATGATGTGACCAAACAATGTTAATGTCTTAATGTCAAGTGTGTTATGTTATGGCATAAGTTAGGGGATTTGTGAGACAGTTGTATAACATATGGGTGAAGCTGTTAGTCACTCTGACCATTAAGTGTGTGTTTACGTGTTTGTAATTTCATGCTGCACTATTCTCATGCATAGCCTCACAGGGTATAGATTGTCTCTCCGTCTTGTATTGGCAGAGTTGGTTGCCTGTGGAGCGTTTATTGGCTGAATGTCTCTCTCTGGGGCCTGAATTCCATTTCCGTGCTAAATAGTCTCTTTTTGGCATCTCAAAGGGACGAAGCAGTGAGTAAGAGAGTGAAAGAGTAAGACCGAGAGAGAGAGAGGGAGAGCGTGATCTCCTCTGCATTTCACTCTGGGACCTGCTAGGCAGACTTCTGTGACAGCACAAGCCGAGGCAAGACAAAGAAATAAATCTTCCCTGAAGTTTAAAGCCGGCCACAACATTTTTTTTTTCTTTTTTCTTTTTTCTTTTCGGAGCTAGTCTGCAGAGGCCTCCACCGTAATTGTTTGTCGTCTTCGTTGCGCGCGAAGGCTGCCCGTCCACTCCTCGCTCGTACGCGAGGCCCAGGGAAGTGGCAGGGGCCGTCTGCTGGGAGCACCTGAGCAATTGGCAGTCAGCAGAGTGGGCCACTGCAGCTTGCTAGCTCACAACAGTCAGTCAGAGGGGGCTGAGGGGGCATTAGTCTCTGGCCCTGTGTGGGTGGAATCCATAAGCACATCCACCACTGTGTCTGACACACGCCTACCCACCAACCCCCACCACACCCCCCACCCCACCGTCTCACCCCCTTCTTCTCCTCCCTCTCCCTCTCTTGTTTCCTCCCTGTGCCCTGTGTTTTTGCAAGACTTTTGTCCCCACTGTTGTGCACAGTGTCTCATTCTTGTCCACTATGTTGGTTTTTGTGTTTTTTTTTTTTTCTGTTTTTGTTTTGTTTTTTGTTTTTTTAACTAAAGCCTGACCAATGAGAACGAACAGTGGAGAGAATTAATCCTTAAACAAGATTAGGCCCTAAACCCCGGTGTAATCACTTTTCCTCCTGTAATCTCTTTATAAGTGTGTGTGTGTGTGTGTGTGTGTGTGTGTGTGTGTGTGTGTGTTTGTGGTTTGTTTATGTGGTGGTTATTCAACAGGGTGGGCACATGGTTTTGTTTATTTCTCCGCCAAGGTGTAAAAAAATGGCAGGCGCAGCAGGGAAGGGCAGTTGAAGTACTGAGGGGTTGGGCAACCATCAGGGGGGGGGGGTGGACACAGTGGGGGGGTGGACACAGTCAAGGCTGATGATGACAGAGGCAGGGTGTGGCTAACAGCCGTCAGCCGGCTGCCCGGTCTGGAGCCTGAGGCCCAAACGAGGAGCTGAATTTAAATCCAAAACAATTAAAGACCCGTCCTCCCTCATCGGCACCAACATCAAGCCACACCAGTCTGTTTCCTGCCATGAGAAGTGACAGGCGGCGCTTGACAAGGGAATAGCAGCTCTGTAGGCCTGCTGTATGGCTCTTTCTATTTCTGCCCCTCTCTCACTCTCTCCGCTCTCTACCTTCCTTTCATTCTCTCTTTTCCTCTCTGTCTCTCTCTGTCTTTCTGTCTCACCATCTCTTTCTGTCTCTCTCTTTCTCTTTTTTTCTCTTTATCTCTCTCTCGCTCTCTTTCTCTCGCGCTCTCTTTCTCTCTCTCTTGCTCTCTCTCTCTCTTTCTCTCTCTCCTCCCCTCCTCTCTTTCTCCTTTACTGGCATGTGTACTCAGTCCACTGTGCCACAGAGCTTGTTAGAGGAATGGCAATATGGAAGTAAATGACAGTACACACACACACAAACACACACACGCACACACACAGACTGACATACACACACACACACACACACACACACACACACACACACACACATACACACACACACACACACACACACACACACACGCACATGCACACACACATACACACATACACATACACATACACACACGCACACACACACACACACACGCACACATACACACACGCACACACACACTGTTATGCCCGTACAGACATGTGCCAGAGCAGCATTGTGGTTGCATTGTTCCAGGCCGCTGTGCCCTGTTCTATGAGGTGTAATTAGTTTGACAGTGAGCCCAGAGGACGGGCTCAGAGGGCTGTTTGGCCAATCACGTGTCCTCCACACACACACACACACACACACCTCAGCTTCCAGCACCACCTCCACAATCCCATCTGCCCACCATCCCACACACTGCACCACCAAGAGAAGAGCCTCCCTTAATGCACCATTAATGCGCCAGTCAGTCGGACATTCCCCTTCACTCACCATGCCTTCCTGCCCACCGTCCAACCGCCAATCATGTCTGTTGGAACCCCCGTCAGCACCACTAAGGGTTCTGGCAGATTCTCCCTGTGCACCAATCAGTCATCCCACAAGGGCAAGATATCCCACCCACTTCAACCCCTAATCAGCCAATCATGTCCACTGCAGCCTGTCTGCAGCACTTGTAAGGCTCTGCCTGTGAAAGCCCTTTGGACCAATGGGAACATCTGTTAGACCCCCCCTGAACCAATCAAGCCTACAGTGCCTACACATTTTGTGTTTTTTTTTTTCAACTGAGGCCCTGCTGTTGCAGTGGTCCCTTTATGACAATCAATCCTGCCCAAATCAATTAAGATTACAAGCGAACCTCTCAGAGCATGTGCAGCTGATGAATAATAACCAATAATTAATGTCTCCCTCCTTCGGCGACACGTGTGTGCTCGCCAGGCGATTGATACTGATGAGTGATTGAGTAAGTGAGTGAGTGGGTGAGTGAGTGAGTGAGTGGGTGAGTGGGGCTTGCTTGCTCGCTCGCCCGCTCTCTCAACATCAGGACTGTCACGTTCCTGCCTGGGAGCTCCCCCCCCCCCCCCCCCCCCCGATCTCCCCAGGTGTGCAACAGGAGGAGGCTGATGGAGATTGTGATCCTGCTGGCAGCATGCGTCCCACCTGGTGAAGGGGGGGGGGGCAGGCAGGTGAACATGGGGGTGAATAAGGGGGGGCGTCTGCCAAGTTATGCAGGTATGTAGATGACGGGTGTATGTTTGGGAGCGCGGTGGAGCACAGCGATCGCGACTGATCTGAGATCTCGCGACAGGGGCAGAGAAAGAGGGAGTGAGAGAGAGAGAGAGAAAAAGAGAGAGAGAAGCAACAGCGCAAAGCTGCAGATAAATGAGTCAGGGCCTGGCTTAGTGGCAGCTTCAGTGTCCTGTGAATTTTAATTAGTTTATTTGCATGTTAACAGGGCTTTGTGTTTGTTGTGTGTTGTGTTGTTGTTCTGTGTGCGTATGTGTGTGTGTGTATGCGTGTGTGTGTGTGTGTGTGTGTGTGTGCCTGTGTGTGCATGCATGTTGTGTTGTGTGTTTTCTTTTTCTTTGCGTGGCCGGCCGCACCCACAGATGGCACTGCCCACCCCCCTACCACCACCACCCCCCCCCCCCCCACCTTTTTCGCACGCAAGGCAGCTGGTATTGACTGCAGCTATGCCATCAATGTCACAGTCTCTGGGCGTATGACAGGAAGCCGTGCGTGGGCTTGCCCACCACCACCACTGCCACCGCTGCCTGCCTGCCTGCCGTCCGCCTCTGCAGCAAGTCGTCTCCTGGGCCGATCAAAAGGTTAATTAATCCAGCCGTTTACATCTCAGGCGCGGGGATGTGCTGGGTAAATGAGAGGTGTTTTTTTTTTATTTCTCGCCTAAGGATCCCTCAGCCTGGCAGAGATGTTGTGTGTGTTGTATTGCTGCTTTGGTTACTATGACCTGATTCTTGGAATACCACATCTCAAATCTGATCATTGCCTGCTTTTTGTCTGTGGAAACAGGGAATTTTGTTGACTCCAGTCAATGTCATTTGCATTTTAGCCAAGCAACTGTTTTGTTTGTTTTTCATTAAAATGCGTGACTAGTAAAATAAAATATGTTACTATTTATCACTAAGAGTCACCGACTCAGCTGTAACATGCTGCTAAGTGTCGGTATTTTCTGTTAATTACAAATCAGTCATCTGCGGAGATAACAGTAGATTACCAATTTTGAATTTTAGGAAAAAATTTACGACTCGAGAGATTAGATGAGTTGCAATAATTACAAGCTACCTTAATGCCAACCTACACATAGATTTTGCAGATAATACTGCTGCATTAATTACAGATTAAATTAATAATATTCCCTGTGTTTACCAGTCTCAAAAGGGATAAGTGCTGGTAGTTCAGAGATGTCACGTCGGCACTGTCAACTGTTTCCTGAGTTGTTTATGTTGTTCATCGTGCTTATGTTGATGTCTTCCCCTCCTCCTCCTCCTCCTCCTCCTCAGTCAGTCAGCGGTGACCTTTAAACCACAGCGAGAGAGCCAGAGTGGTGTGTGTGTTTGTGTTTGCATGTTGGTCTTTTAACACAAATTAATTGATAGCTATGGCTCAGTGCAAGCACAGACCGTATGCAAAGAGGACCCCATCAAATCAATTAATTTCTTCCTCCTGGTTTGGCGGGCAATTAAAACCTCTCCTCCGCATAATTAAGGGACACGCATATTAAGTAGCAAGTGAGATGGGCAGCAGAACGGCGGAAAAAAATCGAGCTTAAAAAATGTTGTGAAATATTTATCCGAATGCGTGTTTTATAGTCCCTACAGATCCCAATGAGACTCTCTCGTGTGACTTGTTTTTGTGTCATGCACGGATTCCAGAGGTCTGCTGCACACAAATAATGCCTGTTTATTATTCAAATGTCTTGGCTGAATGTCTACAAGTGGCATCTGTCAAGAATGGGACCATACAGCAACACACACACACACACGTACACACACACACACAGAAAAGCACACACACACACACACAAAATCTGTACCATGAACATCACTACCACTGCCCCCAAACCCCCCCCCCACCCTCCACCCTACCCCCTACCCCCACCATCACTGGAAGGCAATTGGCAGTACTCAACTATACCAGAGTGCTTCATTATCTTTAATATGCTCTTACTTTAATCATGTTTCACATTTGGTCACTGAAAGGCTGCCATTTCATGGTGGGCATTAGGATCGTTGACAAAATGTTAGCCACTCTTCACTGCAAAATACAAGGGAGAAGACTTGTGCTCAGATCTCGCCAGTAACTGTAAAATGATTGCAAAGGCTTATATTATGTGGCCCAGGAGCTCCCCGAAAGCTTGCAAAATTGACAGTAGTATTTCTAAATTGGCCCCAGTGGCAGAATCAGGATATATTGTGAGCAATGTGTTTTTTTTCTCTGAGTGAAACCCAGATCCGGGGGGGGGGGGGTGCTTTCACCATTCCGACAAGTGCATTGTGTTTGCTGACTGACTGCAGAGCTTGAAGCCCATACATACGATCCACAGGATATGCCCTCTAGGTGTCTAACCACTTCAGCACAGCACAATCAGGCTGTGCAGTGATTGGAGTTCTTGATTGCAAAAAAAAAAGGGTGTGCAAAAGAATGTACTGGAACAGATTTAAACAGGATTCAATTCATTTATGAACCCAGGTCGTCACTTAATGCGTTTCTTTCTCTACATTCAATTTCAAAAATCTGCCCTCCCTTGCTCTCTCTCTTTCTGTTTCTCATTCTTTTTCTCTCTTTCTCTCTCTTTCCCTCTCTTTCTCTCCCTCCCCCCTCTATCTTTTTCTCTCTCATTCTCTCCCTCCCTCCATCTGTTCAAAGCAATTTCTAATCTATTAGGTATTCATTGAGAGTGCTTTTCATGCTTTGGCATTCCTGGCCATTGACAGCATCACAAAGCCTGGCACGCCTGTCATGTGCAGCTCACAGAGCTAATAACACCATCCTGGAGGAGTGACACATCTAAAGTAATCTCCTCCTCGCCCATTTGTGTAATCGCAAATTTGTGCACCCAAACACACATTTGTGTGTTCGTTACACACACACACGCACGTGCACACACACACACACACACACACACACACACATACACACACACACACATGCGCATACTCACATTACACACAGATGTTCGCGCGCACACACACACATACACACACAAAGGCATGCACTCACATCAGACTTCACATGACGCCTGAAATTGCGATACTGTCAGTTGAGCTCTATAACGTGTCGTCTGTTAGATGGGCTGACTGCATAATTTATTGGGCTGTATGTTTACATGATATTAACACCTTGCCTTTTTTTCTTGTTATTGTTCTTGTTTGTTTTTTTTTTCATTTTAGAGCATCAAAGTTAGCTGGTTGCCCCCAACAGTCGGCACGCAGAATGGCTTCATCACCGGCTACAAGATCCGGCACAGGAAGACAGGGCGGCGCGGGGACCAGGAAGCTATCGAGCCCAACAACCTGTGGTACCTGTTCACAGGTGGGCCTGTTAACTCTCTCTCTCTCTGTCTGTCTCTCTCTCTGTCGCTCTCTCTTTCTATCTCTCTCTCTCTGTCTGTGTCTCTGTCTTTGTATCTCTCTCTGTCTCTATCTCTGTCTCTGTCTCTCTCTCTCTCTCTCTCTCTCTCTCTGTCTTTGTCTTTCTATCTCTCTCTCTGTCTGTCTCTCTCTCTCTGTCTTTCTGTCTGTCTGTCAGTCTCTCTTTCTTTCTCTCTCTCTCTCTCTCTCTCTCTTTCATAGAGCATACTGTAGTTGTTTTCCTATTGCCTGAAGCATGCAACAGGACACTGTGAGAAGCTTGTGGTTCTTGGCTTGTGGAAGCTCCCAGGCAGGCATTGCCTATAGCTGCAACCTGGAAACTTGAACAATATCAAAGTTGATTCCAGAGGTATGCCAGGCCTCGTGCAAAAATATTTGAACCACATTTTATCGTGGCACCGTCACAGAAACAGTGGAAGAACACTGCCGAAGATTTCTGGTAAAATTTGGACATACAAGATTTCAGTTTTGCGCAAACACGGTCCACACCACCTACATGAAGGCTATGCGGTGGCACAATTATGACATAAATTTTACCACACACACACTCGTTGAGTGAGACTCACTGTGGACTTTCATCTCAGCTCAGCTTTCCACCTCCGAGGTCTCCCAGCAACAGTAGTCTAACAAACATTCCTACTCACATTTACATTTTCATTCGCTGATAATTAAGTAACGCCGCCAGTCAGTTTTCAGCCAATTTTCAAACCACTTGTTCATGCTTTGGAAACATTTGTAAATGATATGTAGCCAAAGGTCAAAGCTAAGGTGTAATTGCATGTAAACAGAAACTCTGATTACATTTGCTCTCTGTATTGCTTCTTTTCAAATCGTGACTGTAGACGCACAGATACCATTATGGAATATCAACACTGTGCTCATTGGGAACAAACGAATAAATAAGAAGCACTTTCGGTTTTTATTTGCTGTGAAGCCTGGTCTCCTTGGTGAGTTTGTGTCAGTAGTGCTGGAGGCTGCAGTTTTCATATACAGTGTAAAAATATAAACAGATCTCCTACATTAATTTGCTCACTTTCAAATGCCAGGACAAAGTTAACCAGTGCTCTTAAAAATACACTGTTTCCCTATTTGGAGGTTGTTTTTTTTTTTGTACTTCCCCCGTAAGGCAAGCACTCCGACTATTTGTCTGTTTGATAGATCATTCTGCTTTTAAAATAAACACAATCATCAGAGCCCGGTTCCCTCGACCCTCAGTCATATCGCAGGAAGTCAAAGCCTCACTGTCAGATTGGATTTTGTGAGGACGTATGTTGTCTGCGTTGCCTTTGCCCTAAGGGGGGCTGTGTTCGGGGGGCTACATACAGTGGCTTTGCGGTTTTGTTGCCACGACGCTTTATTTCAATATAATTCCTGACTCGGGGATGAAAATGATATTCATTCTCATTATGGCCATGATGGATATCTCTGTGCATTTGCATTCTGTGGGAAACTCATTTCACACTCCGCATCCGTGAATGCTATGCTAATTTTTTCACACTCTTGGGCTTTTCAGGGTTGGCTGTGCTGAACAATAATAATTGCTAGGGTTTTTTTTTTTTTTCCCGCCCGTGGTCCCCCGCTAGATGTAGTGAATTTTTAATGTTCTGCTTTAGATGAGGTCCTGCGACCTTGTTCGCGATGGCACTGGTCCGTTTAGGAGTTTTAAATAATTAGTGTCCAAAATTGAGGCTTAATTGAAGGCTCCGTTGGATTTATGCCGTTATTGTGTGTTTGTTCCGGATGTAAATGAATTGCGCTATCACCCATTCGAGAATTTTTGCACCTCCCCAGAATTGCAGTGGAGGTATGCAATTTTTATTGTCACCCAGATCCATATCCTTGAAAGACTAAATGGGGGACATTAAAAGAGATGACACTGAAACTATGCCCATTTAAGGCTTTTGTCAATGTCGCTTGTCTGGGGTCTTAATTTAGTTTTTACCATTTCTCTGTTTTTTTCTCTATTTTTCTTTCTCAAATCTCTTGTCAGGGCTGGAGAAAGGTAGCCAGTATAGCTTCCAAGTGGCGGCGATGACTGCCAATGGCACGGGCCCATACAGCGAGTGGTACATGGCCGAGACTCCAGAGAACGACCTTGACGGTGAGTATGGGGTTGGGAAAAAAATCAGAAAATCTAAACAAACTCATCACCATTTTTTTTCCCCCATCACCCCCTCCTCTTTATTCTTCTGCTCCTCCATGTCTTCTCATTTCCCTTTTTTATTCCCTAGGGCTGCCATTCCTTTCTACCCACACACACACACACACATGAACACACCCACCCACACAAGCACACACACACAGACGCACACACACACACACACACACACAGACAAACCCCACCACTATCACCATCCACTCAGAGGTGATGCATCCTTCCCATTCTCCTCATCCCGAGCGTGTGTGATTAAATATTTATACATCTGTGACCAGTCAGCGGTGTTTACATTACACTCTACCAACGATGGGCATCTTACCAGACAACGCTTCATCAGTCCAGCGCTTCAGGGGCCTCCCCCCTTTCACCCCAAGAGAAAACAAGAGGAAAGGAGGTGAAGGAGGAAGAGAGGGAGAAAGGGTGGAAGGGAGAGGAACAGAAAAAGAGGCAGAGGGTCGTGTTCTGTTGTGTTTTTGTTGTTTTGTTTGTGTTTGTTTTTTCACCCCCCCGTGCAAGACGCGCCAGATGTTCCCCTTGCCCTCGGCCATACGTCACTGGGGCCCTGTTTTCTTTTTTCATTTCCTTTTTTCTTTTTTTGGCACCTTTGACTGCTGTTCCCATTCTTTAGAGGCTCTGAGGACATAATCACTGTTTTTGTTTACAGTTCCACGTCCCCCAACGCCACCTCTCCAGCACTGTCGACTTTTGTATATAAATGATCTGAGCCTGATCGGAATAGGCTTTGGCAGGCAATTAGCCGGATGTCTTTAAATGCAGGACGAGGAAAAATAGGAGATGCATGGAAGCCGACGCAACAAACGAGATAAGAAAGGAATCAATCAAGGCCAGCCCATTTACTAGATGACAGGCCACCTAATGCAATTCTAATAGATTATATCACTCAATAAGCAGATGCTGACCAGCTCGCTACGGAGATGCTAAAGTCATTTTTTTTCCCTCTCCCGCCTACCTCTCTCAGAAAAGGGCATCAACTCACCTCTTCCAATTACTTCAGTTTGCTTTGTCTGCACAGTGAAGGAGTGGCGTCATTAGCGGCTAAGCTTGTGTTGTGTTTTCTTTCTTTCTTTCTTTCTCTCTTTCTTTTTTTCTCGCCTCTCTCTCTCTGCATGCAGAGACCCAGGTTCCCAACCAGCCCAGCTCACTGCACGTGCGGCCGCTGCCCAACAGCATCATCATGAGCTGGACGCCGCCCCTCAACCCCAACATCCTGGTGCGCGGCTACATCATCGGCTACGGGGTGGGCAGCCCGTACGCGGAGACGGTCCGGGTGGACAGCAAGCAGCGCTACTACTCCATCGAAAACCTGGGTAAGTTCCCCTCCCGTGTGTTTAGTGGAGAAGGAACTCACACCACTACTGCCAATGGAACAGTAAATACTTTTAAGGTAACGTTTGTGTTCTATAACGCTTGTACTACTTTTAATTCATGAACAATAACAAAAAACGTTCTACCCAGTCAAGTGCAAAGTGCAAAATGTTTACAGTCCCAGTCAGACCTTGATGAGTGAAAACAATTAAAGACATGCCCTTATGTAGTCTAAATCTATGGAAGATTGGAAACAGGTTAGGGTGTAGAGGACATGATAATAATAATCATGATTGTCCCATTCTGCCATTCCAAAAGACGCTATGTGTCGTGAAATGCTGACCCGTTTTGCAGAAATGCACAGGGTGCTGAAAGTGTACAGAAAATTGCAGACATTATAAACTGCAGAATACTGCAATGTCATTGTGATGAATTATAAAATTACTATAATCATTTTTTATTATTATTAAGCGAGATCTCTAGTTGAACTTCGGCAGTGCAGTCTGCACTTTTACGACACATTTATGATTCTCTTCAAGCAGAGGTTAGCAGGCACACTAGGGGGAACATGCACCAGGTTTTTGTCATTTCCGACAGGAGGTACTGTAGTTCGTGCAAATTAACCTCATGGATTCACACGTACCAAATTAAACAGGTGCCCGCCTCTTACTCGAGGAGTAATTAGTGAAAGGTTTCCCACAGCACGCATGGGAAACGTTAAAGCAGAGCGACATTAAAGAGACCTGCCGCCATTGCTGCCACACACCCACCTGGTGACCTTTCACAGTGCCAGTGTTCACACACACACACATACATGCACACACACACACACACACATATATACACACACACGCACACAATATAGATACAGGAACACACAAGTTGAATTTTAACATAGCTCCTGGTACTGTGTAGGAGATGTCTTTTTTCTTCAAAAGGAACCCTACCATGTGTCTGAAAAGCGAGTTTTTTAAAAGCCCCCCTTTTTCTCTCCCATCGGTATTTGCACAGTGCTGGGCGATTACTCACGTTGTGCTAATGAAATCTGTCAGAGGACAAACTTTATCTCCCTCCTCGCCTCAGGGGGATAAGCTTTTTTTTCTTTCTTTTCCCTCCTTTTTTTCCCGCCTTACACGTGTGTCAATAGCAGCAGTCTGACTGCGCCAATATGCGGGCCCAGACAGGGGTAATAACCATGCTTAATGATTTCTGAACAAGGGCCTGTCAGCATGCGCCGAGGTAAAGTAAATGACAATGGAACTGCTCGCGAGGAGTATTACTGACGTTTTATACATGGCTGGGTGCATATCAATACACGATCTATCACTCATGACCATACCGCTGCTCAAAGACGCAGGGAGCCTGGAGAGAGGTGAATGCTGCCTGCCCTGTGGCTGATTGCAGCTGCATTTGTTCATTGTTTAGCGTGATAATCTATGAACAGGAAGCAGTCACTCTGAGGTGGAAGCCATTTTAGGTAAGAAGGCAAATATGGACTATCCAAAGGAGGGGATTCCGACAAAGAAGCGGAATGTCTCCTGATGTTCCGTTGGAATGTCATAGTTAAAAGACTAAGCCCACCTAAATCGTGTTTTAAAAATGAAGATTGCGACTTACGTGTAGAAGCTGAATTGGATTTACAGCGTGAAAGAAGGAACACATATCATCACCTAGAAGGAAAATAGAACTGGTGAGGAAGGTACTTACGCCACCACATGAGGGGGACAGCTTAGGTGAAAAAAGTATAGGAATTGGCTTTATAGACAAGATGTATGACAAGCAGTATGTAAGTATTCACATGGCAGGAAGGTGTTAAGGATAATTTTGCCTGTTAAAGACGGAGATTGACCACTGAGGAATTACCACACTGCACAAAGAAAACATTATGTATTATGTGTGTAATGTAGGTTTTTTTATAGATAATAAATCAATATATTTTCTCTAGCTGTTAGCTGATGGTGACAAATAGCAGTTCAAGTACCTGTGCAGTTTTTTTGGTACAAATGATATTAGTGTAAAATTTGTTACATGAAGTATGACAGTGTTTACGCAGACAGTTGTAATTCTTTAAATTGGTTTATGTTTCATGTATGATTGTGGTAGTAATCTGTTTCAAAACTTTCAAAACCATAATTCATTATTTACAAGAGAAGTAATAAGAAAACAATTGGAGTGTAAATGGGAGTTTGTGAAGCAACAGCGATTTGCATTAGAAAAGAGACAATAACAAATTACTCGGTTTTAATATTCAGGTGAGCCTTCTCTTTCCAAACGATAATGAATGCGTAATGAAACTCATCCTGCTTTTATGTCAACTGTTACTCAGAATGTAAACTTGCTCTGGTAGCGTACATTAGTATCATATTTAATTCATGGTCTCCTATATTATTTATGCGTATATGTGTCATTACCAAGAAAAACATGCCAAAGCACCCTGTAGACACGTCTGACACGTTTGTAAAGCTGACATGGTTCTTGTTTACTGACATGTAACAAGTCTAAAGTCAGCAAACACCATGAGCCAGTTTGGAGAGTCCTGTGGGACAAAAGTATGCTCTTTCTTTGTTTTTTTTCTTTTTCACTCCAGAAAAAAAAAAAACGCTCTCATCTGTTTCCATTTTTTAAGAAATATATTCGCGCTTTAATAAGTCCCTCAAGTGAACTGGCTTATGTGTATCGATATTGCAACCGGTAACCATGGTTATCCAGCGTCACAATGCCCCAAAAGTGGAGAGCTTGTCCTTGGTCCACATGGAGATTTAGGGGAGCAGCCAGGCGAGCCTCTTCCGGAAGAGTCCATCAATACTGCAGTCAATAAAGCCCATAGCACTAAGCAGCCACACTCACTGGCGCACCACCACTCTGTTTGTTGGCCATACTTATAAAGCGGCTTCCTGTGGCAGCGATGGATGGTGCGGCCCTGGAGTGAGTGTGTTGACAGTGGCTTTCTCTTAGGCACACACACACACACACACACACGCACGTATAAACACACAAACACACACACACACACACATACACACACACACAAGATTAAACACTGCATTGCACAGATAAGCTATAACAAACCGACGGTCATGTGATCTTGCCCCCAATGCAACTTAGAGAGGAAAGGAAGGGTGAACCTGAGGCTGACCTCCAGTGCAGTGGTGATAAGCTCCCAGCTTGCAGGGGAAACAGAGGCAAACCTGAGACCCTAGAGAAAGGTGCTAAGGTTTGAGTGTGTTTGTGTGTGTCTGTGCAGGTCTAGTTGTGCACTTATTTAAATATGTTTACCTATGAGGTATTTGTACTCAGGTGTGTGTGTGTGTGTGTGTGTGTGTGTGGTTTAGTGGGCAATGCGTGAGAGTCGGAATGTTTAATAATGCCTATGCGTGGCTTTGTGCGTATACTAGTGTGAGTAGTGTTATATGTGAGTGTGTTATATGCTACACTGGTGCGCACCTGTGTGTGTGTGTGTGTGTGTGTGTGTGTGTGTGTGTGTGTGTGTGTGTGTGTGTGTGTGTGTCCCAGTGAGGTCTTGCTCCAAGGTCGTCGTGTCAGCTTGCCTGACGGTGCAGAGCAGAGGCCACCACAGGGAACCCCATCATCAGCCGAACACCCACTCACCCACCCGCCCACCCCTCTCCTCCACCCACCCCTCTCCTCCACCTTCCCCCATCTCCCCCTTCTCCCGAGCGTTGTTCCCCTGGAACCACCGCTGAAGTTAAACTAATTGTGCAGTGGGGGATCCACCTTCACACCTGTTCCCAAGCCCTCCGTCTCACCCTGCTCTCCCCTTCGCCTCTCCTTCCTTCCTTCCTTCCTCCCTTCCGCCTGTTCCGCCGTTCTGTGTGTTTCCAAACACACTGACTGTTTTGACAAGCCTCCTTCGGAGGAGGACACTGGAGTCTTGTCAAACAGATAGTCTGCCTGCTGCTGCTGCTGAGTCTGGTGTCGCTGGCTGCCTCAGCTGCTAAGAGAAGAGACGCATGTTGTTTTGAATGGCGCGCGTGTGGAGATGGCGGTAATTGTTGATTTGGGGGTCTTTTTTTGTTGTCTCTCCTCACACAGAGCCCAGCTCCCATTACGTGATCTCGCTGAAGGCCTTCAACAACGCCGGCGAAGGGGTGCCGCTGTACGAGAGCGCCGTTACCAGGTCCATGTCGGGTATGTTTCACCGCCACCCACACCCCCATCCCTTCAGTTCAGTTCAGCTTTGTTCAGTTCACGGCAAGGTCACTTCAACTGCACAGCATATTTCATACATGCAGGTTATTGAGTGTGTTTAACTCGAATATAAGGAAGAAATACAGGACATACATAAAGGACATAAAAAAAACATGTAATTCAAAGGTTATAATAAAAAATATGATTATGTATAATTCTATTTTATTCCATTCAGAAAGGCTCTGTTAACACGCCAGTTGTGCTCACTATTATTACCAAAGCATCAGAGCATCACCCCTCTTCTTGCTCCAGCTGTCTGCCCATAGTCCAATGTCTGCCCACGACTGGTCTACTGTAACTGGACCAGTATAAGTGGCTGAGACCAGAGCTGCACCTGTTGTACGCACCACAAAGCAGCCTCTGTTTTAACAAGCAGACAGCATATGTTCCCCTCATCAGATGCTTTCCTCCAGGGGTCTTTATAGTATTAGCACAGTATAAATGAATTTAGCCCCTATAATCACACACAATAACTGTTGTGGGAGATGTTGCTGTGTGTACAAGCAGTATGTCTCAATGCTTCACTGAGCAAATCTAAATGCTCTCTATGCCCCTAATGCAATTTTATGATCAGGGAGAAACCTCTCATTCAGAAATTGACTCGGTGTTGTGCTTACTTGTCCGGATAGTCATTGTGTGCAGCCAGTTGGTCCAAGGTGAGCAGTCCTAGTGTAAAATAAAAGGTTTGTTTTTTCGAAAAGCTTTGTTTTTTAAAAGCTTTGTTTTTTAATGAATCGTGGGATGCTAGGTCAACATCGGCCATTAAGGTTTGAGTGATGAGTCCTCGCTGCCGTCAACAACGGAGTCAACACTCATCAGAGCCCTTTTGATTTTGGAGGGGACATTATCATCTGCTTCAGGGCACACTGATGGATCTGTGTTGCTGATTGACCTCTGAGGAGAGGCCGCTGTCTCCATACACTCTGCCATAAGGCCAAGACTGGACCATCTTGTCCTGATCCCTGACCACTCAGACCTCACAAGCATCATTGGTGGCCTTGTCACCAGTGCTATTTGTAGCACTAGTTTGTTGATGCACAGAAAAGGTTCAGTGAGTGGTTTGGGGAGAGAATAGCTTTCCTTACAGAATTTGTTTTTTTTCATCCTTTTTTTCTTCTTTGGTCAGTGTCCAAGTGGCAGACAAATCCCCACGGTTGCCATGGTTTCGTTCTGGACAAACAAACGTTTTCTCATTTCGCCTCTCCAAACAAAGGCAGTGCCCCCAGTTTAACCCATAGGGGCATTCGGCAGATACAGAAGGAGTGTCTCTGTGCATTGTGCTTCGCTGTTACTCACATGCATTCTTCACTGTTTTTTATTACCACCTTTAAAAAGACCACCTCATGGTCATTACGTCAGAGAGCTCCATTCACTCAATCACTTCATATCATTATGTGATTACAGCCTCCCCACTGATTGTACCCAAATCTAATGTAGAATAAAATTGCTAAGCAATGCAAGCAAGGTGTGTTAAACACGAAGGAACCTTGGAAAGTGAAAGGTTGATTTCAGCCGCACTGATTAACAAAGTCAGTGGAGAAACCAAATGACTGCTTCTCCTGCATCAGCCTCAGAGACAGACAACGAGGGGGGAGTTTCCACCCATGGCTAACTCACAGAGCTGATGCTAATTGCTGCCCCCCCCCCCACAACTTCTTTTAACACACAACCCACCACAACCACCACCCCCCCTACACACACACGCACACACACAGACATACGCATGCACACACACACACATATTCGCACACACACACCACGCACGCACACACACACACACACACACAAACATTCACACACACACACACACACACACACACACACACACACACACACACACACACACACACACACACACACACACACTATACACATGCACACACATTCACACACACACAGCCGCCTCATCAGCCAACCAATTACCAGGCCTCCCACTCAGACTGCTGTGGTGTGGCGGATGGCTGTGACCGACGGTGGACCCACTTGCTTCCGGATCACACCCAGCATGAGTCAGCGGGGCAGGACTTGATTTCTGGCTTATTCTGAGAGGATGTGTGTGTGTGTGTGTATGGCAGAACTAACAGCTGTGTCCACACAAATCCATTAACAAATCAAGACACCGATGGGCTCAATGGAGATACAGTGAATTTCGTGTCATTTTCGTGTCAACATTTTTTTTTTTTGCTAGCACAGTATCTCTTCTTTATTACAGTGATGTTTTGAACCATCTGCCATGAAGTGGAAAAAATACACACAAAACCAGTTAAAGCTTTTAATTAAAAGCTTAAACTGTCAACAGGTTATTTTGTGTACACTGTCATCCAGTTACTCAGTTGTACTCAGTTGAGATTTTTATGCTAATTCATTTGGCAAACACAGAAACCAGACCTCTTTTGTGTCGTCTTTCAATTGCGGATTCTTTAATTGCTGATCAAAAGCCCACAATGAGTGCCCCCCGCCCACACACACACACACTCACACACACAGTGAGTGGGGTAAAGAGTACTGAGTCAGCAGTCCACTTAGAGATCACCCCATGCAGGAGGGTACAGTGGGGACTTTGTTTCCCAAACAGCAAAACACCTTTTCATCATCCTCCCTTTGCAAGGTCGCCGCCGAGAGCATCCCTATCACTCTTCTTTAGATTTCCACAGTGCTTGTGGCTTTCTGACAAAAGAAGCCCGAGAGGCGGAAAAAAAAAGTGGAAGAAAATGGCTGTTGTTTAGAAGCAGTACCTGCAGTGCTCAAAGAGATTCATCATTTAATGGCTGCCCGGCCCTTACGAGCTGCATTAAACCTCCCGTTAAGAGGCAGACCAATAAACAGCACAAAGATATATGCCCATCCCCAGTTACTGCATTTAATCTCCCCCCACAACCGCTGGAGACGAACAAATGGATGTTCCTCTCGCGCCTGTACTCTCCCACCCGCTTATTTGCTCCTCTCTCTCTTTCTCTCTCTCTCTCTCTCTCTCTCTCTCTCTCTCTCTCTCTCTCTCTCTCTCCCTTGTGCCCCTTTCTGCTCTCTCTCTTTCTCATCTTCTCCCTGTGTTCCCTTTTTCCTTCCCCCCCTTCTGTCACTCCCTCTCCCTACCCCCCCCCCTCTCTCTCTCTCTTTCTCTCTCTCTCTCTGTATCTGTCTCTCCTCCTTTCCCCCTCTCTCCAGGCTCTTCCCATATCCCCCCCTCACACACACATAGCCCAGTGCTAATTCGTCCGTGGAAGCGGCAGATAATAAAGTTTTTTTCTTTTTTTTTTCCACGTTACTGCCATTGACATGATGTATCGCTCCCAGTGTGTTTTGTCTTAGTGTTTCATCAGTATTCTAATGCCGGGACTGTGAGTCCTACCAGTGATGCAGATATCAAGCTATTATGCCAAACACCTCATTTGTCTATTTCTCTGCTTGGCAAAACACCCACCACCACCACCTCCTCCACACCCCCCCTCCCCCCTCCCAACACACACACACACACACACACACACACACACACACACACACACACACACACACCCTCCCCCCTCCGTCTGGAGGAGGAAGATGGATCTCTCTTTCATCCCTTTCCCTTTGCAGACATTGATTGTGTTGACAGAGAAATGGTTTCACCTGATGTGCTTTTTTCCCCCTGAAAATAATGAATATGAATATGTGTGCACATCTGTCTGCTTGCCTTCCGAGTAATGTCTGTTAGAAGGACTAGATGTAGTAATGTGTCCTCTGCTAGCTACAGCGCGGCAGTGGAGACTCTGTGTTTTTGCCATTTTTGGGTTTCTTGACTAACTGTCTCTTCTCTGTTCTTCATAGGTGTGGCTGTAGACTTAACCGCTAGCTCTCTGGTTAGCTACTAGCACCGCTTTTGTGATGTGTAGAGTAACAATCCTTTTTTTGTCTCCTCTCCTCTTTCTGTATCTTCTTCTCTTCTCCCTTTCTCTCTCTCTCTCTCTCTCTCTCTCTCTTTCTGTCTGTCTGTCCTCATGTTTTTCATTCCTTTCCCGCTATCAATTTCTCATGCTCATTTCCTGGCATGGAAACACACTCTTGCAATCTGCATGCTAAACTACATTTGCATGAACCTCAATGTGTGCCATATGTCTGTTGTCTATGTCTATGTTTGTATTTATGTTTCTATACATGTCTACGTTTACATATATGTGTGGATGTGTGACTGTGTGTGTGTGTGCCTTGTCATATGCATGTGTGTGTGTGTCTGTGTGTGTGTGCGTATATGCTTGCGTGTGTGTGTGCGTGTGTGTGTTTGTGTGTGTGTGTGTGTGTGTGTGTGTGTGTGTATGTGTGTGTGTGCGCACGCACCTCGTGGGGTGGCCACATGACTCTCACAGACCCCTTAGACCCATCGGACGATGATCTGTTCCATCTGTTTGACAAATACCCTACTCCCATCCCAGATACCTCCACCCCCATGATCCCCCCAGTAGGTGTGCAGGCCGTGGCGCTCACCTCCGACTCGGTGCGGGTCAGCTGGGCCGACAACTCCATGTCCAAGAACCAGAAGGCCTCTGAAGTCCGATACTACTCTGTCAAATGGAAGACTAGTCACTCCACCAGTGGCAAGTTCAAGGTATATATATATAAATTCTGGCCTGAATTGCACAGACATCTGTACTTATTTAAGCTGTTTTGATTGAGCTTCCAATGCGAGATGGCATTGATATCTGCAAACCGAATTAAGGTTTTAGTGCACACATTATGTTTTGGACAGTTTTAACATTTGGACACATTAACTTGCTTTTCAAGTGTAATGGCTACCAGCTGTTGGTGTATTTCTGTTCCACTCGCTGCTCCATGCCGTTTTGATGACTCCACTTTAGATGACTATTCTCTTTGTTACAACACCCAGGTCAAACATGCAGCTGCCTTCCACACCAATATAAAAATACACACACTCATAATGTTTGCTCCTAGCATACGCTTCATAAGCTAATTTCTGTCCCCGTCTGTTTCCCCGGTGCCTGCGACCTCTACCCGTTTTGCCTCAGTGTATCCAAGTTAAGTAATCTGTTAACATGGTGTGATATGTGACCTTAACCTGGCCTGTCCTGCCCTCCTCCCTGTGTGCTGTCCAGTCTGCAGACACCACAGCCCTGAGCCACACGGTCACTGGCCTCAAGCCAAACACCGTGTACGAGTTCGCCGTCAGGGTTACCAAAGGTCACAAGTCCAGCACGTGGAGCATGACGGCACATGCCACCACCTATGAAGCAGGTGAGTGTATCCGTCTATTCTCTCTCTCTCTCTCTCTCTTTCTCTCTTTTTCTGTCTGCCTCTGCCTCACTCTTTCCACACCTATGAAGCGGGTGAGTGTACCCTTCCATACTCTTTCTCTCTCTCTCTCTCTTTTCCTCTCTCTCTTTCTGTCTGCCTCTGCCTCAGTCTTTCACCCTTTTCCCTCAATAAATTCATGGCTCGACTATTTACCTAATATGCCTACAAATGAGCCATTAAAATCCACCATTCAATGACATTCAAAACAATTACCGGCAACATTTACAAAAAAAAACGCATTCATCTATTCAATCACAGCAACACAAGTTTTGCTTTTCCAAAAAGTTCTAATTTAGGTTGATTCAGGCTGAAGACTGGAGAAGTGAAGTGTCGAGGGAGGTGTCAGTGTGTGTGTGTGTGTGTGTGTGTGTGTGTGTGTGTGTCTGAGTTGAAGAGTTTCCTAATTAATTAGAGAGCCCAACGTTAATGACCAGAGTGGCTTGGGGCCTACTCATAGGACAAGCCCACCCCAACCTCTCCCCCACTGCGAAGTCTCTGCCACTCATTACGCACAATGTGCTTGCGGTTAAATAAACAACGACCTTTCGGTCCTTCACAGGTAATCTATTACAATTACATTTGAACCAGCTAGTGCCTCTGTGACCGTCTCCTTGGCTCATTTCATTTCACTTTTTTTCACTGTTTTGCTGGAGGGGTTGGTCGGAGACACATAAAACATATGCTCTGTATTCAGGCAGACATAAAACAATTAGACAGACACCTCTCTGTTGTCTGTGTGTGTGTGTGTGTGTGTGTGTGTGTGTGTGAGAGAGAGAGTGTGTGTGTGTCATGTTCTAAATGGAGCTCTGCTAATGTTGACCAGATGTGCTTACCATTAAGCAACAAAGTGAGGTGTTTGATTAAGCTTAGTTATAAAAGTACCTTCAAAAAATTGTAATTTGAAAGAATGGGCTAAAAAAAAATCGCAGAAGAGAGGTGGGGTCTGATGTGTGGGGGGGGGGGGGCTGGTTGAGTTGGGAGGGGTTGGTCTTTATATTAATTCTCGTTTCGAAATGTGACTAATTTTGATCATGGCACGCGTCTTGTCACCTGGGGAATGGGTGAACAAATGACATTTCAGTAGAAACATGCCTTGAGAAATGTTGCTTTTGTTCGAGAGGAGAGGAGTGAGATGGTGGTGGTTGTGGCGGGTGGGGGGGGCAGCAGGGGGGGAAGTGGAGAGTGGGGGAGGGGCGACATTTTCTGTTCAGCCCTGCGGCTTAATTGCGGCTTACTGTAATTCAGGGCTTAATTGAACCCTCAAACGAGCAGCGTGACAGAATTAGGGCCACACTGGAGCCACAAATCTAAACCCAGCTGTTACTCATTCT
This sequence comes from Setipinna tenuifilis, assembly GCA_030347295.1. Lineage (NCBI taxonomy): Eukaryota > Metazoa > Chordata > Actinopteri > Clupeiformes > Engraulidae > Setipinna > Setipinna tenuifilis. The sequence continues at coordinate 16,976,355 of CM059273.1, forward strand.
CTCCCCCATTCTGTCTCTTGCTCTTTATATCTCTCTCTTCCTCACACATTCTCTCTCTTACTGCTCTTCTCTTCCCTCATTCCTACCTCTCTCTCCCTCTCTCTCTCTCTCTCTCTGTCTATCTCTTTCTTTTTCACTCTCTTCCTTTCTCTCTTTTAACAATTCAGGTTTTTGCTGTATATGCAAGACCGCTGCATATGTGAAAATGATTTGTAAACAGTAAAAAAAATAAATCTCACCAATCTCGCCTCTTTCACGCCTTCTCTCTGTTTTGTGCCGCCTCCCTCCCGCATACCCCCTGCCCCCCGTCCCCTCCCAACCCAGCGCCTAGCTCCGCACCCAAGGACCTGACGGTGATCAGCCGCGAGGGCCGGCCTCGGGCAGTGCTTATCAGCTGGCAGCCGCCAATGGAAGCCAACGGCAGGATCATCGGTAAGCAGAGGACCCAGGCTGAGTGTGCTGAGCCTGGTCGCGAATCGCATAATGAATACAAATGCGTTCGCTGAACATTTACACCTACGCACGCACACATAGACACAAACACGCACACAAATGCATGACACACACACACACACACACACACACACACACACACATACACATACATATAAAGGCAGCCCCACAAGCACAAATAAAAAAAAACAGGAAGCAAAACAGAGGAGAGGCACAATAATAACATATATGCATTTATCACCCATCGCTGTCCTTGCCCTTAGAAAATAAATATCTCTGCAATGGGTAGACACACACACATGCTCTCACACATACACAAACAAACACACACACACACACATAGATCGACTTCGCATTCCAAGGCAGTGTAGGTCAGAAAGGTCATCGTCATAAATCCCAGCCCAGGTCATGACCCCTAACTGACATCCTATATCTCTCCCAGGGGTCTTGGGTGGGGGGAAGGGACCTGTGACCCCCCACCACCACCTACTCCCCCAACCCATTCACACACACACACATATCCACATATCCACATCCTCAACACACACACACACAAACACACACACACACACACACACACACACACACACACACATGCACACACATACCCACATGTCCACATCCTCAACATACACACACACACACACACACACACACACACACATATATCCACATCCTTAACACACACACACACACACCTCCCCTACCTGCTCTCTCCTCCTTCATCACCCCACTGCAGCAAAAAAAAACAGAGTCGATCCTCACCAGGGGACGCATCAAACCCAAGACTCCTCTCCCCACTCTGAAGCATTAGGGAAGGTGGTGGTGGTGGGGGAGGAAAGGGCTGAAGTGGGGGTGTTTTTTTATATAGTTCAAATGGTGGCATCAGCAGGTGGCAGGCAGAAAGGCTTCTGTTGTTTTTCTCCACCCACAGGTGTCTGTGTTTTTTTGTTTTTGTTTTTTTGTTGTTGTTGTTTTCTGTTGTTATGTTTGGTTTTGTTTCCTCAGCCTTGTTATAAGTCCCTGGTGTCATCCTTTGGAGGTGATGCGACTTCTGAGAAGTCATTAAGGATGTGTGCCAGACAGTCGGTGTCTGTTAATAATCTCTGTGACTGGCAGACGTTTGTGCGGGTGTATGTGTGTGTGTGTTTGTGAGAGAGTGAGAGAGAGCGAGAAAGAGGGAGAGACTGTGTCTCTCTGTGAGTGGAGAGAGAGAGAGAGAGAGAGAGTGAGAGAGAGTATGCCTCTCCATTAGTCTGTGTCTATGTGTGTATGTGTGTGTGAGGGAGAGAAAGGGGCACAAACACACTGCTTTCTTTTGCTAACACCCTGGAGGGACCGGCAGGGATATTAGCTTTCATGACCGGATCCTCTTTACTTTCTCCTAGCCCCCCCATTACACAATAAGACCACTTTATGACAAATAACCTCCCGCCATTCCAATGAATAACACAACACTGGCCTGAGAACAGAGAGTAGTGTGTGTGTGTGTGTGTGTGTGTGTGTGTGTGTGTGTGTGTGTGTGTGTGTGTGTGTGTGTGTGTGTGTGTCTGTGTCTGTGTCTGTGTCTGTGTCTGTGTCTGTATGTGTGTGTGTGGAAGAGAGAGAGAGAGAGTGTGTGTGTGTGTATGAGAACAGTAATGACTGACTGATGACTTTGACCTCTCACGGTGACCTCTGCAGGCTACCTGCTGTACTACACGCTGGACAAGAACGTGCCCATCGACGAGTGGATGATGGAGTCCATCCCAGGGGACCGGCTCACCCACCAGGTCATGGACCTCAATCTGGACACGGTCTACTATTTCCGCATCCAGGCCAAGAACGCCAAGGGCGTGGGACCCCTCTCTGACCCTGTCCACTTCAGAACCTCCAAAGGTGGGGCGACGGACTTCCTCTCCCCAGCCGACACACACACAGACACACACATCCATACACACACACACACACACACACACACACACGTGTGACCCCCACCTCCTGTTACCATCTGTTTTTAATGTAAGAAGTCACATTACCTCACCCCTTCCCCTAGGTGTACCTCCTTCAGTATCTCATACATGATTCATTTTTTACCCTTGGTCATTTCTTTCCCTCCTTCACTCGCTGTCTGTTTGTCACGTATCAGCATTATATCATACGGGTACATTTACTTTATTTATTTTCATTACTGAGCAAACAGTCGTTGCCGGGCGGCCCGCCGTTGCTCTGTTTCTCTTCCGTGGCTGCCATATCTCGCAGATGAATTATGGGTGTTTAATTTGGGCGGTGCGTGCCATTCGTCTTCATTAGCCGCCAGGGTCGCACCAAGCGACCCGCAGCCCGGCTCGGCCCATACACGCACCCCCGGCACACCAATCCCCCGCGGCGCAGGCGCGGCCCCCTCATTAGCACGCTGTTTAGCATCTGTCGCAGTGAACCCCGATGTGGCGATGGGGCGGCGCATCCTCTAGGGCCTGCTGCTGTCTCCACGCCTGGCACTGGGAGAGCTAGCTGCTAGCTCTGCTGCTAGCTCTGCTGCTTGCTGTTAGCTCTGCTGCTGCTGCTGCTACCGGCTGCTGCTGGCTGCTGGCGGTGGGGTACAAAGACACTGATTTATTAACAGAGCCCTGCTGCAGTATGACTGCAGTCGGGTGCGATAGAGAGACAGATTCAGGGAGTACCAGAGAGAGGGAGACAGATTCAGACAGTACAAAGGACAGAGAGAGAGAGAGAGAGAGCAAGGCAGGGAGGTAATATATTATCATATGATGCATGGTGTTAGTAGCAGTGGACATGTGAGGAGGACCGTGTTACTGGCATTAGTGTTAAACACATCACTCAGTAATGTTTCTATGTAAAGTTTTATATTATTTATTATATGATTGTTAGACTGCATTATTGCCACTTGCTCAGTCTAGTGTCTTTTGTCCACTGGCTGTCATTTTATTATCTGTCTTTATTCTCTAACATGGTAGTTTATTTTGGCTACCCCCACTTTTCTCCATCATGTTGTCCTCAGCATTGGTGTAGTTGTGGGTAAACACACATCCATGCCATTTAAGCACCAATTAAAATGTCAACACAACGTTTTCTGACCTTTTTTGTGATTGTTACTGTTAAGGATATGCATAGTTCACCCACCTTTTTTTACTGCTGCATGGTTTGTTAGCCCACCTCTCTTTTTACCACATCGCCATCGATTTTATTTTATGCTCATACTGCATATGGGCTGCCCATTGTGAGTTCACTGACCTCAGAGCATTGTCATATCCAAGACTTGTCAGAATCTCAAGAAAAAGCCCAACTTTAAAAAAATAATCGGTTCAACTTAAAGAGCAGTCTACTTTCTGCTTGTGGTTTCCAGCCAACACCAGGGTCTCTGAATAATGGCTGGTCTACACACCCCCTTGCTTTGTGCACTGTTCTGTTAAAATGCACTCCGAAGGCTTTTGTGAAGTGTGCAACTCGAACAGACATGAGCTGCGTTACAGTGTTTTAGGCATGTGGCATGTGCTTGAAAAGGGAGAGACGTGTCAACCCCCACCAACTCCCATCCACCAATCACCTCTATCACCACCTCCATCACCACCACCACCAGTCCCACCCCCAGGGAGCTAAGGTCCCTTTCTCAGTTCGACTCCAGTGCCTTTGTGAAGGCAGCTGTCACATGAGATAGCTCAGGAGTAGACATGGAGCAGTTTGGGGGTTTGGCCCATAGAGAGGTGTCGGGAAGGGGTGTACGCATTTTCCCTGGGTCTAGAATGTTCTTTAAAGGGTTCCTGACGTCCTATTGTTCAACAGGGGTCACTAGGTCCACAGGGATGACGTCCCAAGGGATATTTCATGCGCGTACACACACACACACACGTGTGCACACACACAGACACACACACACGAAATGTGTGCACACACATATTCCTGTTCACTCTTTCATTCACTAACATGACTACTCTGTTTCTTCTCTCCTTCTGTTTCTTCCTTTTACAGTTGAACACCCGGACAAGATGGCCAACGACCAAGGTAAGTCATTACCCAGTCTATTAAAGCAGCATGATTTATCACCAGTCAATTGAGTATTTCACTTGCCCTGGAGTTAATTGTATCTCTACTACTTAGGTTACCTCAATCAGAGAAAGGGAAAGAGAGAGACAGAGAGAAAGAGAGAGAGAGAGAGAGACAGAGAAATTGGAGTGAATGAGAAATGAAAGATGGACAGTGTGTTTGATGTAAACTATAGAAGTGTAAACTGCAAATGCAAGTTGTATTTAACCGTGTATCTATGTGTAAGTGATGGGTAGGGTAGCTGACTGTGTGTGGGGTGAACCCATGTCTTCCCTCAATCCCACACTTCCAGCTTTGAGAGCCTTGGAAAGAAAACATGGCCGCCTATCAGGGAGCAGGGTGGGAGCCAATTAGAGCCCTTCCATTGCCGCCCTCACTTTGAGCCTTGTCTCTGGACCTTCTTTGTTGAAAAGGAAATTCCAGTCCTTATACAGCCTTCTTCTTCCCTCTTGTTCTTCTTCTTTTTCTTCTTCTCCTTCTTCTTCTTCTTCTTCTTCTTTGTTGTCTTATCTTTTTCTCTTTCGTCTTGGTGTTCTTCATCCCCTGCTTCCTCATCTTTGTCTCCTCCCTTTGTCTACCACTTTTTAATCTTCTCTTCTCCTTTCTACTCCTCTTCTTTCTTTCCCATTTTAAAATGGAGTGCTCTGCTGCAGATGAATTTGCCCTTGGAGGAATCAGAGCTCTTTTAAAACTTCACTCTCAATCAGATGGCGCTAAGCTAATGAAGGCCACTGAGTTTCCAGCGTGTGCCGTAGTCACCTCCGCTCCCTCCATCCCTCTCTCTCCCCAGCTCCTCTTCCTTGTCACCTCGTCACCCCCGCATTAACGAGGGTTCGTTAGGGCGCTTACGCTTAATTAGGACTCCAGCCTGGGGAGGACTGGGCCCTTCAAAAGCCTTTAATTGACATCTCGGGCACGTAACTTTTGCACAAAGGTGCCTTTTTTACTGCTTCAATTGACTCAAAAAGTGTACCGACTGCCACTTTGTTCTCCACTCTGTGGCATAGACATAGTCATTTGCCAGCCAGATTGTATATAAAAATTGTATCTAAATAATTGGAAACATTTTAATGCCATCAACCAGCTGGTGAATGAGAAAATAATAGCTTATACATTCATACATTGTATGCTGATTGGTCAGGAAGTGAGTCATTTGTCAGGTGCATCATGGGATTGATTCTGACCCCAACAGCTGTCATCGGGCATAAACACCACTCTGCCCCACTGAATATGCTGCAGATAGTGTTAACATGCTAAGCCAGCCCTCTACTGGCTAATGCAAAACACCGTCTATGGCCACTGGCTCGGCCAGTAGCGTGTCCCTTTTTTGTTGTTGTTGTCTGATTGAACACAGGCCTGGGCTGCTACTCAGCTGCTTGTTTAGTGCTGAGCCACACACTCCACACATGTTTGATCACAGTAATTCATCTAGTTCTGTTTCATGGGTAGCGAGATGCGGTGCAGCACTGCCCTGGGTTCCAGTGTGGTGTGGTGAGCAGAGGGCTGAGCATGCTGGATGACAGCTCTGTGTTCTCTGAGCCGCTATAAGATGCAGCACATTTGCTATTGGTGTCCACACAGCCATGAAAGCAAACACAGCCAGCCTCTCATCTGAGTGTCACAGATGGCAACATCTTATATGCACTTGCTGTCATCTCATACACACAATCCACATTCAACACACACAGACATTAACACACAGGCATACCATTTTGTTTGTCAAATACACATTGACATTTGAGGATTTGTACACACTCACAGACCTATATTTGCACACACTCACTGCCTTTATCTGCCTCTTGTTCTTTCCTACAGGCACAAACACACACAGACATACACATACTACTAAATAAATTAAGCCCCTTTCACACATGTGGGCAAGTAAGCCTATTTGCACTTCAAGCTAAACTAGCCCTTCTATGAACGTTAAATGCAAATCTCACTGTGTGTGCATACGCAGGCAGAGTTGTACATGTAACAATGTGCACATGGGCAAATGTGTGATTAGAATCGGCATGTTCACTGACATGTGCAAATGTGTAACCATCTGGGAGTGTTATGAGCTTTGAACGTTTATTAACATTTGTAAAAAAAAAAAAAAGCATGCATCGATCTGTGAATGTGTAGACAAATCTTTAAATATATATATGTGGGTTCATGGCTAAATAATTTTTAAATTAATTTGGTTCCAGGTCTCAAAAAGTCAAAATCTGGATGTATAATCAATTACAATTCTAACATGCCACTCAATTGGCTTCTGTATTACACATGAATTTTGCTACACTTCTGTCCTTTGCAAATGTATACACTGATTTACAGATCTGTACAACAATGTGTCAGTAATTAGTTTTCAACGCTGGGTTGAGGCACAACAAGTGATACATCCATTCCGTGTCAGTTATTATACATTTTTTTAATCATTTGAAGTTACATTGTTAGCCAGGGAAGGTTAACTTAGTTTAGCAAAACAGCTAAGTCAGTTTGTTGCAAGCTTATTTGCAAATGGCCCTACCATCGTATTCAAAAAGACCGGTTGATGACCGGTCATGTTATGGGTTATGTTATTTTAGCACAACTTATGTGTTATCCATATTTTGTTTTGATTGTTTTGATCATTTTTTCAGCATCTAGACAACAAGCTAGCAAGCATACCGTATTTAGCATGTATATTTAGCATGAATGTGCCTTCTGCCACTTTTCTACTACCTCAGCGTGGTTTTTTGAAAAAGCACCCTGCACAGATTTGTGGACTAGCATAGATTTGTGGACTATGCTTTGCAGATCTGCATATGCAAAAGTTTCTCGTGTAAAACAAGAGCAGATTGAGCAGAACATAAAAGTTGTAAATAATATTATGTCCATATGTTGAGACCTGCAAGTAAAATACGTTTTCTACCTTTTTCTAGTAGTCAGCATTCATGGAGGCATGTAGAAATTTATTAACACATTCACAGATCTCTGTGTGCATTTACAAATCTTAATGAACACGCAAATGTCGTTACTCATTTACAGATTTTTACACACTTAAAAATCTGATTACCCGCATTCAAGTTCTGAACACACATTTGCCCTTCTCAGTACACATTTGCAGAATGTTTCACACATTTAAAAATCCATTCATGCACACACACAGATTGACATACACACAGAAAAATCTCCACACCCGTTTACCAATGATGTTGCTGCAATAATGGCCCCATACTCCGGCGGTGTAGGAAAGCCCTGGCGGGCCTCAGGCACTCCCCACTTATAAATCACCTCAAATGGCGCCAGGGGAGGCAACCATGAAATGCGCGGTCCGAGATTGATGTGCCGGACATTCCTCAGGCTCCGCTGCCCTCCCCTCACCTCCCTTTCCCTCCCCTGTCTGCCTGCCTGCCTGCCTGCCCGCTTGTGTGCTTGTGTGCTTCTCTGGCTCAACCTAGGCTGGTGGTCTTGACCGGTCATGGCAGGAAACATTTGTAGTGTGGGGCCTGCTGCCCTGCTGCCCGCCCCCATTCTGTCTCCCTCCCTTGCTGCATCACCTAATCTCCTGTTGAAAGCGAGACAGACAGACAGGGTGCCCTGGAGGCAGAACCGTATGTCATTCTTGGCCCCAGTTTAACACCATGGTGAACCACCCAACCTTCCCAATCCTCCCATCACCAGGAACCTCCTTTTAAAAGTGCTAAAATAAAATCCCATGAACCCCCATTAGGATCTGTGGTTACCTGGAGCAGGGGGGGGCTGGGGCTCAGGCTGATGGATTGGTCTTTCTGTACCGCTTTGGTGTGGGGGGGGGGGGGGTGAAGTGGAACCCCAACTACCCCCCCCCCCCCACCCTTAGAGCCCTCCCCTCTTCCATCTCACGGCCCTCCTTGCTAATGTGGCCATTTATCATGTCTGGCCCCAGCTATGTTGCAGCTCCCGCTCCTCCCTCTCCCTGTTGTGAAGAGGTGGAGCGGTGAGGAGGTGGAGGGGCACCTCCACAAACCCTCTGTAGTACCTTCCCCCCTCCCCCTTCCCCCTTCCCCCTTCCTTCCTCCACCCACCCCTGATGGCAGAGAGCAGCACTGGCCAGAGATGCAGACCACAGCCAGGTAGAGGCACAAAGACAGACAGGCAGACAGGCAGACAGGGGAAAAGGCCTCTCAGCTCACTCACTTTCTGTTCTGTTCTGTATTGCTTGTGAAGCGGTTCTTCTTTGCTGCTCTACCTGCCTTAGGCTGTCCATGTTTGCACACGGAAGGGCAGGAGGGGTCCCAGAACAGAGCCATACCACCAAATGTAAATTGCATATAAATAAATTATTTATAAATAAATTATTTTGACTGAAACGGTCCTGACAGGGCATGTGTTAGAAAGCAAAACAAACCCTGGTGCTTGAAATAGAGGACAGAAAACTCAGTGATCTCATTTCCAGTCTAAATATCACAACAACTCAGAGAATGCCACTGCGGTCTCATCCTGTCATACACCTCATCTCTGGTTAACTGATGCTTATTGTTATTTACTAGCATCAGTCAGTTCAGTGCCATGAGTCACACACACACACGCACACACACACACTTTGATGTTAGGTGAGCTCTATCTCATCAGAAGATCAGTGTCTCTGCTTAAAGTGTGATGTGAGGAGGTGTGTCAGCACTCTTGCAGTTGGCAGTTAAAGG
>CM059273.1:16990500-16993000 GCA_030347295.1 Setipinna tenuifilis
CAAACTTCTTCAGTATTAAGGATGCATAGCACCTCGGTTGGTCACCAAGCTCAGTGAAGGTCAGACACCTCAGGGTCTCTGACACGGACCACAGACACCTAAAAATGTCTCTCACTGCAGCAGTACAGGCATCACACTTTCCTAGACATACACACACACACACACACACACACACTCACGTACACAAACACGTGAACCTCAGCAGACACACACACACAGTCTGGTAGTGACAAAAGAAGAGCTTTTATTTTTCAAATTAGCATTCTCCAAACACCCTTGGAACAGACTGTGTAGGTTACTAGGAAGGAACACCTCCAAATAAGCCAAAAACCTCATCCTATTCACAGACACAAGGCAGAGGGGATGTTCCATTGAGACCTCCTAGTGTGCGTCTTTAATACCCAGCTGAGATCATAACAGAAGCCATTTCAGTGTTTTTTTGGGATGTTGCCTTTTTTTCCTATTGACTGACAGTCCCGAGGTGTTTGTGAGATGTTATGTGAAATGAAGAGGGATTTTGGGGGGAGTATGTAGGTCTGAATAGGGTGAGGGGGGGCGTTAGTGTGAGAACAAAGCAACCAGGTTCGTCTGCCGTATCTCCCCTGCACATTGCGACTCCCTACACCGCCCCACTCCCGTTTGTTTATCCCACTGCGCGCCTCTGTGTTGATTCGAAAAAGAGGCTTTCATTCTTTTTTATTCCCCCCCCCTCCTTCACACTCGCGCCAAGTTGTACCAGCCAGCCGAAGCCAATCGTACCCTCTTTTTCCCTACCACGCACCACCCCCACCCCCCAGCACCACCCCCATCCCATCGTGAATTGCAGAGCAGAAAGAGATAGCAGGCAGCCAACAGAAAAGCCGTGCACCACTCCAACTAGGGAGCGGAGCATACGAGAACACAGCCTTGTTGTGATGGCAAACGCAGGGCTCCAGACTCTACAGTCATGTGGTCTGAAAACAGAAGGACTGGTGGGAGGGGGAGGGGGGGGGGGTCTTAGTAGTGGCAAGTAGTGTAATATACTGTCCCTATTGTGCCAAAGTGTTAGTATTGTGAGGCCCACAGCGGAGGGCTAATAGATAGCCTGCGAAAAGAAACCCAGGCGGGAGACACTCCATGATGGCACCTAGGGACGGTGTCAGTCAGCCTCTTTATTGAGCCCATATAAAGGCAGACTGTGAGGACGAGGATGAGTAGGAGGAGAAGGCGGAGGAGGAGGAGGTGGAGGAGGAGGAGGTGGAGGAGGAAGAGGCCAGGCTGGTCTGGCGACTGTAAAGTGGCGGTAATGGGGTCCAGGTGAAGTGGAAGGGGCCAGTGTATGTGTCTTTCTCCTTTTCACACGGGCAAAGTGAGCTGACGACAGGTTCAATTGATGGCGCTCCCTGTCCTTCATTACCTTAACCCTGGCTGATGTGTGTGAACATGCGGGTGACGAGTATGTGTGTATGTGTGTGTATGTGTGTGTGTGTGTGTGCGTGTGCGCATGTCTGTGGGTGTGTATATCTCTGTGTTTGTGTCTATGTGTGTGTGTGTGTATGTGTTCATGTTTGTGCTTGTGTGTGTGTGTGTGTTTGTGTACCTTTGCTTGTGTATATACTGTACGTGTGTGTGGGTGTGTGTGCCACTGTACAGAGACTGAGTGAGTGCAAATCTCACACATTTCATCTATCACAGTAGCACTTCTCCCAGTCGCCATGGAGATGGTAGGGGGCCTATGTCTGGGCAGCTCTGTCTCAGTGCTGTCTGTCTGTCTCATCGACTGTATATAAGAGGTCTGTCTCTGTGCTCTGACTGACCATCTCAGAGGTGCAGTCCACAGTCTCCTCATTAGCCCCACCGTGCCACTCAGAACCAAGCCAGCACCCAGCAAACATGAACTGATAAATTCCAGCTAACTGGACTGGCATCTTAACAACTGCCTTCTCTCTGCTTCTCTCTCTAATTTACTTTCTCCTTCTCCTCTCTCTTACTCTTTTTGTCCTTCTCTCTTATTTTTTTTCTGTCTCTCTGTCTTTCCATCTCTCTCTTTTCTATTTACTCTTTCAACCTGTCGGTCTCAACCTGTCTGTATTCCTCTGTCTCTAACACCCTCTCACTCCTTCGCTCTATCACTCAAGTATTCAAGTATTCAAGTGTTCTCCCTCTTTCGCTCGTCATGCCTCTCTCTATTGCTTCTGTCGTTCTCTGATCTCTTTGAACGCCTCTCAGCTCAAGGCTTGGCCCAAAAGCTTGCTGTTGCTCAGGGACAACTAGGAGAGCCTGGCTAATGCTCTTGTCTGCACTTACTATCACCGGCTCCTTTTTGTCCATCCTACTCTCTCTCTGTCTGTCTCTCTCTATCTCTCTCTCTCTGTCTCTGTCTCTGTCACTCTCTCTTTTCTCTCTCTTTCTCTCTCTGTGTCTCCCTATCTATATCTCTCTTTCTGTCTCTGTCTCGGTCACTCTCTCTTTCTCTCTGTCTCTCTCTCTGTCTCTCTCTCTCTCTCTCTGCTCTTCCCAC
>CM059273.1:17000500-17003000 GCA_030347295.1 Setipinna tenuifilis
AGCCAGATGGGCAGCAAGAGTAGCCACTCAGGTAAGCCGTACAGCACAGCGCTGGTTTGGGATGGGCGGTGCCTAGTGCAGCAAGTGGGCAAGCGGATGCAAAGGGTGCGGCACTTGGAACATGAGTCAGCATTCTAGAACTTTTTTTTGCTTCTGAAGAGGAATGGTGAGCAAGGCAGGTTGGGGAAACAAGCCTGCTGTTAGCTCTGCTGCCAGCAGGGTAGCAAGCTAGTGAAGGCTAGCACACTAATTAGCAAAACTACCAAATGTGTCCAGAGAACAAATAAAGTGCTGACTCATCCCTTTCTTTTCTCTCTTAGTTGGTAAAAATGCCACTGCAGAAAGATTGTTTTTGCTTCTTGTTATTTTCTTGCAGGGTTCTACAGCATTGCTATTGACCAAAAAGCTTGTGAATTCTTTTGTTACTGCTACTTTTTGCCATTGCTACACTGTTGGAGACCATTCCTGAAATACTGTATGTGTGACTCATGCTTGAAAACAATCTTTTAACAAAAATCCTCCAGAAGCTGCACACATGAAGCAGACTGAAGTATTAAGTAATTTGCTAACACTTTTAGCTGACCTGTGGATGGTGAACATCATGAAAAGCTAACAACATTCATGTTTTTAAAAGTTTCAATACATATGGAGCACGTAGGCGTTCTTTGTAGCAACATATGTTATGACCACTTACTGCTAATAAATGTAATTATGTCCATTTTGTGGAAAAAAATCAGTACAGATATCTCCCAAAGAGCAAGGCTTCAATTTCTACTTTTCCAACTAATTCCCACACAGTACATATTTAAAATCCTGCAGCATTTTTCAGGCACCTCGGGGGTTGAGCCACACTCGCAATTAATGTCCAGTTCAAGAGGTGTTTTGTAATGAAATTACAGTACATGACGAGGCGGTACAGTGTGTGTGTGTGTGTGTTAACAGCTGCATGCCTTTCTGACCGACGTGACGTCGTCACCAGCAGCAGCAAGGAGCAGCTGTCAGCAGAGCTCAAACACTCTCAAGCATTTTACCATTCTGCCTACAGTGAGGATATCATATCCTCATGAATGCCTTTATTGGCTTTCGTATAAAAGAGCCTTAAGGCAAGTCCAAAGGGATTAGCTGCATAGAGGAGGCAACAGAACACCCCTGCTGGGCTGTTACTGCGTTCGCTAGTCATGAGCGTACTGTCGCTGCTAGGACCTTGAAATGACATGATAATCACCTCTGAAATTATAGTGTGCGTGTCAGACTATAATCAGAGCCAGCGCTGACCGCAGGCATCAGAACAAGGGGATGGAATGACTCAGTGCAGATACCTTTTTTTTTTGTCGTTTTTGTTGTTTTTGTTCCTCTCTCTGTTTTGTTTTATTTGGCTCATTCTTTCTCGTTTTCCACCCCCCCCCGCGTCATCTGGCTATCGATTTGCGACGGCAGGACATAATGGGCTTTGCTATAATGGGCAAACAAGCCATAAAGGACAGAGAATGAGGCCGCACTGCCCTATCTAGCGTGGCTTCAGGTCTCCTCCAGCTTATTATCTGCTTGCTGTGTGTGTACGTCAGGACGCAGGATCACTGTCCTACCTTCCCTACCTCCTCTATGCTTGAGTGGTCATTATAGTCAGTCCTCAACACAGACAGTCCTCATTGTCTCTCTCTGTCTGTCTGTCTGTATGTCTGTCTGTCTGTTTGTTTGTCTGTCTGACTGGGAGAGTCTGAAATGTTCACTCATTCACCTTACTGCACTATATATGGTCCAGGGTACATTGTTTGTTTGTTTTTCTTTCTTGGTGCACAATATAGACGCAGTGAACATTTCATATCTGCCCATTGACCCTCTGACTACCTCTCTGAGACTATTTCACTGACTGTTTTCCTATTGGCTATTGGCACAGCAGCGGATGGGGATGAGGCGTCCAGCAGCATATCCACGCTAGAGCGCTCCCTAGCTGCCAGGAGGGCCACGCGCACCAAGATGATGATCCCCATGGACTCACAGCCCAGCAACACACGTAAGTGACCGACAACAAAGGCACATGGGCACACTCACTCGGAGGTACAGTAACTCATATGCAGGCACACACACACACACACGTATACATACACACACGTATACATACACAAATGCGCACACACACACACAGACTCGTGCTCACACTCACACACCTGCCAAAGACAGATGCTCTGGCAACCTTCCCTCCTGTAGTCAGTTTTGTCAGCTGTAGGTCTGACAGGCCAAAGTCTCCCAGCCAGGCAACCATCCATCTCTCTGATCAACCTGCCTCCTCTTCTCTCCCCATTAATTATGCACCGAGGGCAGACCCACAGAGAAGCTAAGCCGCCCACCTCACCCCCCCACCCCAACCCCCACACACCCTCACCCTTCCCCTCCTAGATGCTCATTGCGTATCTGTTGCCCGTTAGCAGCGGAGTGGTCGGCAGCAGCCCAGGCAGCAGGCCCTCATCAGTCACTGAGTTGGAGGCAGTGGCAGTGGGCT
>CM059273.1:17008000-17010500 GCA_030347295.1 Setipinna tenuifilis
CACACACACACACATACACACACACACACACACACACACACACACACACACACACACACACACATCCTCACACACACACTCACAAACACACACACACACACACACTCACAAACACACACACACATACACACACATCCTCACACACACACTCACAAACATCCCTTTTTCTCGCCACGCTATTGAGCCTTCACATTTCACTTCCAAGGTCAAAGCACAATCATTCTCCAGTCCTTTTTTTCTCTCTCTCTCTATCCTTCTCTCTCTCTCTCTCTCTTCCTCTCTCACCCCCTCCCACCCTGTCCATCCTATCCGCAAGAGCACAAAAACAGGTTTCCTCGGCTCAGCTGGTTAAACTTTGAAACTTGGCTCCTTACCAGGTGCTATGTAGAGGAACGACACGTGGAGAAGCTACGTTTGCCTCCCAGGTGTCAGGAGGGAGGGAGAGAGGCAGGGATGGAAGGAGGGATAGAGGGAGGGATGAAGGGATGGAGGGAGGGAGGCAGCTTGGTTCATGCTCATCCTTGTGAGTGTGGCATGCAGAGGGTCCAGGAAGACGCCCACCACCAGTCGTGTGTCTTGCCCTGTGAGCTTCAGGCACAGATTGGCTGCCTCGCCTGTAATTAAACTCAGCAATTACAGCAAACAAACTGTTTTTTTCATACTAGTAGAGGATGCATGTGCAGGATTCTATTGTAACAGAAGGAAATGTTGTGGTTGCCGGAAATGGAAATGAATTGCTCAGATACATACTGATAGTGGTTAAGAGAGTGTTCCAACTAAGAATGAAATTGTAAATATTGCCTTTACTGTTTATTTTTTTTGTGTTTTATTTCTCCGGGCTCCGTTGTCATGGCTGCCTACTGCTCACATGTGTGATGGGTTAAATGCAGAGGTTGAATTTTGTTGTGTGCAATGTGTACTGAGTGATCACAACGACAAATGGGAATCACTTTTTTTTGGAACAACTTTCTTTGTTTTGTTTTGTTTTGTTTTGGTGTTATATTGCTGTAGTAGAACTAATAAACTGTCAAGGGTCTTGAAGAAGACACCACAATTGCAGCTGACACAAAAAAGCACAGTAAATGCAATGTGTATTTCTCATCACCAGGGACTTAAGGAGTTACAAAAAAGGAAAAAAGGAACAACAAAAATACATCATTACAATATATATATATATATATATATATATATATATATATATATATATATATGCATGCAAAGGCTATTTCCAGTAATAGTGTATTGTATCTGTGTGCTGACAGACTCTTCCCTGTTTCCCCTCTCTCCCTGCAGCGGTGGTGAGTGCCATCCCTGTGCCGACTCTGGAGAGCAGCCAGTACCCGGGCATCCTGCCCTCGCCCACCTGCGGCTACACCCACTCCAAGTTCGCCCTGCGGCCCATGCCCTTCTCCACGCTCACGGTGGACAGGGGCTACGCCACAAGTAAGCAGCACCTGCTAGCCCCCATCTGTTTGTATGTCTGTCCCTCACTGTGTGTGTGTGTGTGTGTCACTGTGTGTGTGTGTGTGTGTGTGTGTGTGTGTGTGTGTGTGTGTGTGTGTGTGTGTGTGTGTGTCCCTCACTGTGTGTGTGTGTGTGTACGCGTGTGACTCTAGGCTGCCTATTCTAGTTTGGGTTTCTGTGTATCGTTTGACCTCTTTCTCGCTGCGATTCAAGTACTTCCAAGGTTCTGTCACTCAGCTCCCTGCATTTATCCTCTGCCAAGCGCTTCCAAGAAGTCTTACATCATTCTGTCTCTTGTCCTTCTCTTCTTGCTCTCCTCTCGTCTCCTTTAGCCACCCGTCAGTGTTGGCTTCACTTTCTGCGCCAGCTTATCTCGGAATTAGGTGGCTCTCTCTTTGTCTCCTCTCAGCGATACGTCTTGTTTTCTTGGCAACCCTTTGCCTGCGGTCTCTGTGTCGGCCTGCTTGGCTATCTGTTCTCTCACACACACGCCTCTCCTCTCCATTCCACCTGCCTGCTCCTCCGAGTGGACACTTAAGGCCTCGTTAGCGGCCCCTCGTTAGTGCCAGCTCTCGCTCTCTCGCTCCCTCGCTCTCTGGCCCCGGCACAGGCCTTAGGGTCTGTCTCTCTCTCTCTCTCACTTGCTATCTCTCTCTATTCTTTCTCTCTTTGTCTCCATTCTCTCTCTGTCTTTCTTTCTCTCTCTCTCTCTCTCTCTTTCTCACTCTCTCCATTTTTTCGCTCTCTCTTTGTCTCCATTCTTTCTCTCTCTCTCCATTCTCTCTCTTCCCCTCTCTCTCTCTCTCTCTACGGGCAGGGCAGCCGCCCTGACTAAGTGGCAGTGAGGTCTGCCGCAGGGTCTGGTAATTACTTAATACCTCATTAACCCACACCTGTAATTTAGGAGGGAAAGAGGCAGAGAGGGAAAGAGACTCAGAGACAAAGAGAAAGATGGAGAAAGAATTTTCTCCAGAAAGTGCTAGTGTGGAATGAGGTTACTTTTCATTTACAACCCCCCCCCCCCACACACACACAC
>CM059273.1:17015500-17040500 GCA_030347295.1 Setipinna tenuifilis
TCTCTGTCTGTCTGTCTGTCTCTGTCTCTGTCTTTGTCTTTCTCCTTTTGACAAGCTCAGTCACAGAGGGAGACACACTCCGCCTGAGGAGAGGAGCCGTGGCAGCTTTGGCCGTTCACCTCTCAGGATGCTGAGACTGTGAGTCCCAGACAGACAGCACTGCAGAGTCTGACTCATCAGGAGGCTTTTTTCCTCTTTTACCTCTTCTTCTGTCATTGACAGAACCAGCGCCCGCTGTCTTTTAGGGGGGTAGATTCACTTGAGATGGGCCAAAACCTAAAATAGCTTAGTCATTTGTTCACAGTTAGTCTCTGTGCGCTCTGTGTGAGTGTGTGACTTTGAGTGTGTGCTTGTGTGTGTGTGTGTGTGTGTGTGTGTGTGTGTGTGTCTGTGTGACTGTGTGTGTGTGTGCGAAAGGGCATGCGTGTGTGTGCATTAATAATGCATTCTCAAAAAGGGATGAATTTCACTGGGAGCAAAGGAACATGCCTACCACACATTGATTCTATCTGTAATTGTTGAGCAGGTGCTTTTGCTAATATGCTCTTCTACATGGCTAAGGAGATGTGATTTTAAGTGGTTAAGTGAATGTTTAAAACCATGTTTGGTGATATGTACTTGCGCTTCGAAACCACGTTTTCCATGGCTGGCCAACAAAGAGGAGGTTTAGGCTGTGCGGAGTGGTCAGAGGATTTAAGTGGCCGCTCAGTCAACGTAGGGTGGCAAGCTGTGCAGTTTGTCTGCGGTCAAAACGCCATTCATCTGCCACTGCTCTTGGGGCAGAGGGCAAGACTATTGGCTTATGGGTAAGCGAAGACGCACAGTAGATCTCCGCAATCGATTAGCAGTGCTCTGTAAAGCGTGTAGTAAGACAAAGACCCTTAGCTGCCGCTATTTTGGGCTGGGAAACACTTTAAAATCCCAGACTCTGCTGATCAATGTTAAACTAGACAGTTACAGTACTGAAACCCTGGCTTTGTGTCCTGGCTTTTGGTGGTTACAGTTGTGGGAAGGCTGGACAATGTTTCTATTGCACTGACAGACAGACAGATCGACAGACAGATGGACTCTTCACCCGGTCACCAGCGACAGGCTAATGGGTGGTTTCAGTGTGTGTGTGTGTGTGTGTGTGTGTGTGTGTGTGTGTGTGTGTGTGTGTGTGTGTGTGTGTGGCTGAGTCTGTGTGTGTGTGTGTGTGTGTGTGTGTGTGTGTGTGTGTGTGTGTGTGTGTGCGCTGCACCGACCCCCAGCCTTTCTGCAATGCAGGAGCTGCCCACCCACCAGCACTCCACATGCCAGACAAAAGCCTCTTTTGAAAAGAGAAAAACAGACATGATGGAAAAAATACAAACGCACAGCCAAAACCTCACATCTGCCTAAAAATTCATTATAACTGGTGCCCCTTTGGGAACAGTTTGTCTGAAGAGGCTGTTGAGCTGGAAAGCGCAGCTACTGTTTTTTGTATGTTTTGTTTTGTTTTCTATGTCAATTTCATGATTTTTCAGCCCTACTGTATCCTCGCCATTTTTTTTCTTCCCTTTCTTTTTTTGTTTAATTTCCCGCATCACAATTACAGCTCATTACAATTCCTACACCTAAGGGGATTGAAATCATTACCGTTCAACCATTTTGAAAAAAAAAAAAAAAAAAGGCGTTTGATGGACCATAATATCCTGTATCCTTAATGCAGCGACTCCTGCCTGTGTCTTTAGATAAGGAGCCGTCTCGGTGTATGAACCGTGAGCTTTGAGCTTGATTGTGTTCTCCAGTAATTACTCAGGAATTGAATTCGGTCCACTCGGGCCAGGCATCCGAGGCCAAGAGCTCAAAGTCAGGCTTTGCGGAGTGTGTCTCGTGTCGATGTCGGCCATTAGTGTGTGATGTCCGTTGGTTTTTTTTGTGTTGTTGTTCATGCTTGTGATTTTGTGGTAGCGGCTTGTTTCCCAAGTAAGCCCTTGAGGCATGAAGCCACACAGCAGTCAGTATAAACAGTGCTCTGTGTGGTAATGGGGAGTCACTAGTTCTTTGATTTTTGGATTACTACTTTCAGAGCGTCTCCATGCACATGCTTATGTGTAAGCATGTTTATACAGTATGTGTGTGCTTTGGGTGGTTGACTGCTCTCTCCCAACACTTTCATTACATTCAGTGTGCAGGCACATGTCTTTGTGTAAAGTGTGTGTAGGAAGACAGGCAGTGCTAGTGCAGGTTGGCGAGTGTGTGGAAATGTTTGTGTAGATAGAGAGTGCAAGTGTTTATTGTTGTGCATGTGTGTCTGTGTGTGTGTGTGTATGTGTGTGTGTAGTGGCATAGTGGGGGACAGGCACAAGCACAGGGACAGCAGTGGCAGGGTTGGGGACAGGCATAGGGACAGTAGAGGCAGAGTGGGGGACAGGCGCAGGCACGGGGGCAGTAGCTGACACGGGTAATTAGGCCGTGCTGCACAGACATGCTCAGAAAACACACAGAGTGCCTCACCTTCACCTTCACCAGGGGGCAGCTGTCCATTTTACAGCACGCTGCTTAAATGTCACCTCCCCTCTGCAAATACTTCTCAGTGGCTCAATATGCCCCAGGAGGGCCAATGGTGCTTGTTTTACATCAGGCCAAATGTAAATGCTTGTTTCTGAAACTGATAGCTCATACCCTTGATTATGATTGGCTTCGGCTGAGTTCAGAAGTCCTTGTAAATCAGTGTACCAGATGACCTCCTGGTGGCTAATTGCTTATTGCTCCATCCCTAAATGCTTATTGCTCCATACATTACATTACATTACATTACATTGTGCTACTTTACATTAGCAGATGCTCTCATCCAAAATGACCCACATTTATGGAAAAGACTCAAACTACAGCAACTATAGTAGAATACAGAAGAAGAAATGCATGGAGCACAGGTAGCGGAGTGCAGGTAGGTGTAATTTAGTGGGCTAGTGAAGTGCAGGTAGGTGTAATTTAGCGGGTTAGTGAATTAGAGTTGTTAGTACAGCAGGTGCTCTCTGAAGAGATGGGCTCGTAAAAGCTCCTTGAAAACAGAGGAACGACCCTACTCGACCCTACTCTTGTAGCAACTACGTATGCACTACATCTGTTATACGTGTACAGTAATTCAGCCATCCGTTATGTTTCTGAGAAACCAGGAGGAGGAAGAGAAAAAAGAACGGTCAGATAGGCAGGTGGTAGAAAGAGTGCGTGCCAGAGCCAGAGAGCTGCGGAGAGTGAAGTCCATTATCAGGTGTGTAGATTTCCCGTGCCTGCAGCCAGCCGCCTCCATTATTCCTCCCGCCGCCCGCTGGCCGCTCCTGATTGCCTGATGTCTACCTGTGATTTGTGGCGTCCGCGGCCCTGCCGAGCTGGCCCCCATTCGCTAACAGTTGGTGCCACGCGGCGCTGCCCGCCCAAACCCCAGCAGGCATTAACAACCACCCCGGCCCCCTCGAGGACGTCCACCATCCGGCCAGCCATCAGTCTGAGCCGCCATCGCTCTCTTTCACTCTCTCTCTCTCTTTCTCTCTTTCTCTCTCTTTTTCTTTCTTCCTCTCTGTCTGTTTCTCTCTCGCACTCTCTCTCTTTTTCTCTCGCTCGCTCTCTCTTTTTCTCTCTCTCTTGCTTTCTTTCTCTCTCTTCCTCTCTATCTTCCTTTCTTTCTTCCTCTCTCTCTCAGTCTCTTTCTCTCTCTCTTTCTCTTCTCTCTTTCTTTTTTCTTCTCTCTCTCTCTCTCTCTCTTTCTCTCTCTCTCTCTCCCCACCTCTGTTCCTCTTCCTCGTCTGTCTCATCTCGGTCGTCGATCCTGTGGTGCCCACATACCAAGCAGGTGCTGCCAATTGACACTGTTAAATTATGCAGATAATGTCTAGAGCAGGGTATGTAATTAAGATCGGGGAGGCCGATAAAGCTCCCTGCAGGACAGTCCAGTCTGGTCCACCACCGCTGCTGTGTGCTGTCTGCCGTCATGGCTGTCTGTCAACAGCCCACCGCCCCAAAATCTGTTTGCAGGCCCTCCCACACACACACACACACTTTTTACACATGCAGGGCGATCCAAAAATACGGGACACATTTTACATGCCTATATCTTGGATTATAAAAATGCTACAGAGTACCAAGTATATTTGTTGTACAGCTAACATTCAGGAGTTTTAATACATAGGTTAATTTCCCTGGACACCACTCTAGAAGTGAATTAGAGACGTTTTATGTAAGGGTAGTTTTTGAAAATCACAGCAAAGAATGTTTCAAACTATAGAACTGAGTTAAAAATTATGAAGAAATAATTCCATTTTTTCTTAGTTGTAAAAGCACTAGAACCTATTGGTTGAACAACTTTCCCAATTGCTTGAATTCTTTCACAGATTCAGATTCTTTCACAGAACTGCTTATTTGGCCTGTGGTGGGGGAGGCACCAGGGGATTCTTTTTCCCATTGCTTTGCAAGGGACCGCATTACCTGTGATGTGGATGAGGTGCTGTGGCCTGACCCTGCTCAAAGACATGTTGAAGCTCAGTGATCCCTTGTTTGCAGCACTGTATTCAGCACTTGTAGTTTTCATTTGTACTGCATTCCCAAAATGTATTTTTTTGTTTGAAGTATAGAGTTTGGTTGTTCGGCACACATAAAACTGTTTTGAGGTAGTAGTGTGCTTTTGCAGGAAGAGTCAGGAGTTTTGGGAAATGCATGTGGAAAATTGGAGTTTATGTTTACATCTCTGAGAAAATGGTGTAAGATTTTGGAAATTGAGTTTTGGCATTTGTGAAATATTGTCAATAGAAACATTTCAAAGTCATTTCACACACAGACACACACACACACACACACACACACAGACACACACACACACACACACACACACACACACACACAGTGTCTATCTCCATCACACACACACACCTTGTCCTTGGGGTATAGGATTTGGACTGTGGCCTTGATTTTCGGAGCCCAGGAGCTGTTGCTGGGGATCCATCTGCACAGTGCTAGCCGCTGCCAAATCGACAGATCTCATTCGCTGATTCATTAGCGAGGGCGTTTGTTTGGGCAGGAGGAAACGTACGGTACATCCGTGACATATTCTCAGAGCTCAGGGATATGGAACAAAACGGACATGTTTGTTTGTCGTTATGTGTGGCACTGCAGGCTACAGGGAGCGTCCACTTTGGCCAGAGTGGACGCGGATGCTCATAATAAAAGAGTGAGAGTGTGCTCAGTGTGATTAAACGAGTGGCCACTGAAAATGGATTTCATGCGTGGGAGTCTAATCACCAAAGCAGAGCACACTGAGGTGTTGTGTTGTGTCTGTCGGTGTTGGCAGTGTGTGTGTGTCTGTGTGTGTGTGGGTGTCTTAGAAAGATAGAATGCACGCATACTGTATCTGTGTCTGTGTCTACTGCTGTTCGGTTTATTATTTGTGTACTGTGAAATGTACTGTGTACTATTTGTGTGTGTGTGTGTATGTGCGTGCACGTGTTAATAGCTCTGTGTGTGTGTGTGTGTGTGCATATTAGTTTGTGTCCTGTGAGATGAGGGGCTGACTTGTGTGTATGTATGTGTGTGTGTGTTTCCAGGTGCCAGTCTCCCGAAGGCCCAGGTAAAGACGGCCTCGTTGGGGCAGGCGGGCAAAGCCAGATCACCCCTCCTGCCTGTGTCCGTTCCCACAGCCCCAGAGATGGGAGAGGAGGGACAGCGGCCCCCTGACGATCCAGCAAGCGTAAGTTAACAATTTAGTGTGTGTGGGTGGGTGTGCATGAGTGTGTGTCTGTGTGTGTGTGTGTGTGTTTGTGTGCATGCGTGTGTCTGTGTGTGCATGCGTATGTGTGTGTGTGTGTGTATGTGCGTGCGTGTGTGTGTGAGTGAGTGTGTGTGGATATTGTATCTGTACTGTAGACACACTCTCACACACTCTCCACTCTGGGACTATTCAGGCTGGGAAGAGTGGAGTTACCTGTTAAGACTACTTGTGACCACGTCCTACTTCAACCCTTTGATGACTGACTAGAGTGGACACAAGGGCGCCTCTCCTATCTGCACTTCGAAAGACTAGTTCGGAAATGTGCTAATGTCCACAAAAGAACACAAATGTTCCGTGTGCTCCTGGTGTCACTGTCCTGTCCTAATTGCTTTTTATGGGCCACGCAATGAAGGCTCGTTCTATTTCGAGCTGCTGACTCTCGGAGTTCGGCCCCTGCTAATGGCCAGGTTCGCCTTGGAACGGGCAGCCTCCTATTCCCCACGGGGACTCTGTCCTGCTCCCTTTGTTTGAGAGGCATCAGGGAATAGTTCTGCACCGTGTCAGAAAAAGATAGAAGTTTTTTCCACGCCAAGAAGTGCATCCTTCGTGCAGCGTTGCGGACATGCTGTGCTGATGTGGAGAACTTCTTTTTTTTTTCGTTATTAGCACAGCTTCCTTTCCTCTTCTCCGCAAGTCTGGATTTCTTCAGGACTTTGTGCCTGAAGAAATTGTGACTGCCTATGGCTCTACAGTCTTAACCGATTTATCTCAGTACAGAGGAAAAGAAAATTGCTCATTTCCTTACCTGCGCTATACCCAAAAAACTTGTTTGTTTCATTCTGTTCCCCTCCCCCCTATCCCTGATATTCTCTCCCCACTGCCGCTGTCTGGTACAATATCTGCCACAGACACACTGAGGGTGCCCCATGCGCTTCCCCACTAAGCTGAGAGTCGGCCAGAGGCTGTGAGGCAATAGGCAGCAGTAGCAGCAGTGACGGGCCTGGAGTGTGGAGCTGGAGCTGGCAGACAGTGGAGCCTGTTTGGTGGGAGCCCTGAAACACCATTAAATATTAATATCTCAATAACAATAACAGCCAGCACGCATCAGTGGGGGCGTTGATTTGAGTGCAAGAGCGCAATAGCGAGAGAGAGCGCCGGAGAGCCATTAAACAGCATAACATTTTACACGAGGCGCCTTCTTGCACTAGGGAGAAATAATGACAGGAGCAGAAGAGGCTGGAGTGAGAGAGAGAGAAAGCGAGAGAGAGATGAGAGCGAGAGAGGGAGAAAGAAGGAAAGGGAGGGAGGGAGGGAGAGAGAGAGAGAGAGAGATGGGGGATGGATGGCGAGAGGAGGAAAGGAGGGAGGTGAGAAGATTGCAGGCACAAAGGTCAGCAGCCTTCTATCCATCTCACATATCTTTGTAATTGATCTGGCCTTTTCTCATCAGGCATGAAGTCGGAGGGAGTCTCTCCAAATAAATGCACGGCTATCGATCAGCCTCTTCATTCGCCCCAGTCTCTGTTTCTCTCTCTCTCTCCTCTCTCTCTCTCTCTCTCTATCTTTCACACTCTCATCCCTCGTCCCCCTCACTCTCACCCCCACCCCTAGCCACTCTCACTGCTCTCCCTCCTCCCTCTATCTCCCTCTATAGCTTGCATCTGTGCATCTATGAGAGATATATATTTTCGAGGTGGGGGAGATGCTGATCTCTCTGTTGACCGCTCTGGTTCTCCATGGAGAAGTGACACGATTGCACCATCTTCCCTAAAGTCCTGTTACACTTACTCCCCAAAGTGCCTTTGAGCAGGCCGATCTTTCTGGCCTCCAAAATGTCAATTTCATGCATTTTTTAGTGGGCATGAAAATACAATACTGATAATATTCAATCAGCTCCTCCAGTACTGTTGAACATTGTGTTTGTATGCGGTTGAAAATTGTGTATGTGTGTATGTGTGTGTGTGTGTGTGTGTGTGTGTGTGTGTGTGTGTGTGTGTGTGTGCGCGTGCGTGCATGCATGCGGGCAGGTGGCCATGTGTGTGTGCGTGCGTGTGCACATGTGTGTGCGTGTGCCTACATGCATGCATCTGTGAGTGTGTGTCTGCGTGCATGTGTGTGGGGTTATGGACATAAGCAGGCATCCAGTAGCATGGTTGCATGCATGAGGGTAAACATCCCACTGGGGATATAGAGCTGTGGTGCACCCATCTGTTAACAGTCCACTCTTAAGAGTGATTGACCACTCCAATGGTGGGGTGTATCTGCATGGTCCTTCTGGAGGGCACTCACAGGGCATCGAAAAAGCGGGGGGGGGGGGCACGACGAGATGGATAGGGTGTGAGAGAGAGAGAGATTGGAGGTTGGCTGGAAAGCCGATCAATAATCCATTGGCACACATTGATTACCAGCAATGACATGTCAATAACCGGCGTTTGTTTTTAATTGATGCGGTTTAGGGAGGGAGTTCCGCTTAAATGGTTTTCTTTTTAAAGAAAAGGTCACGCCTGGGACAAACAGTTAGTCAGTCAGTCATCACGCGAATGTGTCCAGTCATGCCATTAAGCTATTCAAGCCTAAAGGGTAGCTTGAAGGAAAGGAAAGATTAAGTGTGCTTAGTAAGCTGTACTTACCAAAATAAGCAATAAAGCTATCTTCTAATTATGCAAGTACATAGGTCTATGTAATGTAAGTGCATATTGATCAACCCTTTATCATTGTACTGCATGATATAAAGAATATTGCTATCATGAAGTCCAAGCGTATGAAATACACTGTGCATCTTTAAACTCCTCAGGATTTGTCTTTATAGTTTGCCTGTCGACAAGTTTTATAACAGGGCACTGTTGTTGATAATGTCTGAAATATTATTCTTACACCCTCTAACTCGGGGCCTCTTTCCTCACCTCTCCTCTCCTCCCCTCTCCTCTCCTCTCCTCTTATGCCATCTTATCTCCTCTCCCCTCCTTTTCTCTCATCTCCCCTCTTCTCCTCTCCTCTCCTCTCCTCTCCTCTCCTCTCCCCTCCCCTCCTCCCATCTCCTCTACTCTTTCCTGGGCAGGTCTATGAGCAGGATGACTTGAGTGAGCAGATGGCCAGCCTGGAGGGCCTGATGAAGCAGCTGAACGCCATCACCGGCTCGGCGTTTTAACAGCAGAGCTGCAGCACCACAGACTGGTCCGCTCCGCAGTACTTGACTCCGCAAGGGAGGATGTGGTGGGTGGTGGGGGGGCAGCAACCGGCGGAGGTGGCACTGGACTCCCGTGGACTTTTATGGAAGCTCAACAAACAAACAAACAAACAAACAAACAAATGAGCCACCTCTGTCCACAGTTCTTCTGTGTCCCCACCCTTTCACTTCCTCTACTCCCTCTGTCTTTCTCTCTCTCTCTCTGTGTATCTCTGTCATTCCTTCTCTCTCTCTCTCACTGAGCTGCCATCCATGAACAATGAACCAGAAACCTAGGAAACGCAAACTGGAGTGGGATGACAAAAAGGAAAAACCATGGGCAAAGACTCTCTTGCAGAGGCATTTCAAAACCAAGAACCTCCATCCTGCTCCGTAACTTCCCCACATACCACCCCCACCACCACCAACAACAACAACAACCCATCCCCACACCCCACTTTTCCGGAAACTTTGCCCGATTTGTAGGCCATGGTTATCATCAGATATTTAATTTCTGTTGTGGTTGTCGTTACGTGTGATGTATGTTCATATTGATGGCGACCAGGCCGTCTTGACACAAACCTCACGGATGGCTAGCAGTCCTCACCATAGCATACCCACCCTGCTCACACTGCCTTCATCGGAAGTGAGCATCCAAGGATCAATCCTGTAAAAGCATCTTATTCCTGTGACCAAGTGCTTGTGCGGAGTGTCTCTGTCCGTGCAGAATCTCGGACTGACCGGCACTTGCTCCTCAGGCAGAGAGGAGGACAGAAGTGAGCTCTGGGGACAGCTCCATTCCACCACTGGGATACCGACAGAAGGAATCTCCTGGAACTCCCAAAACAGACTTCTCTGGAACAGCATTGCCATTCCCAAACTCAGGTCCATGGATCTGCTGCTCAGCCTATACAGGCCTCCCCCCCTCCCTCACTCCCCAGTCCACTCATCGCCTCTCCCCTTTACACACACACTAACACACTCCTGTTGGCTTCAGAGCTGAAGCTCCAGTCCGTTGTCGTCTGCCAAAAACCCAGCCGTTCTAATTCACCAGGAGAACTGTTCCACAGCAGTCCTCCTCGAGAAGTCCCCCATGGTAGATAGAGCTTGCCGCCATTTTGTTAAGAGTTTGTTTGTTTCTGTTCTTTGTTCTTTTGCTGCCAAGGTTTTTCTTAACACAACCAGGAGGATTTCAGAAAAAAAACAGACAAACTTCTTTTTGTTAAACTATCTCCCTTTTGTTGGGATATCTGTAATGGACTGTCAGTGCTTTTTGTTTGCCATCATCGGGCCAAATGCCACCTATCGTTTGTCCTGTATCCCAAGACACTCCAGTGGTCTCACCATGCCAACCTTCAGCTCCCACTCATGCTGCAGCCCTCCAACAGAATCATTTAACGGAGGGGGAAACCACGAGGCGGCCAGTGGGTTTGGCTTGATGCAGTTGGACCACAACCTTCAGTGGTGGATGAACTTTTTCCGTTGCAACCATTCCACAGTGAAATTTTTCGGTCTGGTGTTTCAGAGATCGTTGAGAAAAGCTTAGTTTCACTGACACCATATTGAAGTTGGGTGTCGGTGTATGTATGTATGTACGTATGTATGTATGTCTGTGTGGGGTGTGGGGTTGGGGTGGAGGTCATTTTGATATGAAAAGAAAACAAAAAAAATGCAAACAATGTCCATATAGTAGCTATATTTTTACATCAGCTGTTCAGTTCGACCTGTGCAACTATTTTTTGAAGTCGATTTCTATCCCTGTCCAGCTTGTGATTTCATTTTAAATCTAAAGGGCCCAACCCAGGCCACGAACGCCTCACAGAGACTGCATATAACCTAAAGCCTTTAAATTTAGCAAGGCAGGAAAAAGATCATCAACCTTGTACATTGAAAAGGTAAATGAATCATGAAGAACCGCTGTGGAAATAGCACATCGTGCTCCCTCAGTGTAGATCTGTAGCCTGTCTCAATGGATGCTCTGTTTTCGTTTCCTCTGCCCAAAAAACATGGGTTGGTCCTGAACTGGAGGTACAGAGAAGTTGTTGCATTTGCATTTTGTTTTGTGTGTGTGTGTGTGTGTGTTTGTGTGAATGTCTGTCATCTGTGTGTGTAGTGTGTGTGTGTGTGTGTGTGTGTATGTGTGTGTGTGTGTGTGTGTGTGTGTCTTCTGTGGTGATGACCGATGAGGATCATTGTGTACTGTGTCAAATATGTACTTGGACATGACTGATACCAGAGTGTGGCAATTATGCAGTAGATGATGTCCTTGAGGTCAAAGGTCATTGCCATGGCAACATCCCCTCTTTGTGTCTGTTCCCCTTGTTTTTCCTCAAAAAAAAAAAAACGGATTAATTATGTTTGGGCTGGGATGAAGTGAAGATGTTTTATGTGCCTACGTTTTTTGTTTTGTTTTCTCTTAATTTTTTCTTTGGTCACTTTAGTCAGTGGGGAAATCCATGGGACACAAAAATGCCTAACCCTGCGTTAAAAACAAAACAAAAGAAAGAAAGGAATAGAAAAAAAATGCAGGGTGGAAGAGGAGAGTCTGTGCTTACTTAGCTGTTCCACGATGGAAGACAGGTCAGGCTTGGCCCTATATTTTTCTTGTACACTGTACATGTGTATTTTATCATGGAGAGAAGGGATCCTTGTGTAGCAGGAGAAGAAGATACACCGTTTTTGTATTGTACAGATCCATATAGCAATGGACGGGATGATGATGTTTGATAGGTAATTGAGTGACTGTGGGGAAAGGGACTGTGGGGTATTGGGTACTTTTTAATGGTTAAAATTTAATATATTGTTTAAAGTGTTCCTTTCTCAATAACTTATATTAAAAAAAGAACAATGTGATTATTCTCGAAGAATTTTAGGCTTTAGTCTCTTAAAAAAAAAGAAACGAGGAGAGATAAATTAGTGCCCGCTGTCAGCGTCACCTCACCTAAAGCACTGTGACGTTTTTCGTTTTGTTTTTGTTGGTTTTTTTTTTCTTTTTCACCCACACGCTGTGCCCAACAACAAACTCGTTTTAAATGGGTATTGCCGTCAACACGGTCATGTCTCACTCTGTTTAGATATTAGCCGCAGAGCACAGGTTGTCAGTCTGTCACCGCCAACACTCGCTGGCATGAACCTGGAAAAAGGGCAAAGCTTGGTGGCTGAGAATGGGCCGGGGAGGTGGATGTGGGGGGTTTGGGGGGGCGGTGGGTATTATGAGCCAAGCCAAGTTGGGCACCCACCACTCTCAAGCAGATAAGAAAAAAAAACTACTAAGGGGCGTTGTCATGTCAACAGACAGCACTGCTTAGGAATATTACACATCGAACTAGCCTCAAGGAAAAAAAAGGTGTTTAGTTTGCTCAACTGTGTTCAGTTCAAGAGGTTGGCCTGGTCTCCATGTGATTTGTCTTGACAGAAAACATTCAAAAGGCTCCACTCGTCTTACACAGCTTAAATGCTTGCCCCTTTCCCCAGTCTTAAACACAAAGGGGTCTGAAGGTGACCCTCTACAGTGGGTTTGCCAAAAGTAGTAAAGTACACCAAAATCAGACTAATAAAGCCTGCTGGTATTTAGTACCAATTAAGAACCCAGTCCGAGCAAGGACCTCAATGTGGGCACACACCTCTTATGGATCTCCCAGGGCTGTGGGTATGTGTGTGTGTTGACAAACAACAACAAACAAAATCAGGCTTTTTTTGTTTCTCTCAGCCCATAAAGCCTGTTTCCAGCTAGTAGACATGATAAGCAGAAACAGAGCAGTGAAGTAAACAAACCCATGTTCTGTGGCCTACTGAGAACCAGTGCCGGACCCATGGACCCATCAGTACCATGGTCAGGCTTCACCATCTCTCATACTTTGTTTATTTATCTAAAGTGGGTTTCAAGCTGTCAGACAGATGGGATAAGGGGAGGAAGGAAGAAAAAAAAACGCTTTGTAAGAGACCTTATTATATGTCTTTTTCACTCATCCTTAAATTGTCCAATTTTAGCATTGTTAACCAAATTAGACTAGTTATTGCAATATTAAAGTGTACATTTTGTTCCATTTGAACAAGGGGAGGATGAACAGAATGAACGTCCCTTGGCTGTTTCTACCCACAATGTTGTATACAATTGCTGGTTTTGTAATGCACTGTAGAGCAGTCCAATGTTCCTTTTTTATAGAAATGTTATTTCAATGGTGCATTCTTTTTGTTTGATAAATAAAGTTTTGATAATAAAATGTCTTGGCTTTGTTATATATGTTTTTTTATCTGAACTTCTTTGAAGTTAAAGTAATGAGGCACTCCCAACACATTCACATCAGAACAAGCAGCGGCAATGTCTGAACGATTATGAGGGAGAAAAATATGATTTCCCTCTGAATACAAATTCAGATGTCAATGTCAGTATTGCAAAATGTTATCTGCAAAATACTTTTCTTGAACTAACTGTGAGCTGAGTCATAGCCACTTCTCATCACCATTTCATGATGTTCAGTCATGTACTGTAGATTGCAGGGTTGTGTGGGCATTATCTGTGATTGTCACCACAACTGAGAATTAATTATAACTCATAACTGCAAAAAAATTAAGCAAACCTGTCATAAGTTCTTCAAGATGTTAGCTGCTTACTGTTATGTTTTGTAGCCTAACACTGTTCATGGACTCGTGACAACTTACATTAAAACAGACATGTATATGACATTTTTTAGATGGTGAAAAGGGGAGTTACCTAAGTTATATGTACTGCAGGTCTATTTTTATGACTTACAATATACACTCAAAACACTCTATAGACTACTCTACTGGCTCTGTCTGGAGACATTGATTTTTACATGAAGCTTTCTGTGAAATGAAATGTCTGGATGGAGAAGAAGAAGAACAGACTGTAAATATCTTTGAATACACCACTCACATCACACAGACCCTCTGAGACGGGCCTGTCATCCTCGTGGCGTGCCACAGCTGTCCGAGCCAATATCAAATCAGCACGAGCCCGCTGTGTTTACGTATGGCGAGTGACCCGCGCGGCAGATTGAAATTGGGAGCCGCTGTGCTGAGGCACACGCCTGCCCTTTACCGTAATGGATTTAACAGCACAGAGGAACCTCTCTGCATCACAAAAACGAGGTCAGGACGGGTGCAGACCAGGAACGCTATCCGTAGCATGCGTTTGACATTTAGAAGAGAAAGGTCTGGGAGAGGCGAGAAGCACATCTGTCATCTTGGAGTTTTTGCTAGTTGTTTGCTGTCACTGTGTTCTTGTTGAATTAAGAATATGTTTATAGCTTAAAATAAGGAGATAAGATGGCTTGCTCAGATGTAGCACAATGTTGGAGCTCATTTCTAAATTAATTCAACTCAAAATAAGCTGCAACATTTCACTTAGACAAAGATGGATAGATGTTCTGAAAATAAGGTTACCTTTCTTGCACTGCCAAGATATTTTTCTACTTGTACTAAAAACTAGACAAAAAAACTAGATTAATTTTCCCCCCAAAAAAAGACAATTTAACTTTCTTGAAAATCACTTTTTGCAGTGTAGACGGATGTGAGATTGTGGTAAGGGGGGACTCTTGTATAAATTCCAATTTTCACAAGCTTAATGTCATTTTAACATTAAAGCAATGTATTAAGTTTTTTCAATGCCAGGGCCAGATGTAATTTTTAAACATGGCTAATGGAAATGAAAGGTTTGAAAATGACCAGTGGCAGTGGTCTAACCTGAACTGTTAGGCTGACATATGCGTTCATCCACAGCCTAATGATACTGAGAAAGAGAGTCCATGGGAGGTCAACACCAATCTACTGCCACCTCACACACAGCCAAGACCTTTCCCATTGGTGGGCCGAGATGAGCAGACAATTATTCCCTGATCAGGGGGCGGGGGCAAGTGAGCTGAGGGGGGGGGGGTGGATGGGAGGGGAACCTGGTGGCTGTCTCTTGACTGTGAAGACATATGGCTAACAAACGGGCAACTACTGATAGGCTCTGACCAGCATATGCTGAGACAGACGCTCCCGGGTACGGTGGAAACGGCAGGGATCCCGCTAATAAAACGCACCTTCTGTTTGTCTGTCCTCCGCCATCCCTCCACCATCCCTCTCTCCATAGGGTACCAACGAACGGTGGCTCAGAGGCAAGCAGCGAGCGGTTAGGAACACAGAGGGGGCCTGGCCAACCACCTGCTGAAGTCCCTCACACTGGCCAGAGCCTGTGTTGGTCACTGGAGCACTCACTGAATATTCATATGTTGTCATGTAGCATCCCTTTGCCTTTCTAATGAGACTTGGCTGTGTGCTGTGGTCTGTGTAGGACAGTAACAAGGATGATGAGATTGGGCACCAGTGGGCATCCACTTGCTTTACTTTGTAGTGTGGAGAGTACGTGGGGTTAGTTAGGTTTATCGTGTCTAGGTTTTGCTTTTCAGTAAACAGCTTTTTTTTCTGCAAAAATAACTTCAGCGTTTTAGTTTTTGAAGCAGTGTTGTTTGCCCAAGGGAATTCTTACTCATTTCCACTGCCAACATTAAAGGATCCACACACCTCACTTGCATTCCATCTGCTGTACACATTTTCTGGGCACTTCCCCCCCCTTTTCCCTTAAAGCTGGGTCTTTTACATATTTTCATTCCAAAGTTAAGCTTTTTTGTAATTTTTTTTAAGTTTGATAAAGTAAACGCTCAATCAAATATAGGCCCTTAATTCTCCAAATACAGAGCTGTCAGACATTTAGAAGCCTCACAGTTGGTTTCCTTGAAACCCTTTAAAGCCACATAATGAAACCGCAGATCTGAGAGGAGTGCCTTGAGACTGACGGATGGAAGCACTTAGGTGTGCTTAAGGCTTGGAAATGCGTGCCATTTTAGGGGAAATCCAGTAATGAATTCCTACTCATATTCCTGCCGCGACCTGTTTAAATTCAAAGTCAGTCTAACTAGAACAAGGAAAAAAGTTATTTTTTCCTGGTTTTTTTTTTTCTTTCACTCCACTTCCAAGTGATGATACTGGACCCTCTTGAATGTTGTGTTTATCGAAGCGTGGTTTATTTGTGAGGCAGCATGAGAGCGAGCATGAGGAGTGTTTTGGCAAAGGGGAGCAGAAGAGCACATTACAAAGACTGCTGTCGCTGCCAAGACTGCTGCACTGGAAAAAAAAACAGATCAGTCCTCTTTTGATTAGTCTTATAGATGAACTTTGATAACAAGTGAAAATACATTTAATATTAAGTGTTTATAGATTTGTTTGGTGAGCTACATGTTTTGATCTTCTCTCTTTGAACAGCAAGTCAAATCTAACATTTATCCCCATGTTTATGAGACTCGTGATAGTCAAAAATGCCAGGAGTAGTATCATTAAATTTTTCACAAGACCCTCTTTACAGATAAGAGACTAGTTTATTTTCACAGAGTGTGTCAGAAAAAAACATTTTGTTTGTATCATTTAATGTCATTTGATTTACTTTAATTGGATAAAAATATGTCAAACTATTTGATAATTAAACCTTCAATAATACAGTTCTCCCCCCACAACAAAAAGTCAGGATCTGACATCTTAAAAAGGAAACCTTCAAGACAAACAGCTACATCTGTGTAGCTGTAGCTCTGTACAGCTAGGCAGATGTAGGCTTTACGCCATACTGTCACTGTCCTATTGTGTGTCTGGCCATTACACCTCTTCTTTGTGCCGAGCCTTAAACAAAGATTTAGAGCCGCTCACAAAGAGACAGAATAGAAAGCGCTCCCAGAGGATGCTGGGAGGAGATACGGGATCTAAGAGCTTGGGGGGTTTGTGGTGTGGTGAGTCTTTCTTTTGTAACCAGGAATGAGATTGACTTGAGCTGATCGCCGCACCGCATCTCGCCCGCCGTAACACAAACAGTAATTGCTTCAAAAGGATTTCTATGCTTATGCTGTCAGGGGAGGCCACAAGGTCAGATTGCTGCAATTACAAAGATAACTACTGAATGTGTTACCTGGTAGGCAAACGGATTCCCCAGTGTTTTCAAGGCTAGCGGACAGGGTTCACAAGAGCAGCACCAGGTATGATGTAAGCCTAAGCGTGCCTAGTAGCAGTTTGGTGTGAAAGGGAGGGCAGATTGAGATAATTGGATACTTGCAAAACGAAAACAACAATATGTGTACAGTTGATCTCCTCAGAGGCATTAAAATGAGAGTATTGCTCTATCATTCCATTTTCAATCTTCTACCTCAGTGCCAAATTGAAATAATCTCCTGTGATGGCTTCGCCTGGTTCCTAAATCAACTTTCTAATTTGGCACAGCCTGTTTTAAGAGTATGCGCCGCGGGGACAGATGTAGAATGTTAACTAGCCAGTTGCACTGTAGCATATAAGCAGGCCTGGAGAAGCTTTTACACACTGCAGGAGGGAATGGGGTGTGTGCGCAGCATGTGTGTGTGTGTGTGTGTGTGTGTGTTTGTGTGTGTGTGTGTGTGTGTGGGGGTGTATATGTGTGTGAGTGTTTGTGTGTGTGAGCGTGTATGTGTGTGTGTGTGTTTGTGTTTGTGTGTGTGTGTGTGTGCGTCTGTGTGTGTGTGTGTGTGTGTGATGGGGGGGGGGCGGGGTAGACACATGGAATTTCCCAAGGTAGCCACAGTCTGCATCTTTAGTGTGTCCTTCTGTTCACTCTCTCCCTACTGGGACATAACACAGGGTTTCTGAGTCTGGGCTGGAGCCAGCTTAAACTAACATTATTTAATATGTAAACAATAAAGAATAATTAGAAAATAAGAATAATTACATGGCAGAAATGTTAATGTGTTTATTGTCTTATATGCATATATCCTATACACAACCATCTTTACCTCAGTCTTACAGTGAGTCAGCATATAGTTCCAGTGGTATGTAGTCTGAAATCTTTGTAAAATATATTAGAAGTGAGAAAAAATTGGATATGTAGTGAAAGCGTAGGTAAGCATTACCCCATCCTGACAAACAATGGGACACTTTCCCTAATTAAAACACAGGATTGAAAGTAATCAAAATCTGAGTGCTTCCTGTGACTCATTTTCAGTGACGAATTAAAAAACCCAGAACGTCACTGGAATTTACTTTTTTTAAAAGTAAAGAATGAACAGCAGCTTTTAGACATTAAAGTACAGGCTAACTACTCTCTGCGGGGTGTCAGTAAGTGGCATGCCAGCCTCTCTCTCCTCTGTGCGAGGTCAGGTGGGTGGTGCTGGTGTGGGTCATCAGGTGTGGCAGGCAGGCGTATGTATGTGCTGTACCAGCAGAGCTGCGGGTTTCTGAAGTGCCGCTGACCTACATACGGCAGTGCCACACTGTTTAGCGGCGCAAGTCTGGAGTGGCACAGCATGGAACTGCACAGAGGGGGTTTAGATGCTGGGGAGGTTGGCACTGGGAGTGGGGAGGGAGTTAAGAGATGGAGGGGTGGTGGGCGTTGGGGGTGGGGAGGGAGTTGAGAGATGGGGAGTTGTGGGGAGGTGGGCGTTGGAAGTGGGGAGGGTTGAGAGATGGGGAGTTGTGGTGGGGAGGGGGGCGGTGGGAGTGGGAGAGAGTTGAGAGATGGGGGGGTGGTGGGGAGGAGGGCGGTGGGAGTGGGGAGTGGAGAGGGAGTTGAGAGATGGTGGGGTGGGGAGGGGGGCGTTGGGAGTGGGAGAGAGTTGAGAGATGGGGGGTGGTGGGGAGTGGGGAGGGAGTTGTGAGATGGGGTTCTGTTGGCTGCCATCATCCGGCGAATTTGCACCCCCGCTGTGCAGTTCAAACACAACTGGGAGCCTTGAGGGGGCCGGCGTTAGATTTACATCAAGGCCGCAGATTAGAGGATAGCTGTCCTGACAGGGTCACCCTCACACACGCACGCAGGCACACACAGTCACATGCACGCATACACACATAGACACACACATACAGTACACACACGCAAACTGTGTGCCAGCACAAATTCTAAGCATGCTCTCTGAAATGTGCACAGCTTAACAACCACAGTGGCGTTTTTAGATCCATGCATTTCTTTGATGTTCATCAGTAATGCTTGCACCGTGGAACTGTGTGTGTGTGTGTGTTTTAGGTGGAGCTGTGCCCTTGTTCACACACACGTGCAGCGCATTCTGTCATAACACACCAGGTGGTGCAGTATTGATCTTCTATCTCATCCTTTAGCCGAGCAAAACGAAAGAGGGGCTTTCCCACACATCTGTCAATGGCCAATCTGAATTTCCATGAAAATGGTACGGTCTGTTTTAGTGCTTCCATCAGCTGCAGCTAAAGCAAGACTGTAGGTTAGATGTAACCATGCCTGCTAACAAATTTCTCCCTTGACCAAGACCAGGCCAATTGTTGAGGTCCGGTTGTTTTTTGCTGAAAGTCCAGTTGTTGAATGCTGAAATTCACTACACTGATACTGTTTGTACTTTAGTGCCACATCAAATCCAAGATGAAAATAAGACATTTGGTAATATAGTGCTTTATGTTATGCAGTCATTTTTATACATTTGTATATTTGTTGGTTTTGGTTGTTTGTTTATACTTTTTATTATAATACTGTAAGTTTAATAAGTCCAACTATTGTAGTCCTAGTAAATGGATACCTCTCATTCTTGCCATTTGCCGCCTTGCAAATAATCTTAGTAACCAAACCGGTTTTGTATATTTTGTCCAGGACTTTTTGTTTTGTTTTGGTTTTTTTTTTTTAGGTTTTTCTTTAGTACTTTTGGTACCTCTGTGACTAAAAAACAAGATGAAGAACTTCCCCCTGATCTGACAGTCCTCACACCATGTTTGTTTCCAGGGAGGGATGTTTACAGAGTAATTAAGAGGCAGTGATGGACGGCTGTGTTCTGACAGCTTGAGACATGGCAGGTGAGAGCCAACAGCAGCGGCAGCTTGTCATGCCAAAGCGATTCCTGTACTATCAACTCAACTCAGTCTGTCACTTCAGCTGTTCAATTAAGACTCCGTTAGCAAGAGGCTGTAGGTGTGCGAAAGAAGACAGCCAAGGCATGGAGCTACCACTAATGGTTCCTTTCACAGGGAAAGAATATGCAAATGTATGAGAATTTGAGGATCTTTTCCGCATACCGATGACTAAGAAGCAGTGGAATCTTTGTCTAAGAGGTTTACAGTGTGTTACACCTCTTCTCTCTACTTCTTGTGTTTTCTGTGATTGATCTTCTCTCTCTTCGAATTCCAGTTACTTGCCCTTATCAAACAAACGTAGAAACCAATACAAAGTTGAGCTGAGAAATCAACTTATGACAGGGCTCATGTGAGATTTATAATACATGCGTATGACTCCAATAAGCAGCATAGAAATTAATGGCTGTTGGTAACTGCCATGCCTACAGTATAACCAAGCAGAATTTAAATATCACACCCACCTGTATTCTCAATTCAGAGGCTTCTTCTGCAGAATTTACAATATGATAGTGCATAACACATGCAAAAACACATTTTTCTTAGCCTTAAGATAGCCACAGTGATGTTGCAGCTCCAGCTGATCCAATTAGTTTTGGCAGGCAGCATCAAAGAAAGGCGGGAAAGGGGGAAAAATAAAAATCAGACTTTATTTTCCAGACAAACAGGCCTACAATGGCAAAAGTATCATTGCAAAATCACACAGCACCCTTTGCAAATGTGCACAAACAAACAAAAAGCATATATCATACTTCATATTGTCTTGTGAACCTAACTGCATTGTGCTTATTATAGTATTTATTTTCTTGCTGTTTATTTTTCTGTTTTTTTTTTAACTAGCACTGACAAAAGCATTCTGTTGAAAACTTTAACCAAAGATCTTAGATTCTTCCCTCAACACTTTCTGCTTTAACTATGCTGTATAATGACCTCCAGTTTTTACAGCAAATGGAATTTTTACAGCACCAGTTGAGCATCAGAACATCAACATTTGCTGAGGATTCTATTCTATCTTGAACATTCTATTTTGAGAGTTCGACTTTGAGCATTCCAATGTGAAAATAAACACACTGTCACTCTGACTGAGCAAGAGGGGGCATTGGAAAGCAATATTCTGCCTGCTATTACCACATTTTTGGAACAATTTACTCTTCTGAATTATCAGCTTTCAGCTTGTAGTTTTGTGCAAAAATAACATCTGAGGAGGCAATAACTAATAGATTTTGTGAAAGTGATAGCAGTTAGGCTATCTTAGGGTTCTAAAATGGAGTCCTGCTGTGCTGGGTCTTTTGGGAATGTCCTGAGGGCTGCCTTAGAAACGGGCTTAAAATCCGATGCGTGTGAAAGAGATGTCACAGTTACCGCATCGCTAAGATGCAGGCCATCAAGAAGCTTGGTAAGAGGAGGGGCAGAGGTGTGATGACGAATATGGAGGTGGTCAAGATGGCAGCCAGGACCACCAAAAACAAAATGATAAGAGTTCAGCTTAGGGCATCGAGCTGGAAGCAGAGAGGGAAAGCCTCTGGGTGGGGTTCTCCTGGACTTTCAGGAAAGGCGCAGGCCCAAGTAGATCCAGCAAAGAGCCCAAAAACCACATCCAATGGATAACCCCCAAAGGGAACTTAAAGGGAACTTAAGCCATTAACTGATGATCCCAAGAGGGCCAAAGTCCCACAGGGGCTGGTTGAGGCACAGCTTGAAGCAAGCAATGGCCATGGGAACAACACCAATGTCCCGAGTAAGAACATGAGGAACACACTGTACAAGGAAGCAGCATACATCAGTGGTGAATGAGAAGATGGCTAACCATGTTTTATTCTTCTATCCTTTCTGTAGCCTGCTGTCCCCTTAGGGGGCAAAAAGGCCCATTGTGACAAGTGGCAGGATATGGTCCTGAAAGGCATGCCAGTGTTTCAGGTCAACAAGGAAAATCGTAAATTAATCTGGGAGACAATAGTAAAAGAATAGCCTGCAGAAAACATGTGGTATAATCAATGCAGTGTTATATTATCAATACAATATTGTATGATCAACTTTTAATGATTTGACATAGTTGGATTAATACAATAGCATCCTTTTTATTACTCCTATTATTAAATATATTTAAATATTTTACCCTGCGAATATTATGCTGCATTGCACTTTTTTTTGTTTGTTTCTACACATGGTTGAGAAATAAGAGCCACTGTGTTTTCTGTTCCTTCTCACAATATGGGAGAGTATTTTGCATCTAGAGGTGCAGCCAACTGTAAAAATTGTATATGCGAATACTTTAGGCAAAGTCCTAAAAATATAACAATATGTCTGCAGTAGACGTTTGGCATGACACAAAACAAAGTTTAATAAAACTACTATCTATATGAACCATTTACCAAACCAGGTTGTCTTAATAAGTTTTGTTTATTAAAACAATGGAATAGTTTTGGTATTACAGCACAATGGCAAGATTTATTAAAAACAACCAACCATTCAGTAAGGATTTTGGTCACATATCCCCCAAAACCACAAGGAGTTGGAGAACTTTTACTCACAAAAACCTCTCCAGCACACCCATCTCCCCTCCTCCTCTCCTCCTCCTCCCCTCTCCTCCCCTCGTCTCCTTCCCATTCATTCAGTCCTGTCTACTGCTGCCTACTCATCTGTGTCACCTCCTCCTCCCGCGCACTGTCTACCACTCAGTCCCTGTACGCTCTTTACTTCTCTGTGTCTTTGATTTTCTTTGTTTCTCTGTCCTCCGTTATACGTACATCTTCTCTTTCTCTCTTTTTCCCTCTCTCTTCCCCTCCCCTTTGCTTTCTTTCTCTCTCTTTATTTCATTTTCTCGGCATGACTGTGCTACAATGCCCAGAGGAAAAACAAAACAGGTTTTATGCATCTCCTTGTCTGTCAGGGCATCAGCCCCCTCTCCAAGGCCCATCTTTATTTCATGACGAGCAGCAGGGACGCCGTGTTTACATCGGACAAGACGCCCTTCCCTTCCCACGTCTCACAGACGCCTCCCAAAAGCTGCACAATTAAACATTTTATTTATTTATTTTCGTTCCTGTCCTCGCCTGTCAGCCATTCTTCTTCCTGCCCACCCACCCACAGGTGCGTGAGTCAGGCATGGTGTGGCGTGGCGTGGGGTGGGCTCCATCTTCATCGACGGCTGGTAATGGAGGGTAAAGGCTCCCCTGAGGCCCCGGCTTGAGAGCTTTGCCGATGCTCCGAGATGCAACAGGACTAACGGACTTAAAGCAATCCTGCACTTTAATTCAATCAGCATTATTACACTAGTGCTGGCCCACACCCCCTACCCCCCACTCCTACCTCCCCCCTCCCCAGCGTCATCACCACCCACCCACACACAGTCCGGGCTGAGTGTTATTGCTTGTTGCATCCTGCTCCAAGCACTGGAAGGTCATGTACACAAGAGGAGGAACGAGTGTTTTTCTCTGTCTCTTTTTTTCTCACACACACACACACACACACACACATTTATGTACACACAGCGTAGGCTCATACAGACAGATATGCAAACCGAGGCATATTGAAAGACAGATTTTTAATGTCACACCAGACCCACTGAAGCATTGCAAAGACATTGACACAACACACACGCACACAAACACGTAAACATAACAGATATGCAAACATAGATACAATACATGCTCACACACACACACACACACACACACACACACACACACACACACACACACACACACACACACACATACACACATACATACACACACACTATTTCCCTTCCTCGCTTCATTGTGCATGAGCTAAGGCCTACACAGGGTGGCCAATGAATGTCGCCGGTCATTTGTATGCTAATGTGCCGCTCGGCCGGCCCCTGGGTGGGTATTACCCTCTGAGGCGGGCGACCCTGCTGGGGTGGCACCCCTACAGATGAGAAGGTCGCGTTACATTACAGCAGCACTCAGGCGGCAGCCGCGGCTCCACACCACCACCACCATCTCACCCAAAGGTCGTTAGTCAAGGATCTTTAAGCTCGCCTGCTCTTTTATTGAACTATTTGAACTAAAGCAATCAAGGCAATGATGGTTAAAAAGCCTCCGGAATAGCAACCACCTGGGATTGGGGGGGTCCGTCAACCTTCAGTGCTTATTAAGGTGTTGAGCACTGCACACAATGTCAGGGAGAATCTAAGATGGCGTCGTCTCTCCCCCCTTTCTCTCGGTGGCTTTTTGACTGATTTCTCCCATCTCGTGCGCTCACGCTCACGCCAGCCCTCCATCTCTACACCCCAACCCAACCCCCCACCCCCCCATGCCGCCACCACTTGTCTCAGCCCGGAGCATAATTATGCGTCTCCATTCCCATCCAACCAGACCCTTCCCATCCTTCATGTGTGTGTTTGTGTGTGTGTGTGTGTGCGTGCGTTTTGTTTCTCGAGCATCACTTTTAACGTGCTGGAAATGCATGTCATTAACATATTGAAAGCCTTTGGACCTCAAGCTGAAAAATGCATGACTGGAAAATGCATCTGTCAAGAGACTCAAGCTGAGGACGCGTAAACATCCAGCCTGGGCTTAAGGGAACGGTGGGGGTGGGAGGGGAGGTGGGGGTGCTGGTGGGGGTGGTGCTGGTGGTGGAGAGGGTGGAGGTAGAGCCAGGGTAGGCATGGAGGCTGGTGGATGGAGGAGAGGGGAATAAGGATAGGGATGGCTGGGCTGGAGACAATGGGGGGATGGTGGAAGAATGTGGGGGAGAGCTTTGGAAGCTCTTCTCTTAAAGGTGACATGTAACATGTCAGCTTGTGTGTACCAAGCCCTATTTTCTCTCTGTCTCTCT
The DNA here is from genome assembly GCA_030347295.1 of Setipinna tenuifilis. Taxonomy (NCBI): domain Eukaryota; kingdom Metazoa; phylum Chordata; class Actinopteri; order Clupeiformes; family Engraulidae; genus Setipinna; species Setipinna tenuifilis. The sequence continues at coordinate 17,040,070 of CM059273.1, forward strand.
TTCTTTGTCTCTCTGTCTCTGTCTCTGTCTCTGTCTCTGTCTGTGTGTCTCTTGCTCTCATTCTGTCTCTCTCTCTCTCTCTCTGTCGCTCTCTCTCTTTCTCTCTTTCTCTCTCTGTCTCATTCACTCTTTTCTCTCTTTCTCCCTTTTTCTCTGTGTTCTCTCCCTCCTTCTCTCTCTATCTGTCTCTCTCTTTTTTTTTTAAATGGCAAATTTGAACTCTGCATGTCAAGGGCTCAGGTTCTGTCAAGATAGCCCGACATTACTGTCAATCACTGTGGGCCGGACTGTGAGTGGCAGGCGGCTCAGCTCCCACTGGGATGCGGCGTGGAGCAGCGCGGCACCGGCACACAGACAGAGCCGGATGCAGCCGCATTGATTTCCGCGGAGGAGGCTAATGAGACCTGCGAGCCATGAGGTTTGGACCCCCT
>CM059273.1:17045500-17053000 GCA_030347295.1 Setipinna tenuifilis
GTAATATAGGGTTAGGGTTAGTGTTAGGTATGTACAGTACAGTGTAATACAGTGTGTAACAATATATAACATTATGTACTTACACTGTGTAATACAGGGTTAGTGTTAGGTATGTACAGTGTAAGTACATAATATTACATATTGCTACATGGAGATACACTAAAAAAGGTACAGTGAAATAAAGTGTTAGTGCTGCAACACCCCCCACCCCCCCCCTTCCTCCGCCTCCACCACACCCCACCCGCCTTTCCACCACGGCTTCCTCCTGTATCATCGTAGATGGGCTAATGCATCTGCAAATGTCTGCTAATGAATGCTAATGAGCGAGGCTGCTAGCCCTATTGAGAGCTGCTGTTGGCGGCGTGTGTTGCAGTAATAAAGCTGGAAAACCCCACGAGGGCCCCCCGGGCAGGAGAGCTCTATTCCTGATGCTAATCGCATACCGCTACCGCTAGCTAGGAATCCCTGGCATGCCCACACACTGCCGTTTTTCCAAAAATGGCCATGGCTACCTTGAGGAGAACTTGATAAAAGACCACCGATCGCGCACAGAGAAAAGAACATGGATTAATCATCAAACCTACAGGTCTTGATTTTCAAAGGTGTTCCAGAAGGTGCTTTCTGATTAGCCAGCACACACACACTGTTACATTCACACCAGACACACCTAAGGACACACCATGCACACACATTTGCTAACCTCTTTTACATTAATGTTTGAATCCAACACTTATTCATAACACATACCCATTTCCCCTCACTTATTTTTAATTTAATGAAGAGAGGCGCACAGTTATGTGCAGAGGGTAGCATGTACTCACTTAGAAGCTCCTTAAAGGCCAACTAAGGATAATAACAACCTGATTGATCCATTCTTCACACTGGCACAGTATGCAGCACCATAACACAATGGAACAAAGGAAATGATTATTGCATTTATTTCTGTGTTTATTTTTATGTTGTTTTTCTTTTAATCATTATGTTTTTTTGATTAGATTAGATGAGCCATTTATGTCTCCAGATGGAGAAATTGGCTTTGGGAAGAGAAAGATAATACAGTAGATGCATATATAGTGGAATAAACAGCATTTATAGTCATATTTACACATATTAATATTTTAATTAGGAGCTATAAATGGCACTAGGGAGTGCTTAAGAGTCAAAGAGATCTGTACAATGTTGCAAAATGACTCCAGAAAACTTTATCACAAAAAAGGCAGCAACGCTGTACAAAGATGACACAATTCAAATGTTCATCAGTCATGTCGTAATATTGTACAGATCTCTTTAACTCTTAATTTAACTATTCCTTAGTTTACTTAGTTTTTTTAAATCTGGCATCTGTTATAAATGATTTGGATGTGCACACCCCACACTACCTCACGGTGCAGTGCTAAGAGGCATATAAGCCACACTCTCAGGAAAGAAGGTACAGAATTATACCTGCAGGGGTACAAAGGCTTGTCACACCGGCAGTACCCCCAAAGGCACATCATTGTACCTTTTAACCACAGTTTTACAAATAATTTATACCTTCTCCCGAGCGGAATAGGTACACATCAGTACCTCAAGGTCCAACTATTAACTTTTGTCGGTACATTAATGCAGATGATACCTTAAAATACAGATTTGTACCCCTACTGTCACATTATTTCTAAGAGTGCAGACAGGTGTATATTCTAGCAGAAATTAGCTGTGCTAACACAACATTTCAACATTTTATACGAGTAGTTCAGGTCCTTGAATCCTTGAGGGACTATTGAACTGCATGCCTTAAAAAAAGGGCAAAGAAATCTGAAGGCTCAAGGTTTAGTTCAGCCACAGTGAATACGACCACACTCAAAAGCAGCCGTGGAGTTCACAAAGCTTACAGTGGCTTATAAAAAAGCATACAGTGAGTAAGTATCCTACTGAAGGGAACTGTGCAACCTCTGGCAGTTATCTACTGGTAGCAAGTGTGTTTACTTTCTACTTACAGCACATTCACTTTGTTGGTCATTTTGTTGAAGTGTGTGTGTGTGACTGTGTGTGTCCCTGCATACAGCTATTTCAGAATGAGCCAACTCTAATACAGGGTTTGCAAAGAAACAGCAGACCTCAGACCTCAGAGGATGGGCATAGGAGGTTTGTCAAAGTATTCAGCCAATTCACCACATCTCTCATACACACACACACACACACACACACACACACACACACACACACACACACACACACTCACAGACAAAGCCCCATTTTAAAAGAATAAATTCACATTTACATGGGCAGACAAAACAGTAGTCTCAAACCCAGATACACAAAAGCTGAACGTATGTGCAATACAAAGTAGTTTTATATAACCAAGCAGAGCAGTGTCATGTGTGTGTGTGTGTGTGTGTGTGTGTGTGTGTGTGTGTGTGTGTGTGTGTGTTTCCTGATGAACTCATTCCCTGTTGCATGCATTGTGAGAGAGCTGATTCACATGCTGCTCATTTAGGAGCACACAGCAGAATATCAAACACCTGGAACAATGTCCATCTCAGTGCAATTTTATGTTCTCTTAGTCATGTATCTCTCCCATCTCTCTCTCTCTCTCTCTCTCTCTCTCTCTATCTATCTATCTATCTCTCTTTCTCTCTATCTATCTGTCTCTCTTAACTGGCTCTCTCTGTCTTACTCCATCTCTGTCTCTTTCATTTGTGCTCTACTTTTCCTTCTAAGAGAGGAGTGGAGTGAGTAAGAAAGTTAAACAAAGCATGTATACAAAGACAGAGAGAGAGAGAGAGAGGGAGAGATTGGAAGAGATAAACAGAGAAAGTGAGGAGACAGAGGAAGGGAGAGAGAGAGAGAGAGGGGAGAGAGAGAGAGAGATTTGGAAAGAGAAAGAGAGCGTTTGTGTAAGTGTGACATTCATTATATAAAGAGTGATGTAAATTGTGTCTTAAGGCGGAGCAGCCTTGCTGACCTCCATGTTAATGAACCTCTCAGCTCATGGCATATTAAGCCTCACCATGCGCTACATATTCTGTGCCTCTGCACACCACACGCTCACACACACACATACACACACACACACACACACACACACACACACACACACACACACACACACAGAAAGTGAGAGAGAGAGAGAGAGAGAGAGAAAGAGTGACCGACACACATACACACACACACACAGAAAGTGAGAGAGAGAGAGAGAAAGCGAGAGAGAAAATACAGACACAGATAGATGCTTCTTTTTCTTCAGAATATACTGTGCACTGTGTGTGCACTGTGAGAAGATCAGAGATAGTGGCTGGAAGAGAAAGATAGAAAAAGAGAGAGAAAGAAGAGAGAGAATACAGAGAGAATACAGAGAGAGAGGGAGACGGAGAGAAGGGGATGGAGAGAGGGGGAGAGAAAGAAAGAGAGATACATTCTAAGCCCCCTTGGTGTCCCACTGCCATGCACTAATACTGACAAATGACAAACGAACAATGGCTGTGCTACCTTTGACAAACTCCTCTCGTGGTGTTCATCTTTATCTTCATCTGTGTGCGTCATGAGAGGAAACAAAACCGCCGGGCCTCCATGTCATTGCGCTACAAACGACCCCATTACCAACCGGGTGCCCTAGGGTTCATTATCATCATGCTATCATGAACTACGGAAGGACCATAATGCCTGCCTGGATCTTGGAACAGTAAAAACACAGCACAGTAACACAGGAACATATTACCATAAGCACTATCGGCAAAGACGCCAGGTGAGTTTAACATGGCAAGGAGGATACAAGGATACAGGGATACAAGGATGTTTTATTGTCACTTGCATAGACATACTGGGTAGAGTAGTAGGACATGAAGTGAAATTAGTGATATGTTAGCATTAGCATAGCTTAGCACAGGGACACTTCAGGACCTTGGAGAGCACCACGGTGGATGTTTGCACAGAGTTACATGTTACTGGAAACAGTCAGGTTGTAGCATAAAATGATTTGTCTTCTGTGTCATACAAAAGGTCCTTTCCCCCCCCTTTGTTCCCGGAAAAGTGCTTGTATGTCCGTATATATATTGTTCAGACAGCAACCAGCAACAGCCAGGGTGAACAGGCAGAACAGGGAACAGGGCAGTGGAGTGGCTGAAGGACAAATTAGATGCATGAATTATTTAACATAAATTGAGCAGGGGGGAAAACAACGCAACGCAGACGAGTGAGCGGTTGCTTCTTTTGATCAGGGAAAAGGAAGCCAGGGTTATTTATTTGCCTGGCTTATGTTACATCAGTGCCGCCGCGTCCGTGGGCGGCAGTGTCCTCTTCAAGGAAGCTTTAATGATGAATAATACCATCTTTTTCTTCTCCAGGCCAGTTTCATTAGTTTGTTTTTTTTTTTAAATGATTCTGTTGAACCACAATTCAAAAGCAATTGGTTCGTCTGGTTTCCGTTGGTTCATTTTCAGTACATTTTTATTTTTCATTATTTTTGTCAGTTTCAAGTTGAATATTTCAGTGACCATTGTTGGTTTTTCTTTCAGTAACAGAGGGGGGCCAACAATTTTGTCCACATGTGTATATGCTCTTCCATTCTGAGCCGCCTCGCACAGCAGCTGGAGGTACTGAAGTGTGGCTTGGCAGCTATCTCCATGTTTGGCTGTTTGTTCTCTTCGATTGGCTGTTGGGTGTTGTGCTCAATGTGCGCATATGTACGTTGCTGCTGGGTAAAAAGCAACAGCCAGATGAAGAGGCACTTGTAAATAGAACTTCTCATCTGAGCCTGGTTCTTGCCAGACACAAGTGTCTTTTTTGGATGCTAACGTGCATGTGTGCATGTGTGTGTGTGTGTGTGTGTGTATGTGTGTTTGTGTGTGTCTGTGTGTGTTTGTGTGTGTGTGTGTGTGTGTGTGTGTGTGTGTGTGTGTGTGTGGAGGGCGAGGAGGAAGAGTGAATGCTGCTGTTTTCTCCTCCGTGTGTGTAAACACAAGTGGGTGACGTGTCCTCAAGTTCCTTGGATGAGTGTGTGCCAGGACATCACAATGTGTGCCTGTTTCACACACACGCACACACACACACACACACACACACACACACACACACACACACTCACACACACACTCTCTCACACACACACACACACACACACACACACACACACACACACACACACACACTAAGTCAAAACAGAGAGGAGAGCCAAAGAAAATAAAACCGTGTCCCCAGACAGATGGAATAACAGACCACAACTTCACTAATTTGAAGATCTCTCAAGCACAGTCTTAGATTTTAAAAACAAACAAAAAAACAGCAGAGAGAGAGAAAGAAGAGAGAGAGAGAGCTTTTTCGAGTGGTTCTCCAACCAAAAAGTTGACTTCCTGCACTGTCAGCAATGCCGTGACACTGAGCTTTGTGTTCAGTAGTTAATAAACAGGGGAAAGGCCAACATGGTGTTGTATGCACTCAGAACATCATCAGAGGCAAATATCAGGCTTTTCAACCCTAACAGGCTATTCATGTGTCATATGCTCTTATCACTATCACCAGTTTAGTGTTACCAATGCAGTTGCTGTGGCAACTTCACTCTCTTTGATGGTCGTTTAATCATTAGCACTCATTGTAAGTTTCGCTGAACAACACTCACATAAAGCACCATCAACACTCTTCTAGATTAGACTTGGTTAGATGGCTTTCTGTGAGCTAAGATGTAGCAGTTGACGGTTGACGTTAAAGCCTTCCCATAATGCCTGGCTCCAGAAACTTGAAGGAAATGATGCTGTCTCGCCAGCCAGTACACAAACATGCCATTCCCTGGACTGTCTTGACAGCTCCGAATGTAATAGCAAAAAAAGTTTGTTTTCTGAACTGCATGTGACTTTTTGCATTTCCACCCGTAAAGAACACCCCCACCGACCCCCCCCCTCTCTCTCGCTCTCTCTTTCTCTCTTTCTCTCTCTCTCACACACACAAACACACAAACACAAAACTCTATCTCTCTCTCTCTCTCTCTCTCGAAAGAGCTCTCATCCCTTCTTTCTTCTCTGTCAGCAATATGCGTTTGTATTAGTTTGATAGTTGTTTGCATAGTTGTTCTATGCAGCTCAGGCTTGTGGTCTCTCAACCATCTATTTACATGTTGTGCTCATCAGTTTCAGAAAGGGGTATCTCTCTGGGGAAAACACTTGACACTGGGCAGTAAAGCAGAACTACATTTTAAAGTCAGCACGAAGAGATTACATAGAAAGAGCATCTTACAAATGCTGGACAGTCCTTATCAACCCCCAGAGTATACATCTGAACAGTTTCTTATAAATGAGGGAAAACAGCCGGAAGGAGCTGTGTGTGTGTGTGTGTGTGTGTGTGTGTGTGTGTGTGTGTGTGTGTGTGTGTGTGTGTGAGAGAGAGAGAGAGAGAGAGAGAGAGAGAGAGAGAGAGAGAAAAAAATAAAAGAAAGAAGGAAAGAAAGAAATAAAAGAAGCTAGCCAGAAAAGATGTTACATTTTAATTGGAAATGAAGGATGGAACGTTACAAAAAAATGTATTAATGTTGGCCCCTTGTTTCTCCTATGGTTATTTTAAGAATTAGCTGTAGGTTGAACAAAGTAGCTGTAGGTTGTCACACTCACAAACATTTCCCTAACTTTTTAGGCACCAAAACTCAAACATTACATCATGGTTGCATGAAGCCCTTCACAAACTGTTCCCACTTGGTCACTTTTTAATATTACCATTATGACCCCATGTCCTGGGGCATTGCGCTGAGGTTGTGTGGTGTCCGGTCCAAAAATTCATCACGTCAAAGTCAGCAGAGCAATGCTCCTCTGTCGTGCTGCCCATATCTGTGTGAAACCATTATCCATTTCCTCATTCGCGTGTTTCCAGGTTTTCTCTTCCCTGTCATCCCCCTCACCTTGTGATAGTTGGAGTAAGGTCAGCATTAGGAGCATGAGGCATAGCAATTGTTGCATGGTGTCCATTTTTTTACCACCTCAGAAGGTTGTTGTTGCCAGGAGCACAGATTCTATGCTTTCTCGCGTTAGCTACACCTGTGCTTGTCATCCCTTTGTGTAGCTGCTGCACTGAACATCCCACTCCGTTTAAAATGGCCTTCGGTCTGGGCTGGTCTGGCCCAATGGTGTGAAAGAGGCTTATAGCAGCTTTTTATTGGAACGACTAGACCACAGGCATGCTCATAATCACCAATACACCAGGTTTCCTTTCCAAATGCAAGGGTGAAGTTCTTTCCATTTTCAACCCTGCCTTGTCAGGCATGGCCAAAGTTGAGAAAAGTACGCCTAAGTAATACCGCTGTTAAATAATGTTTAACATCCAAATTAAAATAGGATGTAAGCATGTATGTTGTATCCTACTTAAGAAAATATGTGCAAGGTCTATGTGCAGTTTTTCTGAATTAAATAATTTCGATACATGTGCTGTCTTTGACCTACCAGCTATTGGGGTTAACATTGCTGCAACCAAGCAGGAACGTTCTTTAATAGTAGTCACAAAGTTGCCACAAACAAGGCACGTTAGGAGAATGTTGCGAGAACG
>CM059273.1:17055500-17065500 GCA_030347295.1 Setipinna tenuifilis
TACTGTACCATCCCATATGGCCACACTGTTGCTCAGGCATTTGCTACAGGTTAGAATAGCACATCATTCAAGTAAGCTGTCCCCCCACATAATGGTGGACCTATAAAATGGAAAAAGGAGAAATCAAGCATAGCGTTAGTTCAGCCAGAAGGACTCAGAGAGAGGAGTACGATTTAAGTGATTTAATATAAACAAAATTTAGCAATTGGTTCAGCAGGAAATAGATATATTATTTGGCGTTGGTCCAGTCATCAGCCCGGGTCTTGCATCAGTCCTGCTATTGGTGTATAGCAGGGACCGGAATCACCCCCAGGCAGGAGGAGACTTTGATTACGTCAGCACCTGAAGCAGCAGAAGAGGTGAGCTGGACAAGTCACTATAAAGCAGGTGGCGGCTGCCGATTGGCCGGAGGCAATATGCACTTCCGTGACATTAGAGTCTTCCTGGCCAAAGTTGCACAGGCTTACATTTCTGGCATTTCTGACTGCATCAGCCAGGACCTCAGCTGACCAAATTACCTGGTTGATCAGTCCTGCTGCCTGGTTGGCTGAGATGACCCCAGGAGCCGCTATTAAAACTGCTTGAGAACATGTGCTGTTCTCTCTGCTCTCATTGCAAGCCACTTTGCTACACACCTCCTCCCCAATTCACCTCATTATGTATCTGACTTGCAATGTCTGTTGTCATTAATGCTTGCTTTGTTCTGTATTCCTTGGCTGCTCTCCCTGTCTTTCCATGTTGGGGGGTCCCAGAACAGAGCTGTACCACCAAATGTAACTTTTGCATATTAATACATTATGTTGACTAAAGTGTCCCTGACTGAAATGTATATAAGGGATGAATTAATGCAGATGTTTTAATTATTAATGTACAAATGTGTGCAGTGTACACCGCTGAATGATTTAGCATACAGTATGTACTTGCTAATATTGTCCAGGTGGTGTTGGCAGGTGTTAAGATCAAAACAAACAAACTCCTTAGACTGGATTCTACTTATGTATTACCACTAGACCTCAGTCAGCACTAAAGACAACACAGTGAACACTAATGGTAGGATTAAGGAGGAATATGTCACAAAAATATCTGGCCTTTTCAACTACATTTATATAGTCCAGCAATGTTACGTTTAGAAATGCGTGGGTGCAATACAAAATGTAACATTGCTGGAGAGCAGAGTAAAGGAGTGAAAAAAAGAATTCCTTTCATAATCAATTTAATTTGTTCGTTGAAAAGCATCCCCCCAATCAAAGAAAATATTTTCTTTTTTTTCATTTTGTGCACATCACATTTAAATTGGCTGTTTGAACCGCGAGGCACTAGGTGTTTGTGTGGGAAGAGACATTCATTAGGGCCTTTGCATTTTTTGAGGCGGTCCAATTAAAGAGAGTTCTGAGTCATGGGCTGACACAGCATTCTACTGTGTGTGTGTGTGTGTGTGTGTGGTGTGTGTGTGTGTGTGTGTGTGCCTGAGTGCGTGTGTGTGTGAGACACGCACACAGACACACACACATACACACATACATTTCTACTTTTAGTAAAAGAGGGAACGAGAGCAAAAGAGAAAAAGAGGAAGAAAAAAATCTCTCTGCATTGCTTGAGCAGACTCTCTAGCTCCAAACTACACTTCAGATCTGTGCTACACCATCTTCACAGATGAATTAGTTAAATCTAACAAGATGTCTGACGAGTCTCTGTCAGAGTGGAGCTGGCATTGCACCAAAGCCCTACAAAATCCTCCTCAAACCAGTAGGTCTAATGATGTGAATCCTCCTCTTTTCTTCTTCTGTCTTGATTTCTTCTATTTCCCCTCCCTTCTCAATCCTTCTCTCAATCATTGATCTTCATTTTTCTGATTTATCACCCTCCCCTCTGCAAGGAGAGGCCATCTTTAATGTTTCACCTTCAGTCGCCTGCCAGTGAGTGGCTTCTCTCTTCCCCAATTAGTTCCCAGCGGCAGCCAGTGGACTGATGTTGCAAATGTAATGTTCAGAGTGTTAACATGGCGAGGATACCAGTGATTTTGGTATTTTTGGGTAATTGGATGTTACATGTTCTTGGTTGACAGTAGAAGCTGCTTCATGAAGCACTCCCTCAAGAAGGCGTAAGGAAGGGAGGAAGGAAGGAGTGATAATTGAACGGTGTGGTGAGACCTTTGGCATTTCAAATCCTGTCCTAATTGCGACGGGTTTAATTTAATTTTTTCACCAATATGACCCGTGGGATGTAGCGCGTGCCGGAGGTTCTGTATTGATCTCCTGCTATTGACAATATCCTCAGAAGGTTGTTCCTATATTTGCCTTGAGCTCAGACTCATCAGCTTGTAAAGGTCAGCTCCACCAGTGTAACACCCCTTGTATCACACAGTATGCTAAAGTTATATTTCCATTTTTTTTTTATTATCCTCTCCCATCTTTGATCATGCAGGAGAGAGAGTGGAGAGGCAAACGGCACCAGTGGCTTAATTATTCAGCAGTGGTCATTAGTGCATTATTGTTTCCCAGTAGACGGCTCTAGTGGCAGTAAAGCACACGGCACGTGAGTGACGCCATTTTGGACAGTTTATCACCACTGACAATTGTTTTTTTTTGTTGTTTGTTTTTTTTTTAGCCGAGCTGCAGTCTGTCAGGGCAAAATTAGAGGGGGGGATGATGGAGTGCGTCATATTTGCCAGCATGGTGTAATCATTATCATCCTTCGTCTGTGCTTATCTGTTTTAGGGGCAGACTTTACATTCTGCTAACATGGCCCATCACACATCAAACTTGTTTTTTGTTTTTTTTTTGTGAGGATGACACACTGACAAAATAGGCCTAGGCCTCTCACTAATGCTGCATCAATCTATCCGTTACTGATGACAAATTTGCCAAGCACAAACACATCATACATTTTTTGGAAAGTACAATGTGAGCCACAAATACAAGGGGAGATATAGGAGAATTAGAGTTTCAGCTCTACAGGCCAAAAGAAAAGTACAAATAATCCCCTCTGCCAAGTCTCACCATATGCGTGTCTCATGCTTCTCTTCCCAGTGTCTGTCACCTGAATTGTGCTGACTCAGAATCAACATTTCAAAGGCAAGCAGTCATACCCGAGTCCTCTAAACTTTGAGAGTTGAGGAGACATTTTGTGAATGTGGTTTTGTAGATCAATCTAAAGTACATTAAATGATTTATTTTCTTAAATATTACAGCTATCTTGGGGGAAAAACACTAGAATGTTATGAATCCAATGCAGAAGGCCTATAGTCATTCAATGAAATTGTTTTGAAAGTTCTGATAAAATGCAATCTATTGTCATTGGTTTTATATAATGCACATTGAACACTTCAGAACATTTGGTGTCATTGCTTTGTATTTCTTTGTGTATGGATTAGTATCTGCTGTTTTTATAATGCCCCCTCAATAATGTAGCTGCAATGCTTGCAATTGAAAGAGTAGACTCCATTGCAGATATGCCAATAGCAATCTTTTATACAGAATAGTGAAAACTGGACTGGTGTTATATAATGCACAAAGCACCACAAATCAGATTACATGTTTACATGTCCAGATTTAGTACAAAATTAGAACATGTTACCACCCAAAAATGGATTCTTTACTAAAAGTCCATGTGTACATCAAACACATAAGCCAGAGCCATGAGGGAGGACCACTTTAAACAAACCAAGGCCAGCTCAACGACTAATAACTTCCTTAAAGCTCCTCAAAGCTTTAAACAGGAAGCACATCCATGCAGGAAAGACTATGTTGGAGAGAGAAAAGCTTTAAAAGATAAAAGAGAGCTATTTATCAAGAGGTGACCTCTTCTGACCCTTCACTCGCACCCTCTTCCTCAATGACCTGGGTGATCTAACCAGGAAAGAAATGCGGTCCATGTTAGATGCTGAAAACAAAAAGCAAGAAACCATTTCCTGAGTCTGGCAGCTTGTTGATCAGGTCTGATTTATATGGTGAGAGAGCAGGAGGAGAGGAGAGAGGGGAAGGGGATCGGGGGGGAAAGAGGAGAGAGAGGGGAAGTTTATGGTGTCCAATTACAATCCCTGGAAAGTGTTGAGGATGTGTGTGTGTGTGTGTGTGTGTGTGTGTGTGTGTGTGTGTGTGTGTGAGAGAGAGAGAGAGAGAGAGTGTGTGTGTGTGTGTGTGTGTGTGTGTGTGTGTGTGTATGTGTGTGTGTGTGTGTGTGTGTGTGTGTGTGTGAGTGTGTGTGTGTGTGTGTGTGTGTGTGTGTGTGTGTGTGTGTGTGAGTGTGAGTATGTGTGTGTGTGTGTGTGTTGAGGGGGGGAGACATTGAAGCTGTGCGTTTGCCGCATAACGAACACCAGCTGTGCAGTGGTGGCAGATGACGGTATCCGCCGGTGAGGCGATTGGGGGGAAGGCAGAGATACTGTGCAGGGAGTGCAGTGACAGATGCCCTATCGCCGGGGAGATTTAAGGAGTTCCGGTGTTTGAGGCTCTACACTGTGCTGGCCTGGGCCCCTCGTACGGGTGTCTAGAATGAATGAGCAAAGGGCTAGATGAACAGGGCTCCATGAAAGAGAAATATGACAGTGGCGCATAAGAGATGAAGCCTGTGATGAGCACCAGCAAAGAGAGAGGAGGAGGGGTAGGAGGGGAGGAGGGGAGGAGAGCGGTGATAGGGGAGGAGAAGAGACAGGGAAAAGAAAGTAGAAAATGACAAAAGAGAGGAGAGGAGAGAGAGGAGGAGAGGAGAAGAGGAAAGGAGAGAAAGGAAAGGAAAGGACAGAAAGAGAGAAGAGGATAGGAAAGGGAAGGAATGGAGGGGAGGTCAGAGAGGGGTAGAAGAGAGGAGCAGAGAGGATAGGAGAGGGGAGAGGGGAGAAAGAAGGAAAAAAATGAGAAAAGAGGATAGGGGAGAGGAGAGAAAAGAAGAAGAGAAAAAAAATGGCAGAGAGCAAAGGAAAAGGAACTGTGCACCCCAGCAGCTAGATCTCATCTCATTTCATGGCGGGCAATCAGGCAGAGAGGGCTAACCAGCTGTGGAGGCTGAACACAAATGGCTGCTCTGTGGGCTACAATTAGAAAAGAACTTTTGCGTAAATACGCTCTGCCCAGGGATTAAAAAATGAAATGCCCTTCTGCTAATCACTGCTGCTGCTTCCTCTCTCTCTCTCTCTCTCTCTCTCTCTCTCTCTTGCTCTCTCTCTTTCTCTCTCTCTATCTCTCTCTTCACGGCACATCAGCATAGCTAAAAAGTCTTGTCAAAGGCATAATCAGCAAAATGGATTTAAGAGGAAATGAAGTCATTTTGGCTTCTGGGGTAGAATATGAAAAAAAATGGATGTGGAGATGGGGATGCTCGCTTCATTTACACTCAAAGGCTGGCAGGGGGTGGGATGGGGGTCCGGGGGGCTTGAACTGCCCGTAACCCTGCAATATTGCCTCTTGTGATGTCCAGTGGGCATCGGCTGACCTTATTGCTGAGGTCCTCTCACAACCTTGGCATGGTGTCAACAATGCAGCCATGGAGAGCTGAAGCGAGTTAGCCGCTGGGTGAGTGACTGAACTCCCCTTAACAAACAAACACACACACACATAGCCACACACACTAACTCACACAGTTCTTTTTATCCCAGTCGATACACACACACCACAGGGGACCTTTGGAGGCAATTACGCCGAGGCACTGGTCACACCAAGAGGAGCTCTCAGGACACAGTGGAGAGCGGGAGACTGACCTCGGCCGGGAATGTTTGTGTGCGTTTTTTTTTTTTTTTTTCTTTTCCTTTTTGAGAGGTGGGGGGGGGGTGGGGGGCTGGGTCAATACTGCTTTCAATTCCAGCTCAACTCCTCCATGATAAGTGTTTCTGACAAAACCATGTTTGCTACAAGCACCACGTTTGTCACAAGTAGTCATGACAACCATAGGTTGCAAAAGGACATCTCCAGTGGAGGGAGGGAGAAGAAGGGCCGCTTTCAGCACAAGCACACCCCAAGGAGGCTTTTGGCCACTAAAGGCACAGTGAGCAGACTACAGTGAGTGTAACCTGGTGGCGGTCAAACTTTTATCCAGAAGGGTAGCTAGACAGCCAACAGGCAACACAGGCAACACTGCTTGAGGGCCCCAGGCCATTGAAGGGTCTCCGAGGGCTGACAAACCACAGCGGTGGCAGGGCAGTTTTCAATGAAAGTGGTGGGTTTTTGTTTAGGGGCCCCAACAGAGTGCAGAGTCACCTCTGCCTTTATCTTAAGAGGCTCACAGAGGAGGCAGCTGGTAGCAGCAGGTAAAACTGTATCCCTCATGGTCACTGTGAAGGCTAGTTGAGAAAAAGCAATATATGCTCTCATTTACTTTTGCGATGTATTGATGAGATTATCTGTGTCATGACTCAAAGGGACATACATGTCAGATTCACGCTTGTTTCTGTTGTGCTTGTGTGTGTTCTAATGATGTTATATACTGTTATGTGTTTCTATCATACCTGTGGTGTTTCCCAAATGGCCTCCTAAGGACATGACAGTTTCCCAAATGTGTAAGTTTATATTTACAGTGTATCAGTCCTTGCACTAGCCTGGTTTTAAAAGGGGGGGGGGCTTCATGGAGTTAGTGCCTGGGGTGAACATCAGTGTCCAGATGCAAATGCCCCTGACCACACACCCCCCCACCCCCCACCCCCCCCCCCCCCCCCCCCACACACACACACTACTCCCACTCCAGGCCTGGCCAATACTGCACTGTAATTAGAAGCCATGGTCGAACTCAGGCCTGTGGTTCTCTCACTGTATGGGCAAATGAAAATACTGGGGGGACACCAGGGGGACCTAAATACATTCAATTAGCTATTGATTTCTATCAGTGGAGAGCACCCGGGATACAAACACACATTTAATGCACACATGCACACACAAACACACACAAACACACACACACAGTGACCTTCAGAACAGCTGTAGCACCATGAAAAGAGCAGAGAGTACCGAGACCCCTCCAGATGGCCTCAATACAAACAAAATGTCTTTTTTACTATTGAGAAAATGATGGACAATTCATAGTGTGTGCACAGTTTAGGTAAAAAACATTGGCGATTCCTGTTCAATTTTCTTTTGTGATGCACGTACTTGAGTCTGATCTGCTTAATTACAGAGTGAGAGATGACTTGCGAGGGGAGGGGAGGAGGAGGAGGCAGTGCATTTGATGTATTGATGAAAAATACAATCTTACCTTCTCCAGCAACCTTGAGACGACATTCTTATGTGCACTGTGTGCTCGAATTGACTACTCTCACAATTACCTGACAGTTTAACATAAAAGACACCTGATTCCGAAAGCTGTAAATCCTTTACCTTTGACAACATCTGTGAAAAGGAGCCATCAAGTGTAAAAATGAAGTGGTATAATAAAAAAGTCTCAACAGTCCAATGCCACTTGCTGGCCAGTTATTTTCCCCTGCGTGTTGAGGTGGCTGGTGTTTAGTGAAGTCTGCAGCTTTGAATGTCAGGCTACTCACCTGTGCTACTGGATATTATGGGATGTCCTAAAGGCACCATATGGCCAAAATGCATCTCCTCGCCCCAAATGCACTTTTTAGGAGTTTAAAAAAAGAAAATAAAGTAGTTGGAACAAAAAAGCACCACCCACCCCACCCCACCCCAACACCCCCGCTTCAAGTCCAAGATTTTATGCAAAATGTGACCATTATAAGATGCTAATGGGATTCTACGGACGTTTTGCACGTGGTTCGTCTGCCAAGGAAGAGAAATTTTTAATTTCTCATGAACTGATAACAACTTGGCAACGGCGGCCCATTAGTGAATGCAAATGACTCTCGCTGGCACAGCGCTGGCTCGCCGGGCAGCCGTAATGAAACGATCAGCTCCCGTGCATCTTAAACACGCGACGGCAGGACATTCTTTCGCTCACACCTTGATGTGGTGGCAGCGTCTGGACAAAAAGGAAAGTAAAAAATCTGATCCTGATCTGGCCATGCACACATTCTCTGCCGGAATTCTGTGATAGTTCTGTAATCCTTCAAAAGGGGGAATATAATGAAAATTGGAAGATAAAATGACTTAAAATCAGTCGGTTGGATTAGTGAGGAATTTCATGGAGATTTCAGTATGCCAGTGAACCATCAGACTGCTGGCCACGCTCATGTACATAAACACAAAATAGCAGAAAGGCAGACGGTTAGTATCATCTCCAGCCCCCAACCCCCTTTGTATGTATATTAGAGGGTCCTTGTTGTATTCATGAGATTATTCTGTCTTTTTTTATCCTCTACTGCCAGAGGCGTGGAAAACATAATGCTTACTGTAAGTTCAGCATTAGTTTAAATGCCTATGAGAATGTCTGTTCACACTCTGCCCTATCCCCTCTCACTTACACACACACACACACACACATGGGTTCTCAATTTCCTGGGCTGAGCATCTGCTTACCTGCATGGGGGCTCAGCTGATCGTGTGCACTCTGAACAAGCACAGTAAGTCAGCCCCACACACACACACACACACACACACACACACACACACACACACACACACACACACACACACACACACACACGGATACTAGACTGCATGTGTGAAGCTGTGTCTCTGAACTACTCAAGCGATTAGATGTGTGTTTGGGGTGAGATCTAAAGCAGGTTTTGAGGACTCAAGCTGCTGCTGATGATCCAAAGATCTGTAGATGTATGTGTTTATATATATATATATATGTGTGTGTGTGTGTGTGTTAGTTGTTTATGCAGACGTGCGTGCTCTCGCAGAGACACATGTTGCCATGGGAATGTTTGAGAAAGCTGAAGTCGGCGTTGTAAACATCACAAAGTACACATACACACATATACACACATATACACACACACACACACACACACACACACACACACACACACACACAAAGAGTCAAAAAAGGCAGTAGGCTGTGAAGAAGAAAGCTAGAGGGCTGAAAGTGGGGAAGTGGTTCCTCTCCCAGTGGTGCACGCTGATGGGGTCGCAATGGGTAGCAGGCTGGGGCTGGGGCTGGGGCTGCGGCTGAGTTAGAGGCAACAACAGCAGCAGCAGCAGCACAGACATGAGAGAGTGATTACCAGTCCAGAGCTCTGCTCATCTGAGCGCAAAACTGACCTGGAAGCACTTAGAGTTAGGGCTGGGCAATTCACCGAAAAATTAATTGAACCGACAATCGTTAATCGACCGTCAATCGACAATATTCAAGCACGTCACTAATAATCGTTGTTTATTATCACTGTGTTTGTTATTTATTTTGTAAACTCTTTTTTTTATATTTTGTCCATTCCACTGTGTGTTCATGTATGTACTGTTTCTTGAAAGGACAGCATCACAATTTTGATTTGAAGTACTAACGTCCAGCCCTAATCGTGATAAAAAATATATCGACCAATATTAAAAAATATATCGTTATCAAGTTTTTTCACCATATCACACAGCCCTACTTCCACTATCATAAAGCCTCCTCCCACACCACTCACATTTTAACTTCTTTTTTTTTTTTTAAAGAGGCAACTACTTACAGGGCCTTGTAGCTGATTCCAGAAACATACCTTTTGACTCTTCTTTATACAACCTTAGGCATTACACACACAAAAACACTGTACGAATCTTGTGAATATAATCATTTATTTACTCTAAAGTGATGCAAGAAATGTACAAGTATTTTCTCTCAAGGTATAAAATTTTTGTTTTTTCTTAAATAAGCAGTTTTTTTCATTTATATTCATGTAAATGCATTAATTAATCTATTACAAACCCTGAAAAAGAACAAAATCCCTTACAACCAACCTCACCAGGTAGAGCATGTGAAAGTAAAAACAGTTAGCAATACCAATCCAGCAGATTGCAACCTGACTCGCAAAAGTTCCCAGAAGTTCAAAGAATATTGCTCAAATATTTGCCTCTCTATATATAGTTACATATACATATATATATTTATATATACCGGTACATGTAAATATATATAAATATATATATGAATATTTAAATTCCAAAAAATATATATTTATGACACGAAATAAGCA
>CM059273.1:17070500-17073000 GCA_030347295.1 Setipinna tenuifilis
GTGAGAGTGTGTGTGTGTGTGTGTGTGTGTGTGAGAGAGAGTGTGTGTGTGTGTGTGTGTGTGTGTCTATTATGAGGGTGTGTAGTTGTAGTCAGTGGCTGAGTTGTATGCTGCTCTATGTGTAAGCACATTGTGTTGTGGGGGTTGGGGAGTGTGTGGGGGACAGGGGCAGCAGGGCCCAGCAAAACATCTCAGCCCGCAATTAGGGCATAAAACAATAATATTATTAATAATATAATTAAATAATATCGGTGCGATTAATGAGGAATAATCATTTTTCCCCCTCATTTCACCCTTCACAACCAGCCTGACAAACCGCTGACACAGATGGTCAGTGTGTGTGTGTGTGTGTGTGTGTGTGTGTGTGTGTGTATGTGTGTGTGTGTAAAAGGGAGAGTGTAGGCTATGTGTCTTTGTGAATGTGTGTGGGGTTTACATCAAAAATCTGTGCCTGTGACAGCTTGTTGAGAGAAGTGTGTCTGCAGTTGTGTGTGTGAGTGTGAGTATGTCGGTGTGAGTGTGTCTGTGTGTGTGTGAGAGTGTGTGAGTGTGTGTGTGAGGGAAAGGGAGAGTGTATGTGTCTGTGAATGTGTGTGGGGTTTACATCAAAATTCTGTGCCTGTGACAGCTTGCTGAGAGAAGTGTGTCTGCAGTTGTGTGTGTGTGTGAGTGTGTGGTGTAAGAGAGTGTGTGTGTGTGTGTGTCTCTCTATTATGAGGGTGTGTAGCGGGGCTTTTGTCTATTGTGTGCTGAATAATCACGTCCCTGCCAGTGTGAGTGACTGCACTGAGTCTGGAGTTGGCACACTCTAGCTTGGGCTGGGTGATAACGACCACACACACACACACACACACACACACACACACACACACACACGCACAGGCTTAGCATACACACACCACACACAACACTATCACACAAAACAACAGCTTACACATGAGCACACACACACAGACAAACTTGCATGTGCAACTGAAGATGCACATGAAATAACTGAACTCGATAACATAGGCCAACACAGTATCTATTGACAACACATGCATGAGAGTAAAACAGATGTGTATAGGACATATATTCTTCATTAAAATATACAATTTCCCCATATTAAACACACTCATACACATGGGTACACAGACACCCAAAAAGGCAGCGCGCAGGCACACACCCACACACGCACGCACACGCACACACACACCTACACAGCGCACACACACACACACACATTACTGAGGCCAAGACCTGCCTGCAGTCTTGATTAGCGTTGACAGAGGATTAAAAACTGCAGGTAGGAGATTAGGGAGCTAATCATCTCTCTTCACCTCTCTGCCTCCCCCTCCATTTCATTTCAGATGCTTTTCCCCGCACGCCTCTCTCACAACAGCCTTTTATCAGCCCCACAGACACCGCCAGCCAGCAGCCTTTTCCAGCGTGCCTCCCCGCCTTCCTCTGGGATTTAGGATGGGGGTGTGAGGGAATGTGTGTGTGTGTGTGTGTGTGTGAGAGAGACAGACAGAGAGAGAGAGAGAGAAAGAGTGTGTGAGTGTGTGTGTGTGTGTGTGTGTGTGTGTGTGTGTGTGTAAGTAAGAGAGAGAGAGTGAGTGTGTGTGTGAGTGTGTGTGCTTGTGTGTGTGTTTTAAGGTGCTCTTCTATATGCATGTGATTTGAATAATGGGACTCTATTTTGTGTTTATGTGAGACACAGAGCGAGTAAGGATTGTCTGTGTGGGGTGGGGGTTGTGTCTGTGTGGGGTGGGGGTTGGGGATGAATATGGGGGTTGGTAAGAAATCTAGGCATTGGTCCCTCACAAGAGTAAGGTATAGTTGACCAATCAGGTATGTTTCCTACAATATATACACAGTTGTATACACAACCTATTTAAATGTCAGTTTAGGCAGCTTTCAATTTGGCAACTGTAGAGTGGAGAGTGTAGTGTAGTTTTGTATAGATGTTGAAATTTGTATAGACGTCAGACTGCCTGTATTTATCTGCAAACATTTGGCTTTTGTTTGTCATTTTCAACGCAAACCTCAGGTCAAAAGGTCTCTACGGAGCATGACCTTTACAATAAAAATGAGCTGCCTACAAACACAAACCATCTGATGAGCGAAAGGAAGCAGTGGAAGGAAGGAGTGATGAGGCGAGAGTGCTCGTTCAGACGAGAGCTTCCATTCTCCTGACGAGTCTGACTCATTCATCTCCAGAGCTTCCCCACCCACAGCCATCTTCATTAATGCACACACTATTCACTACACGCACTGCCACACACTCCTTTGGGGTTTGTGTGTGTGTGTGTGTGTGTATCTGTGTGTGTGTGTGTGTTTTTTAGCGTGTGTGTGTGTGTTTTTGCTTGTGTGTGTGTGTGTTTTGTGTGTTTTGTGTGTGTGTGTGTGTGTGTGTGTGTGTGTATGTGTGTTTTGTGTGTGTGTTTTTGTGTGTGTGTGTGTGTGTGTGTGTGTGTGTGTGTGTGTGTGTGTTTTTGTGTGTGTGTGTGTGTGTGTG
>CM059273.1:17080500-17085500 GCA_030347295.1 Setipinna tenuifilis
CAACTGGACTCAAAAACACACAAGTAAGGTCTGGGTTAGATGCGAGTGAAAATAAGGTAAAGGTGATCGGTATGTAGCAGACGCTTTTGTCCACAGTAACGGGGACCTGCAGTTGCAGATGCTACTACCGCTCTGCCCCGTCCTCCAGCAGAGTGTTAAAGGGCAAATTCAGTGTGAAATGAACTCTGGGTATGTTAAAACATGATAAAGAGTCGGTATGTTTGCTGAGGAGCAAAACTATGCTGGGATGTTGTATTTCGAACTTTACTATTTGGGGACCAAAAACTATGGCAAGGCACTACTTGTACAAATTATGTTTTTAATAAACGATTTGTACACTTACAAAGTTGTCAATGCCTCGTTTTGAATGCCAGTGCCCTTGTTATACTACCAAGGAAGTGTGGAGCTACTTCGAGCTTTTTTAATGGTTTAAAAATAGTCTAATAATCTTTAAGCTTCCCTCATGCCCTGATCACTACTATTGTGAGCCTTTTCGACAAAAACAGTAAAAATAGTAAAGTTTGAAATGCAAAAGCCTAGCAAAGTTTTTTTCTACTCAGCAAGCTTACCAACCTGTTGTTATCATGTTTATACCCCCTCCCCATATTTTCCAAGTGCAATACATTTTCCACATGCTATGGCTTATATTTACAGAATGTGCTTAGTGTCAGAATCTACATTCTGAGCAAGCCCAGCACAGGGCTGAAAAACCAAAAAAAAACGTATGCTGCCAATCTCTCTGCTAAACACCGGCTCTTGTGAGGTGTTTGCTAAACATGGTGATGTGCACGAGGGCTGTTTACCCAACAGCAGCGGCTGCTGTGGACGCTCAGGCTGTTCAGCCAACTCCAGCTGTGTTTTCCAAAGGCTCTGACTGAACACCCACTCTGTGCCTAGGCAGGGCTGCCCAGTGCCCACATAACAGCCTGGGATTGCCCGGGACACACACACACACACACACACAGACAAATACATTATACAGACACACATCACACACACACACACACACACACATCATACAGACACACACACACACACCAACCCGCCAGCCAGCCACGTACAGCAGGGCGCTGGGCTTAAAGAGGGGCGAAAAAAGCAAACTGACATGGGGAAGAGCGGGAACGAGAGAGAGAGAAAGAGAATGGAGTTAAAAAACAAAAGGCTGAGGAACAAAACAAAAACAACATGGCAGCCGCCCAAGGACTGCTGCGGGGCGGAGAGAGAGGGAAGCAGCCCTGCAGAAGCTTTAAGGAGGAGGAGGAAGAGGAAGAGGACGAGGAGGAGGAGGAGGAGGACAAGAAGGAGGAGGAGGAGGACGAGGGATATTCTCCGGTCAGAGAAAAAAAATCTGTTTCTCTTTTGTCCGCCCGCTGCTGACGGCCAGGCTCCAATTAGGTGCCATTCAGTCTGAGCTGCAGGGTCTGGCACAGGGCCAGTGGGGGGCTGGGTGGCATGTGGGGGGGTAGGAGCGGGTGGCAATGTGGCCTGAAGCAGACTGAAGACTGAAGTAGTACCAAGGAAAGGATGGGTGCAAGTGAGCACTGGAGAGTAAGTGCCGAAGAAAAGGAGTGGCTCAGAGAGATGGCAGACAGGGAAAGGAGTGTGTGTGTGTGTGTGTGTGTGTGTGTGTGTGTGTGTGTGTCTGTGTATGTGTGTGTGTGTGTGTGTGTATGTGTGTGGGTGTGTGGTGTGTATAAGCTGACCCTGCCTGATGCCTGACAACATGACCCGCTTGAAACGAGATACATTTCATTACATGCACATTGGTCAAGTGATTTGGCTTTAATGTTGACCTATTTCCACTTCAGTTTTTACACAAACTTTTGCACTCCAACCTAACAAGTGACAGGCTGGGGATAAGAAAAGTCATAACAACTTTGTATTGTTTTCTCAACAGTAATGTATTTCATCAAAGGTCCCATATTACAACAAGAGTGCATACAATACCACCAGCTTCTCCTGTAACCCAAGCAATACTACCGTAACCATGCAATACTACCGCAGGACGACTCCGGTACTGTTTTTTTTTTTAGAAATATTTCACAGATTGAGCTCTGCATGTGGTAACACAACAATAGTGTGTTTTTTTTTTGCTGCTGCTGTTGTTGTTGTTGTTGTTGTTTGCCATGAGCGACATTCTATGCCATCCCTTCCCCATTCACACCATCTGACTGAACCATTTCATCGTTGCAGGTCCTTTTTCACAGACCCACTTAAACACCTTTTCCTGGCAGATGAATGGCCAGCCTTAAAGCAGCTGGACCCCCCCCCCCCCCCAGCGTCATCGACTCTAAAGTGAAGCAAGTCCCTGCCTCTCAGACCTCTCCACTGGCAGCCTCCCAGACATGATGAGCAGCCCCCCCCCCCCCCCCATTCTCCCTGGCCTCCCATTAGCTTCCATTTAGCACTGTGAGCCATAATCCCACCGAAGGAGCTGCTGGCTCTCTGCTGCTCAACCAGACATTGTCGCCCCCCTGCCAGACACTTGAGGAGCCAAAAAATGCTAGCGGATCAAAAGTGTGGCTGTTTTGCCCCTTGACACACGCCAGCTACAAACATGGTGAAGCAGCAATTCAAAAGTCTTCTTGAAAAAGAAAAACTTTTTTCTTTTGAAAGGAGTGCTGGTAAGTCTGAAGAGAGAGACAGACAGACAGACACCCAGCTGACTCTTCAATCACAACCCTTTTCAGTGCTGATGTGTGTGTGTGTGTGTGTGTGTGTGTGTGTGTGTGTGTTTGTGTGTGTTTGTGTGTGTTTGTGTGTGTTTGTGTGTGTTTGTGTGTGTTTGTGTGTGTTTGTGTGTGTTTGTGTGTGTTTGTGTGTGTTTGTGTGTGTTTGTGGGTTTGTGCTTGTGTGTGCGTGTGCGTGCGTGTGTGTGTGTGTGTGTGTGTGTGTGTGTGTGCTTACGCACCTGCTGCTCAGACACAACAATGAGTTCACACAGCGCTTTGCAACTTGTCAAAGACATTGACGAGTGGACTCACTCAAGGAGAAAGGAAGAAACTCAGTCAAGTCAATACCAGCTGATTGTGGCTGATGATGCCAATGGGTCTGCATTCTCCACACCAATGGCAGCAACAAGGTGATGGTACAGACAGATGGTACAGAGGGTACTTATACTGATGGGCAATGTAGCTGGCAGCACACAAAGTTCTCCAAGCAGAAACTGAGGCTAGCTAATACCAAGAGCCTTGAGGACAAAACATGGTTCAATTAGTAGAACACCGGGGTGTGTCTGCACAAAGATGTGAGAGTTCTATGCAAAAGAGCAAAAAAAAAGGCTAAACATTTTTCTTTAAACATTACTGACAATTCGCATAAAGTTGAGCTGCCTTTAGGTTACTCTAGTCACCCAAATTTTGCAGCTTGTAACTGTTGTAACTCTTTGTCACTTTTGTGAACAGAGCCTGAATTATCTCTAGTGATATTACAGCTTTGGTAGCTCTTGGTGTGAACACACAGTTGTTCCTGCTACCCGCTGCAGCGCCATAAGCTAGCTTCACTGACATGTTTGGGTGGTATCCAATTTTTCATATCTCGACATCTTCCTGACATGGTACGTCGGTATGCCGGTATGCTGGTATGTCACATATTTTGTCGGCAGGTATGGGCAATTTTAGTCATCATAAATCAGATCATACATCAGCTTAGTAGCACTGACGGATTTCATATATTGCAGTGTTGTTTCTTTATTAGAACTATTCATATGGAATGTAAGAAATTGCTTCTTTTGTAACAGTCAGAGCATTTCTCTACCAGTCTTATGTTGGCAAACTAAAATCAGTATGTCTCACTGTGACCTGCATAAGGCCACAGTAATATCATTAATATTTAAAAACACCCCGCTATACGGTATTTTCAAAATACCACCTAAGCCTACTTCCTGGTGAAATTTTACAAATCATCCATGGACTCTGAGAGCTCATCCTTGTGTCTCTAGCTCAGAGGAGGCCATTTCCTGCCCTCTCACCCCTGACGGACGATCCTAATGGGCGTCGGCTTTCATCAACGGCGATGAAGGGTTCGTTGGTCATTTGCGATGGTGATTTTGTGCAAGGGTTGTTGGAGAGAGACAAGAAAGACACAAAACCGCATTTGTGTGCATGTGAGTGTGTGCATGTGTGTGTGTGTGTGTGTGTCCATGCATGTGAATGCGTGTGTGTGTGTGTGTGTGTGTGTGTATGTGTGTGTGTGTGTGTGTGTGTGTGTGTGTGTGTGTGTGTATGTGTGTGTGTGTGTGTGTGCAAAACCATGAAGGTAATCGCTTCCTTTAGGCTTTTGTCAGCCACAGATGCAACCTTCTTCCATCCTTCAAAGAAAGGCTCAGCTGTGATTACACTCACTTTCCTCCTCTCTGCTTCCTCTTCTCTCCCATCATGGACACGTCAATTTCCACATTCTTCTTTTTGACCATCAAAGGAACACTGAGTGGAAAAATGATGGGGGGGGGGGGGGGGGGTCTGAATGCCGAGGATGCTTTGATAGCGAGGCTGATGGGAAAGATGGCCCCCTCTGTGCTAGTATCCCTCCACACCAGCAGGTGAGTGGACGTGAAATAAAAAGACTAAGAAAGAGAGAGTTGATATAGGTTGCGTGTATGCATGTGTGTGTGTGTGCGCACATCTGTGTGCATTTGTATGTGTACGTGTGTACGTGTGTGTGTGTGCGCTTGCACATGTGTGTGTGTGCTTGCACATGCGCATGCGTGTGTTTGCTCTGCTCTGCTCGGAAAATGTCTTTTATGATACATGAAAGACCGGACCCTCAAACGCAAGCAGAGACCACATCCTCTGTAGTCCACTGTGGAGCCCAAAGAGAAACGCGGTCACATAAAAACCTGACAGGTCCAGACACACACACACGAAATAAAGACTGAAAGGACTGAAAGGACCAGGACTGTTTGGGGAAAATATTTTTTTTAAAAACAACCTCAGAACGTCAGAACGCTCATCCCACCAAAAAAGAAATGTCCCTCCTCTGCCTCTCTCCATTCTCCGAGA
>CM059273.1:17100500-17185500 GCA_030347295.1 Setipinna tenuifilis
TCATCAGTAATTTATCGTAAATATACTGACACACATCTGTCTGGATGTCATTTGGCTATCTGTCTGTATGTCTGACTGTTTATCTTTATGCTATCTGCTATCTATCTCCCAGCCTGCTGCCTTTCTGTCTGTGTCTATCACCTTGTCTGTCTGCGGAAAAATGTGTTGATATGTTTGCAAATGATTTACTGATGAGAAATGCAAAAAAAATGCAAAATAAATGCTAGATATTATAACATGCTACCCTTCATTCTCAAAGTTCCGTCTCACACTTTCCCTAGTCTCACTCCCTCTCTCTCTCCCTCTCTCTCTCTCTCTCTCTCTCTCTCTCTCTCTCTCTCTCTCTCTCCCTCTCTCCCCCTCCCTCCCTCTCCCTCTCCCAGTCCCTCTCCCTCCACACTCCTTCCCCTGAAGTTGACGTTCTACTTCCTTCTTCTCTCTGCTTGCTTCATTTTTCCTGAGAACTCGGCCTGCTGGCCAGTGCCAGGAACGCCAGTGCTGTGGTCACCTACTTATCGGCCCTTCCAATCCTCTCCCCCCTCAGCAGCACCAGACCCAGGCACGTCTCTCTCCCCCACAAGGAGTCGTGCTGCTGCACGCCATGCTGGGTGTGTGCCGTGTGTATGTGTGTGTGTGTATGTGTGTGTGTGTGTGTGTGTGTGTGTGTGTGTGTGTGTGTGTGTACGTGTTTTTTCGCATGTAGCCTGGCTCAGTGTGCGTGGGTGTTTGTGTGCTTGTGTGTCTGGGATGTATGGGTGCATGCACGAGTGTCTGCAATTGTGTGTGTGTGTGTGTGTGTGTGTGTGTGTGTGTGCCCGGCTGCATGAGAGCGCGTGTGACAGTGTATGTGCCTGGGTCCATGTGTGCATGGCTGTGTATGGCTGTGTGTGTGTGTGTGTGTGTGTGTGTGTGTGTGTGGCTGGGAGTCGGCCCTGGCTTCTGCACATGCAAATGAAAAGGGGCCACAGCAGTGAGACAAGACCTGCCTTCTCTCCTCTCCTCTCCACATCACAACACCAGAGCTTCTCATTTCATTTTGTTTTCTTTTCTCTCTCTCTCTTCCCTTCATCCCTCTCTCTAATTTCATGCCCACAGTGGAGTGCGGACTGAATGCAGGCAGCAAAAAAGAAGCCCAATTCACAGGCCTGACCTCAGCTAGTAAACACATTAGCTGCATTAGAGCCATGTACAACATGCCCCCTCCCCTCTCCTTTGCCTCTTCTGTCTTTCTCTGCAGAGCTCACGCTCTGTCTTTCCCTCTCTCTCGTTCCCTCTCTCTCGTTCCCTCTCTCTCTCGCTCGCTCGCTCTCTCTGGCCCTGCGGTCATGTGACAGGGGGGTGATGTCACACCCTCGCTGGCAGAGGGAGACGGGTACAGACGTGTCCTCGAGACTAGAGCCACTCCTCACCTCCTGTGGTGTGTGTGTGTGTGTGTGAGTGTGTGTGTGTGTGTGTGTGTGTGTGTGTGTGTGACCAATGACACAGTTCCACTAGCCCATGTGTGCAACCTCAATGTACTGCTTTTCCCGTGTGTGTGTGTGTGTGTGTGTGTGTGTGTGTGTGTCTGTGTGTGACCAATGACACAGTTCCACTAGCCTGTGTGTGCAATCTCAATGTACTGCTTTCCCTGTGCGTGGCTGTGTGTGTGTGTGCGTCCAATGACACATTTGCCCTATGTGTGTAGCCTAATTATATGTACAGCTTCCTCCAGCTGTGTGTGTGTGTGTGTGTGTGTGTGTGTGTGTGTGTGTGTGTGTGTGTGTGCTCTGCCTAATACCAGAGTGTGTAGTGTAGCGCATGTGTGTTGCATGTGTAGTGTAGGAGGAAGAAAAGCAAAGACCATTCTGAGGAAAAATCCCTAAGTAGGTGTTGTTTACACACTCTATTAAACCTGGGTGATTGTGATAAAGCGGTGAGCGTACACACAAACACACACACACACAACCATGTACACACACATGCGCGCCCGTGGGTGTGATTCTCTGTGACTGTAGAGAGTGCATGTACACACACACACACGCACATACGCACACGCACACACACACGCGCACGCGCACACGCACACGCACACGCACACGCACACGCACACGCACACGCACACGCACACACACATACACACAGATCAGGGATCAAATGGCTATCAGACATGAGGCGAATGATAAGCTTGCGTGGGTTGGGTGAGGGCGGGGCCAGTCCAAGACCACTTCCAAGATGAGTCAGCCAATCAGAGAGCAGAAAAGAAAAAAAAGGGGCAGAAGTCCAAACACAGAGACCAGACTGCAATCAGTCACTGTCAAACACACGTTTGCACATACGCACACACAAAAAATCCCACACACACACACACACACACACAACCCACACTCGACGCACACACGCCCATACACACATGCACACAGACACACAAACACATACACACACACACACACACACACACAAACACGCATGTGCGCACTCGACGCACGCACACACACACAAACGCACATACACACATACACACACACACACACACACACACACAAGCACACTCGCCCACACACTTCCACATGACGCTTCCTTAGGGGTCCCTCGTCTTTTAAACTCTTCTCTTTGCTGTGGTCAGGCCCAGCAGTCAGTGTGTTTGTGTTTTTCTTCCGCACAAAATCTTGCAGCTGAGCGCTCTGCACCCGTAGCAACTGCTTTGCCTGTAAACCTGACCGAGCAACACACACACACACACACAAGCAGCCAAAGCGAAGGCCGCCAAAGCACGAACGAGGCGCCAACAGCAATGTAAGGTACTCAGCACAACATGCCTGACTGACTGACCTCGCCTCTGTCCAAAACGTCCACTCGTTCCCTACATACTCGTCTACTCATTCCCTACATAGTATGTTTTATGGTGTGTGAATTGTATTCATTGACTACATTACAAAAAATTGTATCTTCGTACACTACATTACTACACTACATACTTGTACCCTATGTACTATGTAGTGCATGAGTAATCATTTTGGGTTTGGGCCTAGTCCCTCAGCGCTTCAGGCATGTGCCGTGAACACGCTGTTGAGAGCTTGTTCTAGCCTGGTCTAGTCTCCAATAGTTTCCAATGTGTCCACTTCTCCACTGGTTGACTCACTACATAGGTACATAGCTACACTACATGAAGAGTTCAGATGTAGAAAAACGCAAAAATTAAAAGTAAACACGATGACTTAAGCCTTAAGTTCTGAGTGTGTATACTGCATTCGGGCATTTATGACTGGGTTACGTTTTAAAACTCACGAGAAGCAAGTGTATGCCTATGGGTAGCAGCTAGACTCTTTACCTCAACTGGAGCAAAGTGAGAGAGTCTGGGCCACCAGGCTGGGTGTGGGTGCCATCCACTACGCCACTCTCCATATTCACCCAATTTCAAGTCCTCTTTTCTCTCCATATCCCTCCATCTCCAATCCTCTCTTCTCTCCATAGCCCCTCCACCTCAAGTTCTCTTTTCTCTCCATATCCCTTTATCTCAAGTTCTCTTTTCTCCTTATCCCTCCATTCTCAGTCCTGTCTTTTCTCCATATCCGCTCCATCTCCAGTCCTCTTTAGTCCCTATCCCTATGTCTACAGTCCTGTGTTCTCGCTTCTGCCCACAAGGCCTTGGGAGCCAGCAGTGGCTAGGCCTCTTCGGCTTTTGCTGCCCTCGTACACACACACACACACAGACAGAGACAGACACACACACACACAGAAAGATCGAGAGAGAAGGAGAGAGGAAGACAGAGAAAAATAGAGAGGGGAGGAGAGGAAGAGAGAGAGTTAGAGAGAGAAAGAAAGAGAGAGAGAGAGAGAGAGAGAGAGAGAGAGAGAGAGAGAGAGAGAGAGAGAGACGCCCTCACACCCACACATGTATCCGCATGCGCAAATAGCAGCTCAGCAGAGAGCCACCATGTCAGTAACACAGTAGGGCGTGTGTGTGCATGTGTGTGTGCGTGTGTGTGCGCGTGTGCGCGTGCGTGTGTGTGTTGGTGTGTGCGTGTGTGTGTGTGTGGTGTCAGAGAAGGGCAGGGGGGTGCAGGAGATCACGGCAGACTTTTCCCTCCCTCTTTCTCTCCTCTTCTCCACTCCCGTCTTTTGCTGGTTCTGTCACTCCAGCTACCCTCCCCCTCCCCCCTCCCCCCTCCCAGGGCTGCCTGCGGAGCAGAAACGCCTTTAACCCTCTCCTCTCAGTGCAGCATGGCGCAGGGCACACAGGCAAGGCAACCAGACACGAGAGAGAGAGAGAGAGAGAGAGAGAGAGAGAGAGAGAGAGACAGAGAGAGACAGAGAGAGACAGAGAGAGACAGAGAGAGACAGAGAGAGAGAGAGAGAGAGAGAGAGACAGAGAGAGACAGAGAGTGAGTGAGTGAGTGAGTGAGTGAGTGAGAAAGAGAGAGAGAGACAGTGAGAGAGAGAGATGCAGAGACAACACAAACACACATGCAAAGACACATGCACTTGCACACACAAAACCACACACACACGCATGTGCACACGCATGCACCCACGCGTGCACACACACGCGCACGCGCGCGCGCGCACACGTACACACACACACACGAGCGCGCACACACACACACACAAGTGCACACACACACAAGCGCGCACACACACACACAAGCGCACACACACAAGCGCACACACACACACAAGCGCACACACACAAGCGCACACACACACACACAAGCGCGCACACACACACACAAGCGCGCACACACACACACACACACACAAGCGCACACACACACACACACACACACAAGCGCACACACACACACACACACACACACACACGAGCACGCAAGAGCACACACACACGTGCGAGCGCGCACACACACACAGCTGACAGACAAGCATGGCCTCCTGGAAGCGTTCAGCAGGGTAGCATGGCAGGGTGAGGAAAACCACTCAATTATTCATTCCTTTCTCTCTCTTCCTTTCCATGTCTCTCTCTCTCTTCCTCACTATCTGTCTCTTTTTGTGCCCGTCTCTATCGCTCTCTCACTCACTCTCTCCCTTTCTCGCTCTCTCGCTCGCTCGCTCTCTCTCTCTCTCTGTCTACCTATCCATCTATTTATCTGTATCCACCTATCTAACATGGTAGCCTACACTTCTCGAAGCTTTGCCTTTTTGTGCTTTACATGCGCTATAAATATCTGGCCAATCAGATGGAGCCCTACTGCTGCCCCTGGTGCCCTGCGCCCTAGCATAGGCTGCTCCCTGTCTAGGGGCTAACAGGGAGGACGGCACTGAAAGACCTCATAACTGGACATTTAGGGATTTCTTTATAGCGATTATATCATATCATCATCGCTACATTTTTGCCTATCACAAATGTATTACACATGACTCTATCTATCTGTCTATTTTGTGTATGTCTCTGTGTATTGTTTTATGTATGAATCTATTTATCTATGTATCTATTCATGTATCCATTCATCCATCTGTCTGTCTATCTATCTATCCATCCATCCATCCATCCATCCTTCCCTTCCTGTGTGGGGTGAACAACACAGGCTAGAACACACACAACCCCGCACATACACACATAAACACACGCACGCACGCAAATACACAAAGACACACACAAGCTCCACACACTCTCAACTGGCTGTACCCAGAGCCACACAGAACACAGAGGCCTGACGGCAGATGAGGGCGGTGAATGGAGCGAGGGAGGAAGAGAGGGAGAGAGGAAGGGAGGGAGGAGAGAGGGAGCAAGAGAGAGAGGGAGCGAGAGAGAGAGAGAGAGGGAGCGAGAGAGAGAGAGAGACGACCAGGGAAGCGGCAGTGGAGTGTGACGCAACGGCCCGCTGCCCCGTCGCCATTTTCTGTGTGTGTAGCGTCTTTCACTTCCCCCCTCTCTCGCTCTCTCTCTCTCTCTGTCCCCACTCTGATTCTGATTCTCTCTCTCTCTCTCTCGCTCTGTCCCCCTCTCATTCTGATTGCCCTCTCTATCTCGCTCATTCTGTCTCTCTCTCTCTCTCTCTCATTCTGATTCTCTCTCTCTCTCTCTCATTCTGATTCTCTCTCTCTCTATCTCTCTCTCAGTCTCGCTCTCTCTCTCGCTCGCTCTCTCAGTCTCGCTCTCTCTCACTCTCTTTCTCTCTCGCTCTCTCGCTCTCTTTCTCTCATTCTGATTGCCCTCTCTCTTCCTCTCTCTCCCTCTCTCTCCCTCTCTCTCTGCTGGAGCTGCCCTGTGCCTGGCACATCCTTTAATTAGCCGCGTGGCCAGGGAGTGATTCACGGAACGCCGACTGGCGAGAGAGAGAAAGAGAGAGAGATGGAGAGGGAGAGAAAGAGAGAGAAAGGAAGAGAGAGGGAGAGAAAGAGAGAGAAAGGAAGAGAGAGAGAGAGTGAGAGTGAGAGAGAGAGAGAGAGCAGGAAGTATGAGCTGTTCACATATCCTGTTTCTTTGTTTTTTTTTAAATGTATTTAATTTCGCGCCCGCCTCGAGCCTACGTCGTCGAGGCCTGCAGCCCCACCCTCCTCACCCCCAGAACCGTGAGCCCATCTCGCCCTTACACAGGCCCAGAGCTGGACCACACGCGGGCCGGACCAACGGTGGCCCAACAGCAGTACATGATGAGGTGCAGATGAGATCCTTCAATCAGGCCCAGAAGTGAGCCATCGTTTGGGGAAGCCCACCAAGCTGAATTTAGCCACTTTTGAAGAAGAGAGACTCAGCAGAAAGCAGTGAGAAACGGTGAGAACAGTGGAAAAAAAGGCAAAAAAAAAAGACAAAAAAGACAGTGATGGAGAGAAAGAAAGAGAGCGAGAGAGAGAAACAAAGCAAGACAGAAAGACAAAGAGACAAAACAAGAGAGAAGGAACGAGAGACAGGCCGAGAGAAGGGGAGAGAGAGAGAGAGAGAGAGACAGACAGACAGACAGAGAAAAAGAGAACGAGGCAGTAATCCTGTGCTAAAAAAAAAAAAAAAAAAAATCAGTACAGATACGCATGTACACACTGCACATGAAAACAGCCCAGGCCCACACAACACACACAAGCATAGCCCAGCCGAGAATGCACAACATGGCTGCACATCAGAAGAGAGACGGAGAGGAGAAACACGGAAGAGAGGAGAGGAGAAGAGACCAGTTGCCAAAGAAGTGGAGAAAAGCTGAGGAAAGCGGAACAGGACAGAAAAGGACAGGACAGGACAGTGCAGGACAGAACAGTGCGCATCCTGAACACACACACACACACACACACACAACTAAAGCAGCACAGAGACAAGGGATGAGCAGTAGTTATACTGGTGTGTGTGTGTGTATTTCTGTGTATGTCTCTGTATATAGTTCTGGGTGTGAGTGTGTGTGTGTGCGCCTGCATTAGCGTGTGTGCCCTTGTGAGTGTGAGTGTGCGTGTGTGTGTGAGAGAGAGCAAGCACCCAAGCGGATGAGAAGTAGTAATCCATAAAGCCTCTCGTAAAGCAACGCGTGTGTGACATGACCTACGATGTCAGCTCCTTGAGCCCCTTAAGTGAGTGAGTGAGTGAGTGAGTGAGTGAGAGGGTGAGTGAGAGAGTGGTTGGCTGAGCTCTTTGAGTGAGTGAATGAGTGAGGTAGTAGGTAAGTAAGAGGGTGAGTGAGTGAGTGAGTGAGTGAGTGAGTGAGTGGGGGAGTGGGGGAGTGGGGGAGTGAGTGAGTGAGTGGGTGGGTGGGTAAGTGAGTGAGTGACTGGGTGGGTAAGTCAGAGGGTGAGTACGTGAGTGAGTGGGTGAGTGAGTAAGAGGGTGGGTGAGTGGGTGAGGGAGTGGGTGGGTGAGGGAGTGGGTGGTTGGGTGGGTGAGGGAGTGAGTGGGTGAGTGGGTGAGCGGGTGAAGGAGTTGGTGGGTGGGCGGGTGGGTGGCTGAGGTAGAGGGTGCTCTGAGGACAAACTAGATTAGACTCAACTGCACTTAATGCACTGTGCTGCTGAGAAAAACACACTGTATGCCTTACTGTTTTCCTTGGGCGTGTGTGTATGTGTCTGTGTGTGAACGTGAGCGTGTGTGACTATGTGTGTGTTGTTTGTGTGCCTGTGTGTGTGTGCGCGCGCGCGCGTGTTTGTGATTATGTATATGTGTGTATATGTGTGTGTGTGTGTGTGTGTGTGTGTGTGTGCGCGTGCGAAGGCTGAAGGCGAGACATTGTCAGGAATCCCTGCTCTGACGGGAATCCGCTGGATGACTCAAACACCACAAGAGTATCGCGGTGACTGGAAGCCGGCTGCCCCACCGAGGGGGCCCGAACACAACAACTCTTCTCTCCTCTCTTCTCCTCTCCTCTCCTCTCCTCTCCCAGGTCTCTGGTCACGCAACTTCACCCCCCTCTTACTCAGACAGGCTCCTGCTTTGAAAGCGCCGCTCGCCGCTCGCCACTCCTCCTCCTCACTCCTCCATCGCTCTTTCTGTTTATTTCTCCAGTCTACCTACTATCCAGTTACGGTCAAACTATTAAGCAAACACTTACTACTACTTTTTATTAAGCAAAAAAATACACTACGTAATAACAGACATACTTGGCTGACTCCACGATCACAAAACCATTATGGGAAGAAGTACCTTATATAGACTTACATAGGGTTAATGAAAGTCGAAAATCTAATATACACTGCAAACATAAATGGTTTAGTGATTAATCGACTTATTACACACTAAAAAGATCCGTCTCCAACAGTGTTTTAAAAAATCTCTAAGCTTTCAGAAGGACGTATCGTACCTAATTTATTACCTTACTGCTTTCTCTTTCTCTTTCAGCATTTCATTTATTGTCATTCTCATATGACACCATGGCTTTACAGCCCTAGCCATGCTGACTCACCATGGGGGCCTTGGCTTTAGCAGGAAGGCCTGAGACAGGGTGGGTGGGGATGTGCATCTCAAGAGAGGTAAACTCACCATGGAGGACACTTGCCTCCAAACACACACACGTCTGTTGTGTCCACATTACTGGGTGGAAACTCTACGGTGAAGAGTTACAGTTCTTGTTTTTTTTGCGTCTATGTGTTTGTTTGTCTGTCTCTGTAGTGTGTGTGTGTGTGTGTGTGTGTGTGTGTGTGCGTGCGTGCGCCTACATTATGTTGTGTATGTGTGTGTGCGTACGTGCTGGCGTGCGTGTGTGTCAATGTGTTTTAGGGTACAGAGGGGGACCTCTATTTGGTCGTCTCAACACACACACACACACACACACTTGGACTCTTTTCCCAGCCGCCAGCCAAACCCATCTGTGCAGCCCCGGCAGGAAGTAGTTGAGGACTGTAGCGAGCTTTTTCGCTTCCAGGCCCTTTAGAGATGACTCAGACTTTCGCAAGCATTCTTCAGATCGCAGCGTCAACAAAACCAGACACCCCACCCCCGCACCTCGCTCCACATCCACACCCACACCCACCCCACCCCTGCTGCCACCTCCCCCCAAAAACCAAACCTCCCATCATCCGTTAGTCCGGAGTATATCTGCCGGCGACCAAACGCATGCAAAGACCCCAGAGATAACGGCTTGTGCGTCTCTGAAGCGCAAAGGGAGTGGCGGCCGTGACCTGGGCTGCAGCTAGGGCGCGACCTCATGGGGAAGAATGGTGGCAAACACAGCCAGCAGGCTCATACGCGTTAAAGGCACAGCAGAACGCCACCACACACAACTCGGCCCATAAGAATGTTTCACCCACTGGCCCCTTGGTCAAGTAAACTCCATTTGTATCACCTCTTATACATCGTTACTGGCCACAAAACAAAATGGCTAGTTTTACTGTGTGTTAGTGTTTTATTTTATTATAATAGACCCCCACATTATGTTGAGTGGCCTCGACACGCTTTACTTCAAAAGGTTAGTGTCATTAGTTGAGCCAAAATCACTTGTCACTGTGATGGGCCAAAAAATCGGACCGTCCAAAAAAGTAGCCTGACACGCTCCTTTCCTGGCCTGGGGTCAGTGGCTCAGGGCTTATGATGCACACTGCCATAGAAGAAGAGAAGAGAAGAGCCATTTACAAGTACATTATGGACAGCAGCATTACTAAGCTAGAACACGTAGTAAAATAAGTGAACTGTAAAGGACATAAGCCTTGTTGCCGCATCAAATGAAGATCTTCCAGTAAGGCAAGTTCACTGCTACTTGTTTGTAAAAACAGAAAGGCCACATATTCTTTCTGGCTACACCCTCTGGCTTAGGGTCTAGAGACTGCTGTCAACGCAGTCCCTTGATTCATTCCTAGGGATGCAGAATGTATTGCGGTGGACGGTTACAGAAAAAGGCCTCATTCGCTCTGGGAACGGCCAGACAGTGTGGGTTTGATCATCGCACATACACACAGAGTAACCAGATGGAGAGAGAGAGAGAGAGAGAGAGAGAGAGAGAAGGTGAGGGAACAATAACAGTTAACAAACAATAACTTTAAACATCACGGCGACAGGAAGACAGATAGACAGACAGAGAGCGCAAGAGACAGACTGAGACAGAGAAAGAGAGAGAGAGAAAAGAGAGGAAGCGAAGGGGCACAGACAGGACATGAGTAATAGCCTATGCTATAATCCCTGCTATACCTGGCCATCAAGGATTGAGCTGGATTGAAGTCGGCTCAGTTGTCAAGCGGCTCAACTTCAGGAGACAAGAGTGAGGCTAGAAACCAGTCGGGCCCCATTGACGCGAGCGTGAGCAGACACAGAAGGGGAGACAGACTTTGTTTGTGTTGTGTCTGATTACCCATATTATTGTTTTCTCCCAGGACACCGAGACGCCAACAATGAGGATGTTTACAGTTTCTCTGAGTCTGCGCTGTTTCTGACGTAGAGATTGGTGTTAAAGCTCTGACAACTCTCTGCTATCTCTGCTGTCCATAGTTGCCCATGGCCCATGATGGTATGTGGTGTTGTTGACATACTTGAAGTTGTTCATGGTTGGTATTGGTAATGCTATTTTTTTTTTTTTTTCGCTCCTGTTGTTGTTTTCGCTATCGGCCCTTCCTGGAACATGCTGACATGCTTCGATGGAATCTCCTCCCTCCATTTGGCGAGTGACGAAGGTCAGGGAAATCGGGATTTTGATGTCGGCCACAGACGCCCTGACTCATCGACGCTCACGGACAGGGTCACGGGGCTCTGGGCCAAACCAAACCTTCAGCCAAATGAGGGGAAAGAAAAAAGCAGCTCCCTCGCTCCTACCATCTCTTCCTCCCTCCGTCCCTCCCTCCCTCCCTTCCTCGCTTGCCTTGAATGTTGCATGCCGTTTTGGGAGAGACGCGGGTCGGCCATCGGTCGCCAAAGCCGAGTCCGACGCCAACTCCCCAAATGAGAACAGGAAGTGGAAGCTTGTCCGACCAAGCTTGTCCGCTCGCACATTCCAGCCCTAATTTGATCTGCGTGGGGGGGTGGGGGAGGGCGGGGTGGGGGGTGAGACGGCATCAGACACATGGGCTGAGGATGGTGAGGGAGGGGTAAAGACCTGCTCGTTAACTATAGTGGCTAGCAAAGAATAGGAATGGGGGTGGAAAAGACAGCGAGAGAGCAAGAGAGAGAGAGAGAGAGAGAGAGAGAGAGAGAGAGCGAGAGAGAGAGAGAGTGTGTACATTGGGGGTAATGGTTGGGGGATGGGGGTGGGTGGGCACAAGGCACACGTGCTGACCGCGGATCAGTTTACAAGGCTTCCCTGCCACCTCGGCACCTTTGACAAAACCTCCTCGTCGCCCCCTCCCCCACCTGACATAATGAGCGAGGGGCGAGATGAAAAGAGGGCGAGAAGAAAAGAGTCGTCGTATCATAGCCGGCCCACTCGACATTAGCATGGCTACCGGTTGTTAGCTGGGTCAGCAGGGGGTTGCAGGGGGTCAGGTTCTAACAGGCTGCTGGTAGTAGGCGACAGTAGGAGGCGGATGGTGGAGAGTGCGTACGTGAGGGACCTGAGAGCGCTGGGCTGGCTGCTTGCGGCGCAGTGTGTTGCCTGCAGGCGTGACGAGCTTGCGGGAGGCGAGCGAAGCCACGAAGGGGGGGGTGGGGGGGTGGGCGGGGGAGGAGCAAAGCTTGAGTCGACTCCGCTCTGCTCCCCTGGCAGTTCCGAGTGTAAAGACAACTGGCCCTCGCAGGCCTGGATACAACAGAGACCAAAAATACACACGTACTGGTCTGTCTTACATGCACACACACTTATGCAGACACACACACACACACATGCAGACACACACAAGTATGCTCGCACACATGCATGTGCGCACACAAACGCACACACACGCACACACACACACACACACACACACAGCCACACCTCAGAACAGGAGAAATCAGGAGAAGCCGCCATCTCTCACCATCTCACACGCACACGCCTACGAGGCGGCAGTGCACACACTCACTCGAGGCCAGAGCCTACGACAGCTCAGTCTTTACCCATCTCGAAACTTCTCAGCTTGGCCTTTGTGCACTCAAGCCACACACTCACAAACACACACACACACACACACACAGACACACAAAAGGAACTATATCTCAAAGCAGCTTCAATATTACACACGCACACGCGCACACACACACAGGACAATAACTGAAAACAGCCAAGTCTTCCCTTCAAAAGGAACTATATCACACACACACACACACCCACACACACAACAATAACTTGAAACAGCCAAGTCTACCCATCAAACACACGTGTGCAGACACACACAGCAACTTCCCTTCCACATCATTGTCAGGGGACTCTCATTTGAATGAGAAAGAGCGGCATGTTTTAACGAGCAGGAAGAGAATGAGGCCTGATGTCCCCAAGCACTCAGCCCAGAGTGCCCAACAACCCCCCCAGAGCCCTGGGGGGCCACCAGCAGAATACCATGGAGGCAACTGGGACGCAGGAAGAGAGGAGGAGGAGGAGGAGGAGGAGAAGGGGGAGGAGGAGGAGGAGGAGGAGGGAAAAGGGTCCTTTTCTCAAGAGAGGATTTACTGCCCGTGTGTATGGCATAGCGCGAGTGCTGCACACTCACACACACACACACACACACATATATACACATTTGGAATTACTCTACTGGAACACTTCACCCCAACACGAAACACTTAGACGTCTAACGAAAGCAGTGCCCTCCAGATGAGCCATGAGCAAGACAGTCTTCCCCCACCTCATAGCCTACAAGTTATCTCTCTCTCTCTCTCTCTCTCTCTCTCTCTCACACACACACACACACACACACACACACACACACAAACACACAAACACACACACACAGATAGCTGCAAGATTTTAGAGGTTTTGTTTCCGTGACGTTGAAAACGCAGGCCGGCGGTGTGTGACAGTCATTGTGAGAGCCCTGGTGGTGCCATCAAGTGCTTTCAGTTTCAGTGGCGGACCACTGAGACCTGTTGCTGAGGGCTCTGCTCTTGCACTAAAGGCCAACGGTCTCATCAGCAGCTCTACAGATAGCCTATATTGCAGTCCCACAAAACATATCTGGGGAGCACTAGATGTGCGTGTGTGTACTAGATTTTGTACTGTCTTCAAAGCAAATGATGTGTCATTAATAATGTAAACACCTGCCTTATATTTCTGCAGGAATATACACTAGATAAAATACATTAGCCTATTTGGCAACAATTATAAGATCACCAATCATGATTTAACATGGATTGTGTGACCATATTGTTGAGGCAATTATCAGGTACTGCTAAACACAACTATCTTGAGAGTAAAAAAAACTGGTGTCCACGCAGAAATGTACCCACTTCTAAGAGGTCGTGATGGCCCTGATGAACTGTTATAATATAGAACATGACAACTCAACATAGGTCAGGGTCAATGACCTTTTGTCAGTGTACAACTGTGGATCACCACGACAGCATACGAGGTCGCTATGCTAGGGAGGTGTTTGCCACTTCATGGCATCGCATCAATTAGCCAACAAACCGCTACCAAGCTGTGAAGTGAGTGGAGTTTGCCCAGGGGTCACACAGCAGGCTGGTTATGAAGACTTCCTGTGCTGTGCCCAGTTCAGATGCTCAGCTCTTTTGAACTAGTCTAGGTTTGGTAATACATACGAATGTATTTAACTTTACCTGTAATAGTACACATCGCTCTTCCCAGCACTGAGTCCCGACTTCCGGATCACTTCTTCTTTCTTCCAACCCGGGGGCAAAGCCGGGCAATCCATCCTCTTCCTCTCCATGATCATTTAGGTGGCTGTTATGACTCCAAGGGAATACCCCAACCAGTGAAAACTACAAGAGGTCCAAGTCAGAGAAGTTGCTAGCGAGCTAGCTAGCTGGCTAACCTGAACTTGAGAGATTAGGCAGAAGTGAGTGGTTCCAAGCAAATTATTCGGCAGTGTTAAACTTCTGTGATAACGCTCCCCGTGATTTTAACGATGCCTTTTGAAACGGCGGACGGTGCGACCATTAACACATCGGCCGACAACAAGACTAGCTGACCAACCGTGGCGATAGTAAGTCCGTCAGTCAACGGTGGTGGCAAAGTAATGCTGTGACGCGCTGAAATTTCAGCACTTCCCACACTCCGACCGAGCGCCTGGCAACCACAGTCGTTGGCTCACACATCGCCCCGCCTCCCCTGGAAGCCTCCCGTCACTTCTCGCTACGAGGACCAAACAGTTCAGAATGCATGGACGTCCCCGTGCATGGATATGTCAGAACTGTGATGCAACGCTCTTCCAGTGGTCCATGTGAGACTCACGGCTACACTGTTGATTTTGGTCTTTTTCTGTTACAGTGACAGTTGCGCTAAAAGGTGAGATTAGTTCATTATGTTTGAATATGGGTGAATACAGTCGACTTGAGTTGTAGTAAGTAAGCTCCTGGCAGTGAAATGCCGTTTTCAGGGACTTTTCAGAACTGTTTTAGTAGGTGCCCAATGTTACCTCAGTATGTGACTGAACGTTTTAGATATGTCGTCTACTATGCAGTACGGCACAGCACAGAAAACCTCTTCTTCTGGAAGACCACACAATTTTCTCAAAATAACGCGTGGGCCTATCACACATGACTGACATGTAAAATGTAAAATAACAAAAACTGTGGCTGAGTCACCTGTCATTTTTCACCTCTTCACCTGATATATAGACCTAAACCTCAAAGTCAAATAAATGTCTATTTCCTCTTCTGAAAGACTACATCCATTCTGGTGGACTAGCCCCCTCTAGCGACAGGAAAATAAATATAACACCGTTATGTGGACCCCTATTTCACATATATTATTAATATTATTATTATTATTAGTAGTAGTAATAATAATATTAATACTACCATAAATTAGCCTACTGTAAACCATTCCATAAGTTTTAATGAAATTGTGCTCCATATTGCCTACTAATTGTTGTTACATTTAAATTCCCCAAATCACTACACTTACACTGTGACCCAGAATATAAAATATTTTATGTTTGCGAAGATCCTTTTCATCACATGACTTGAACTTGACTTGAGAGCTTTAATGTCCTTAAAAAGGCAATTTGTCTTACAGCACAGCAGACAAATACAATAAAAACACATACAATAAAAACACATCACAACACAATAAATAGTAAAACGTGTAAATAAATACGTAAATAAATACAGGCCACTGGTAAGAGGCATCAATCACTGCTAGAAATGTTAAAAGAAATCATTTGTACATTAACAC
This sequence comes from Setipinna tenuifilis, assembly GCA_030347295.1. Lineage (NCBI taxonomy): Eukaryota > Metazoa > Chordata > Actinopteri > Clupeiformes > Engraulidae > Setipinna > Setipinna tenuifilis. Next base: position 17,116,097 of record CM059273.1, read on the forward strand.
AAGTAGCCTATTAATGTGGTTTTAGGTCTGTATCTCCCAGATCTTGTTCAATTGATCAATTGCCATGGGGATGAAGGAGTTCTTTGCGCTGTTTGTTCTGATGTTGGGGTATCTGTATCTGCGACCTGAGGGAAGTGTTTGAAACTTAACTGAGAGGGGGTGGGTAATGTCAGTACAGACTTTGTCTGCCTTCTTGACTAATCTATCTAAGTAAAGGTTATTAAGCTCATTTTGCTGACACCCCATTATTTTCCCACATGTTTTAACAATTTTACCCACTCACATGAATCTGTTTATAGGGAGGCCATGTTTCATGAGTGGAAAACAGTGATCCTATATTTATGAAATTGTGAGAGTCATATGTACTTACACTATTAAGGTCGGATTTATTCAGGCCATGAAACTCATTCGGCACCATATACCCTGCAGCATTTGATAAAACAAGACATCTGGAGTTTAGCTTGAATGACATCAGCTGCAACATCAAGGTCTATGCATGTATGTATCTGCCAAGAGCACAAGTAGAGTCGTATAGGCTGCATGGCGCTATATTCTGTGATGCTGAAAATGCCAACACAACACAATGGGCACTTCGATATCTGGTCGCACTCCCATCCAGTCACATGATCTCTGCTGACCATGTAAGCATGCTCCTCCACTCTAATTCCATTCTTTAGATTCCAAATATACTGGACGATCATGTCTCCCCATTCTTAAAATAGTCTTGCACACACGCATCTCAAGCTGATTTACACGTGTGTGTGTAACCTGACCTACTCCTTGGCAGTATTGACAAAACACTTTTGGGAGTATTGACATGTCTTTTGACCATGCTAGTAGTAATGGGCATCTCTTTTAAAATGTTCAAACAAATTAACTTAGTTTCATGTGTGTGTGTGTGTGCGCGTTTGTGTGTGTATACATATGTGTTTGTGTGTGTGTGTGCGCGTGTGGGTGTGCATCTTTCCCCCTAAGCTGAGCACTCTATTAACCACTCTTTCCCAAATATAGTCTAGCGATGTCAAGATGTCCGCCGGAACAGGTCCGTCCTCCGGGCAGGTGCCGCGTTTGCCAATTGGACGCAGCCGTCCTAAGTTGTACTGCCAAAAAATGCCATCTCTCCGCCATGGCTCCAGTCCTTTAATGGTAACCAGAGTCTGTGTGCCAAAGCCCTCCACTGCTCATGTCTCCCTGACAGAGCACAGAGGTAACTGGAACAGTCCTGTGTGTATGACATGAATTAGAGTATCGAGATAATAGGCTGTCAGGCAAGCTGTACCTTGGAGATGTAGAGTGAAACAAACACTTATTAGTCAAAAGAAGTGGTGGATTGGAGACAGAGGGGATAAGTGGATAGCTAATAATATCTGCCATTACGACATGGGTCGAGTTATTTAATAAGAATCTTTTTCATATATAGACAGTGAGTCTTTTTTTTTTTTTTTTGAGACGACCAGGGTTCACTCTGTGTACAGCTGTGTTCTGCAGTCAGAAGCATTTATCCTGCAATGATGCCCCTCAGTCATTAAGGGTACTATTTATGATGTTATTATCCATGATGACAAAGTACAGAAAGAATGGCGCCATGGCACACACACACACACACACACACACACACACACACACACACACACACACACACACACACACACTATGCCTCTGGGCTTCACACATCTCTTTTAAGCAGCTTATAAGCACGCTTGAGCTCTTGGTCTGTTTGTGACATGCTTAAGTGTACTCCAACACCTCTGGGACCCCAAAGGTGGAGTCCCTAGCTGTGACCATGGTAACAACACAAAGCTACGGCACCAGAGCACCTGGTTGTAGGGCAGAGTGGATGCTCAACATGAACGCGGTTTCCTCACCATTACATGTGTTATATTGTCATTATTACAATATTGTCATTTATGATTATATGTATGTCTATATGAAATGAATAGGTCACACTTTGATGGTTTTTTTTAAACTGTTAATTACAGTGGATAGACATGGTTAGGGTTAGGAATTGGGTCTAGTTAAGATGGCATTCAGTGACGCTAGACAGAATGAAGTTGAATTTCAAATAACCATCTTGAACATTTCTGTAGGCTGACTAGCCAAGTACAAGTGTGGCCTATAGTTGTGTCTTATGCATCGAAGGCAAATGTGTGTGTGAGCATAATATAGCACCTAACGGCACTCCTATATCCTCAGAGGGAGAGGACATTACAAGCTTTTTCTATCCTCAGGCAGTAAAGGTGCCTTTTACTCTCCCTGTCCCACCCCCACAACCCCACCCCTGCCGTTACGCTCGGCCTCTGTCTGAATGAAACCCCAAATGACCGTTTTCTTCGCTCCCCGCAGTCCCATCAAAGGGGCTGACAATGGCCGGGCTCAGCGTAGCGCGGCGGACGCTAATGACCGTGGGGAGCCCCGCGCCCCTCATTGTTCTCCACTGGCTGTGGAAGGGCTGGGGGGGGGGTCGTGGAGACAAACAAGCCCCACCAACTGTAATTGTCTACTACTTGTGCAGGTTCCATCTTAAAAACATGCTGGGCTGTGCTGGTGAGTGGTGTATTCCATCTGAGAGGGGAAAAATACATTAAATGTAATATAGTGAATATCCACATCCCATAAGCCACATCACACTGTGATTCGAAGGATGTCTGAGGGACAGACATAAGACAATGTTGTGCTGGGTAAAAACAAAAAGGCAGGACACAATCCTAAATTCTTAAAAAGGATTTTAACAGAATTTTAGTCTATCACAAAATATAGCTTGATATGCATCAACAACTCAACCTTTATACAGACTGGGTGTTAGGGTGTGTGTGTGTGTGGGGTGGGGTGGAGGGTTGCTTTTTAGGTCTGACAGTTGTGTTCCTCACCACCCTAATGACCAATATGGTGTATTCACAACATGGGTTTTTCTAGAAGATAGAGATGGCCATATTACTTTTGTAGCAGTCACAAAACGGGAGTTATTGACGAGTAATTTTCAATTCTCCATCACCAAGGATTGTATTCATCATACTCTCGTAAAGTATTTTTTATTTTACCCAGTCTTTGCTAGATCTCTGAGTAATAGGGGAAGGCTAGTCTTCAAACTGGGGAGCAGCTCCAGAGGCAGTAATTATGACAGACAGAAGAGGAGTCCCAGTGCCAGCCAGGCCCCCTAAAGAGAGAGAAACTCCCCGAGGAGGAATCCCAGGCTTGCGAGGTGCGTGGAGCGATGCTCAGCCTGGACGCTGAAAATGACACCCACTACTCTGCCCCCCATTTAGCTTCACCACACACTGCCAACATTTACAGCCCCCTCTCCATGTCTCACCCCACCCCAGCACACCCAACAGACCCCCTGCTGTAACAGCTATAGCTGTGGCCCCTTTTATTGTGATTTATGACTTGTGCTGTGGTTTATCATTATTCTTTCATTTTTTTGATGAAGATGTCACATTTTTATATTGTTACATTTATTATCTTAATTTCCCATTTGACATGTTTATGTGGTTATTGTTATTTTTGTTTTAAGTTTGTCACAATGTAAGGCTTTCTGCGTGTAGTAGAAATAAACATGCTTTGGCTTGTAGGCCTACGGCACTGTCTTTGAATATTTACCCTTTTTGTATCATATGTAAGCTATTTCTTGTAACGGAATAGGGAGATACGCTAAAGAAAACATCAGCTGCTTCTACTACACTTCACCAAAGAAAAAGGAGCTCAGGAAACTGTGGCACTCCATCAGACATGGGGCCCAAGTTGTTCCACCCATTTTCTCATCACCACCCAAAGTGGCATGATGTCGTCATCATTGACGTCATTGTTTACCTCACCCCCCACTTGGCTGAAGGAGATGTACAGTGCCCTCTGCCTGTGCCCTCCGCATCAGGCCACGGCGATAGCTGACCACGTGGCTTCTTCCTGTATACTCATGCAAGGCCTTATGTAATGCCTTTTCGCTTCACTGCCATTCTGCCCAACATGCAAAGGGGTCAATTTGGGTCAGGCAGACACTGCAGAAGAAATGGGGAAGGGGGGTTTTACCTTAAGTGAAAGGTTTATTCAGAGAATTCTAGATGAACAACTCTAAAATTGTCTGAAGAATGTGACTGAAAGGAGGCGAGAGTGGAAAATGGTATAGGGGGTTATACTATATGCTGGGTAGTTATATGTAAAGTAGACCACAGGCCACACAAGTTTGTACAACTATTTTGGCAATGAGTGTTGCATCAAAAGACCTCCCCAGAACACAGTAGACATTGCTTAGGATGCATAAATAGACAACAAGAACCATTAAAGCATATACATACATATAAATGCAATATATACAAAACTAGAACGTACGGAGAGAGAGCAGACCTTCTCTGAGCCACACCCCGTCTCCCAATAGTAAAGAATCATGAGGTCCTAAATCCAGACAGTGAATCTAATCATTTTCATTGGCCCATTTCCAATCTCCCAAAAAAATGTCGTGCAAATATGATCACAATTTTTGTGTAAAGTTGCTAAATAACAGACAAACCAATACTTTGCATAAACATAACCTTCTTGGCAAAGGTGATAAATACTTTTTTTACTACACCCAAGCAAGTCAGCCATGCATACCTGGAATGTCAAGACATCGGAAGAGAAGTGTGACACCTAGTGGTACTGCACTAAACATACATCTGCCCTCTTCCTTCAACCAACACATTCCGTTCAGATTTAATGCATTTAGGATGAGGGCTCAGATTACTAGCCTGTAGCCCAGAGTTTCAGGATTAATGGATTGTGAGGCACGAACCTGACGCACCAAGACACAATTGGACAGGAAGTTTAGACCACAGTTAGGGAAGCAGGGTCAACTGTCCAGATTTGGACATGGACAGTACATGTGGATCACAATCACAATTATTTCCAAGAAGAAATAAAAAGATTCTCCATAAGAAATATACACTGACAACATAAATGGCACAAAATCAAGCAAGCAAGAGAGTGCGATTGAGCAGTTTATTAGGCAGTTGTGTGTACAAATTTTTCTTTTCATTTTCTTTTTTTTTTCATACACAATAACTTTACAAAGGTCAAACCTCATCAATGGATCCCTTTCCACACACCAAAAATAAACAAGGTATAGATTCTCAAGAGCAGTTAAGACAAGTCAGCGATAGATGCTTGTTTTTTTTCCATTCTCTCTCTTTTTTTTTTATCAGAAGTGCAAGCACTCTCGCATATCCAGGCATGATAATTCAAAGAAAAAAAAAAAACACATTTTTAAAGAAGTGTGTGTGCTCCTATTGGGTTCCAGACCATTCAGGAAAGCACTGAACAACACAATTCCTATTGGAATCATCCGTTATTTGACTATATTCTTTGCGTCTCCAACAAACATGTCACAACATCATGTCACTTCTTACCACCACTGGGTTCCTCTGGCAACCATAAGGGACATTGACACCTACACATACACAAACCACACTCTTTCTGAATCCAGAGCACATAAGTAACTCACATGATAAGGCATCTGACAAACTGACTGAGGCGGTTTTTAAGACTGTTTATGGAGGATAAAACATCCAGGGAACATGGCTAGAGTGATGTAACAACAGTTGGATTAGACCTGGGAATACAGTTGAAAAGGGACAAGATACACCTTACACCAGTTGTGTGTGTTGATGGACCACCACACTTTAAGCAGGCTTAACTTGGGTGTGTATGAATTCCACCTTTTCAACCCTTCAGCTGCAAAAACCTCGAATGAAACCCTTCCATGGTGTCAAAATGGTTGCTACATGCAGTTCTACTTGCGTGTTGTTACCAGTAACAAAAAAAGTATATCAGTGTCCTTAGCTACAATTGTCATGCTGAACAATAGACAACTTTTGTCAGGCAATTAATATCTCGGCCAACATCAGCAAGAATTAAATTTCAAGAAGGAAACTATTACTTTAGAGATTCTTTTAAGGCTAGGCCCCTGAAAAATTATCATGAATCATCCCTATGATTATTCCACACTCTTTTCCTAAGGTTAATACCAGTATCCCACTTCTCTCTCTGGAATGAGAACCTCTGTTTCAAAGTCAAGTTCAAAAGATTAATTCAATTAACAATACTTCACTGGTCCATTTTCCAACCAATGGTCTTTGATTAAAACCTACAGTTAAAAAAATGTGTATCAAATAAAACGTCATCCAGCAATATATAATCATTTTAAAAAGAGAATCATTCATTCAAAGTCCATAAATCCACATAATAATCTGCTGTTCTCACGTAGAGCACTGATAAATATAGATCCAAACACAACTGTTTATTCTGAATATATAGATATATATGTCTATAAAAATGTAAGGAACAGATCATTTCAGTACTTCTGAGACAAGACGCAACCTCTGATCTAAAAAAAGAAAAATGCAAACAAAACAGTCATAATTCAAAGTAAAAAGTTTTTTTTTTTCCTGAACATACAGATGCAGGGGCATTGCACTTCCTCAGAAAGCATTTTGGGTACTGGTGCTACAGGCTTTCAGGCAGCCGTTAGCCCTGAAGCGCTGAGCTGGGCGCTCAATGGGGCTCAGGAGGTAGAGGAGGAGCCGCCCAGGAACCGCTGGGTCGCCGGTTCAACTCCACCTCCTCCTGGCTAGATGGAAGTGTCCTTGAGCAAGACACTGAACCCCTTCTTGCTGCCAGTGGCGCCTGACATGACAGCCTTGCCATGTGTGAATGCGTATGCGTGAATGTGTCCTTGTAAAGCACTTTGGGTGCTCTGCTGAGTATATGAAAGCGCTAGGTTAATGCAGTCCATTTACCCTTGCTCAACATGGTCGTTGTTTAGCCCCCGATAACTGGGACATGATGCTCAAGATAGCCATTAGACTAGGCTAGGTAAGGCTACTAGGCCTAGCGGTCCTGCGCGCTTAGGTGGCCATAGATGCCTCCAGGATGCAGGATACTTGTGTTGGCCAGTGGGTCTGCAACAAGGACTGGGCTTTGTTTGTTTTTTGTTTTTTTGGTGGTCTTCAGCCTTTGGGCCTGTTGGGCCCTTGAGCATGGGGTTGGGTAAACAGGGGTGTATGGAGGCCGGGGTATGCTGGCTACTCAGGGGGCCGCCAGTGTGTACAAGCAGAGCAGCAGGTGTGCAACATAAAGGTGCTTCCCACCACGCCACCCGACCAAGACAACAATCAGTGGAAAATGACCACATACACACACACAAACACCCATGACACAAAGCAAGCTTTCAACCCCATCTGGATACAGTACAGCGAGCTCAGTGTATCACTTCAGTCAGACATAAAACACTGGGGCAAGTTAGTCTGCAGTCACTGTCGCGGTCACAGGAGGGGGCCTACTTTCGTTGCCATGACGACCTCTGCAACACAATTGGTAAAATGTCTACTAGTTGAGTAAAGTGGCATAGCAAAAAAAAAAAAAAAAAAAATCTCAGTTCTGCTGCCTCCTCTGTCTCTCTTACTCCACTGAAGGGACACTGATATTTGAGGAACATTATGCCTTGGCGTGTTACCTCAAGAAAAAAAAAACAAAAAAACAAAACTCAGTGTGCGAGTCCTGTGACGCTTGCCTGTGGCTCCTGCCAAGAGCTTTGAGCTATAATGCGTGCAGAATCAAGAGACATCACTCGAGTAAATGGAACTGCAATTAGCTAAGAAAGTTTAAAACATGCTTCTCCATGATCTATGCAGATTCTGCCATTGACAGTTATATTTACAATTTTTTCACCCATTGAATGTCCCTGTTAACAGTCCCATGATACTTTGAAAAGCTACTTTGTCCTTTGTCCTCTGCCCAATTATATCATCTATTACTGGACAAAAAAAAAAAAGAAAAAAAATGTAAAATAAAAAAAACACCGGTTTGTGCGTTTGACAGAGGGGAAAACACTACATTCTTTCCAGTGTATTACCACTGCTTTAAAAATGTTTAAATATAACACACTTGATTATTTCTCTCCTACAAAATCATGTAAGTCGATCATGATCAGTCACACCAGAGCTCAGAGCTGCAGGCAAACATCATAGAACTCATTCAGGACCCCAAACAACATGAAGTATAGTGTTGTGTAACAGTGCCCCAATTAAATCTGCCCTCATTCTCAATCACCCAATCAGAGCTCTTAAAACTTCCACCTCAGTGCTTCCGTGAACCAATCGCATTCATCCATCGTAAGTGGAATGACAGAAAGCAATGAGTCTGTTAAACATGCTTATTGCTATAAAGACAGAACGTGAGAGTGAGCGAGGAGACAGTCCGAAAGTGACAGGATGACGGAAATGAAAGGGGGTAGCTGAAAGAGACAAAGAGAATGGGCACAAAATGACCCGCAAAAAGGGTAAGAACCAAAGACAGAGCAAGACACAGGAGGAGAGAACAAAGAGAACACGCAAAAGACAGAGAGAGAGAAAGAGAGAGAAAGAAAGAGAAAGAGAGAGAGAGAGAGAGAGAGAGAAGGGGGGGGGCAGAGAAAAAGAAAGACAGGGGGCAATAAAGGAGGTGGCGGGAGCACGGAGAGCTATCGTGCAAGCAGCTTGATAAGGTTGGCGCACATCTCGAAGAACTCAATGGTGTGGCTGCCTGGCCGCGGGATCATCACCTCGCCTCCGGTCGAGTCCACAGAGGAGGTGAGCGAGGAGGCCAGCGAGCCGTCCCGGCCCTGGCCCAGGCCCAGGCCCACGGGGGGCGTGGAGGGGGCCGAGGCGGCCTCTCCGTCCACCGCCTCGCCCTTCTCAGTCTTGTCGTTCCTCAGGGCCATCCTGTAGTTCCCCACCGACCCGGAGCGGTGCGGGGTAGCAGTCCCAGATTTGGCCTCCACCACGTCGTCTGTGCCACACAAGCCACATCACACAAGCCACAGTCAGGGTTACTGGCCAAGCACACTTTTAACGTTTGTACGGTCATAGAACTGTGCAGAATGTTAAGAGATGTATAGCAATATAAGAAAAGCACCTTAGAACCAAAAAAAAAAAAAAAACTTAAGCTAACTTCTAAAATACACTTGCAGAAGAATAGAACTTCAGTAGATGTTAAACACACTCATGTTCCCATATACACAAAGAGATGCATAAAACATAGCTGCCATTTTCCATCATACACAATCTGCCAGTCCCACACACACAGACACACACACACACACCAAGGGCGTACCATGCTGTCGTGACAAAGACATTAAACAATGGAGTTGTGGCCTACCGTCTATGCTCCTGAAGTCCAGCAGGTACGTTCTGCTGTCCACTTGGTAAAGCTGTAAGCTCATCTTAGTCTGCGTGCCTGTGACAGGATTCTTCCTCCTCACGCGCAAATAATATGGATTCACTACCTGTAGGATCAGATGCACACACATTTTTCACCAGTCCAATGCCAATTCAAAATTAATTTAGGAACAGCCTGGCACTGGTATGCTAAAAAAAATAAACCACAAATGAGTATTGGAAAAACAGACGTCAAGTGCACAAAATGTGGTTTACCCATAATGCAGTTCTTAATTCAAATGTAATAGGTTTTTGTAAAAAAAAAAAAATTACCAGCAAATAGCAAAGTTTTCCCCCAGTTTTTAAGTTAGTAAGTAAAATTTATTTACATAGCACTTTTCACAGACAAGACAGTCACAAAGTGCTTTACATTACAGATGACAAACTACTATCAACTAAAGTTCTCTTAGACACCATGTATAAACGCTGTATCTGGTATAAAGTTTCATTCCGTGACCCGTGCTGCACATTCCGTTCAATCACTGGTGCTGTCCCCACTTGGCTGGAAGTTTATGAGCTACAAATCATTCACTTATTACAGACTCACAGCCGGGTCCATATCATAAAAAAGGGAATAAAATAAAATAAAAGGAAGCTAAAACACACACAGACCAGCCATCATGCAATAACCATAAAAGTTCAACAATTAGGGCATTGATGTAAGTGCACACAGCTTCCTTTGCCAGTGTTTTCTAAGCCTTGACGAGTACCTTACACAGCTCCCTTTAGGGCTGGTTAGCCCAACTATAATGCAGTTCACTGACTCATCCAAGTGCCACATGAATTTGTACATCAGGTTCCCAAGAAGAGCCTCATATGTGGGCACATCAGCAACCACAAATAAGTGGCAGGCACTAGACCAACGGAGTACATGAAGGAGCAGCCTCATGCAATCATTATAAGCCACAGTCAGTCAACTTCCTTAGGCTACATTTCCTGTGAATACTCCAAAGGTGGGCTGTATACATGGGTGTACAAAAGGTTAGAAAATAAAGAACATTTCACACTCATTTCAATGTGAAATAGGGCTGGATAGAAATCGTACCAAACTTTATGAAAAATATTTAAAATAAAATAAAAATTAATCTAAATGTAAGGTTGCTGGGGAATAACTTTTTAACGTAAGGTACATAACTTCTGCATCAAATTCATCTCTACAAGTTCATTTTATTGTTTAAATCTGAAGTAGTATTTATACAGAAACTGAGAACTTGACAGTGAAAAAAGATCCTGAGCTTGAACCTGAGCAGTGGATTGTGGAAAACCTTAGTTCTGAAGAGCAGCCCCCACCCAACGTACACCCACACACCCAGCATACATCATTTGGTGTAGAGATGCCAACTATGGATCCTGTCCGGTTTACTCAAAAGCAGACCACTGTGTTTTAATGAAACTATCCACTGTCTCTACACAGATGTGTGTGCACGCGCACACACACATACACCATTATACATTGGGCATTTCTTCTGTAAACTTATTTTCAAGTCTCAGAACAGTTCTGAGAACGCAGTGTTTTTTTGGGGGAAAAAAACAAGGATTAAAAAAAAAAAAAAAGGAGGAATCCTTGTACATGTCTCTGCGGTTCTCAGACACCTTCTGTAAAGTGTCAACTAAAACATGAGTCACCGTCTTTCTCTGTGCACCCATCCTGACTGCTTAAGGCAACAGCCTACAGGCTTAACCAGCTTTCCACAGACTGCTGCTGTTGTAACAGGACTTTAGAAAGCCCCACCCACGGTGTGAGTATAAACACACACTATCCATGTGTGCACGCACACACACAGTTTTGGCTCCTGACAAACATTTGGTTTTTACAGCCAGATGATACGATTTAAAAAAATTTAAACGGTCAATTCTTAACAAGATTCACTCTCACTAACTTTCTCTTTGACACACACACACACACACACACACACACACACACACACACACACACACGAGAGAGAGAGAGAGAGAGAGAGCCAAGCTGACTTTTGCCCTTGTGTACAGAGGCCACTGCAGTAAAACTGGATTCAGCTTGATAGGCGCCTGTGTTTACAACAGCAGATAAGACAGAAGAATGAAAACAACATTACAAGTACCAGGAAGTGGAAACCGCTCATTTCCTCTTGAAAAAAAATAAATAAAAAAAGCTAGGCCCTCCTCTTTCACAAGCCAGCCCAAGAAACATGAAGTAGCATTTTTTTCCACCCCACACGGCTGAGAAATAATTAACAGCCACTTCAAAGCTGCCCGTTTAAAAGCCATCAACTTGAGCGTTTTAAGTGCCATCACCATCTCAAAGCAAACACGCACGTTGGCCCGTTCCTGCCTATTTGGGTAAGATCTAAAAGGAAAAAAAACAGGAGAGTTCTTATGAAGCATGCACTTCAGCATGAGAAACAGGCCTCTCTTAGACCAACACTGGCATCACCACCACTGACCAGAACAGGGGAGCAGGCACCAGTATTAGCCCCAAAATGCCACGCATGCCCGCGGTCGCTATGGAGGGAGCTAGCAGCTATACGGTAGCTATACTGCAGGCTGGGCAGACAAGGGAGTTGTACAGCAGACTAAGGGACTGCTTGTGACAGAGCCTTTGTCTTGGCAGGCAAGGCTACTGTGTGTCCAAGCGTGTGTGTGTGTATATGTGTGTGTGTGCGCATGTGTATGTGAGACAGAGAGAGTGGTCCCATGTTAAAAATAGCCTCTCCTGGGCGGTGACCATGCTGAGAAAGCAACCATGCAGAAAAGAAGTCAAGACAGAAAGGGCCTGTTAATATTTACGGAGAAACAAAAGACTGGAGACATTCATCATCTTATCTTCATGGAACAGGCCTCTCTTTCTCTCTATCTGCCCCCTCTCCCCCTCTTTCTTTCTTACTCTCCTTCTTAAAGGAGACGGGCAGTAAAAGACAATCATCTCTATGTGCTGCCTATCTGGGCAAACAGTACGATGTTAAAATGTTGAGGGGGGGGAAAAAAAGTTGTTGTTGGGGTGTGAGCAACAAACACTTAGACCAGCACTTTGTTAGTGTGGGTCAGAAAACGCATTGCTCAGTTTTCTGTTCGAAACTTCTCAGCAAAGCATTTTTTTTCCCATTCCAGTCACTCCTGATCAACCTCTCTTCCATTCTAACCACCTCAATTTCAAATCACCCCATTCAAATCATTCCCATTTCCATTACCTGCTCCAAATTCGCTGCCAGCCTAATTCGCTGCATTTCTTCCAAGGTGCTGTTTCAAATCACTGTCTCAAACCCAATTAGTGCTTCTGAGGAAAACTGTCATGCCATCACTCTGGGACGAAGCACAGACCATCTGGCCCAACACCACAGCCTGATGCACACCTCCAGAATATTCTGACTACGGGTCATGCTGCAAGGGCTGGGATTGGTCAACCTGCCCTGTGTATACTACTTCCGCCAGCAGCCTGTTGTGATTGGGTGGTTAGCAACACGTTCATTCACTGACAAGCTTTGCAGTTCTCCTCAGGCCCATCTTTGGTTGCCATGACAAGGTGTCTCAACTTATAGCTCTCTCGCCTTACTCTGCACTTCACTTAACCATGCAATATTCCACCACCACAAACCACACACCACCCCCTGCCCTCACCTTCCACTCGTAGTCCAGCTGCTTCATGGCCCGGCACACCTCGCTCATGATGTCGTTGGGCCGGCTCTGGCTGCGGATGCCCAGGTGCCACTTGGCGCGCCGCACGCCCAGGTGCTTGGACTTCTGCGGGTTGAGCTCGTCCAGGGTGTGGCGCGGGCGCGGCTGGCTCTCGGCCACCATGAAGGCCATGCGCTCGGGGTGCGGCTTGGTGAAGTGGTGGGCGGGCAGGTCGTCCAGGAAGGAGTCGGGTGGGCTGGAGGCCAGGTAGAAGTCCTTGGCCTCGCTCATGATACGCCGGTTGTCGATGATCAGGTGGTAAGCCACCGCCAGGGGGTCCTGATGGTTCCGACTGCAGAAGGGGCACAGAGGGGGCAGGTTAAGGTGACTGGAGTCAGGGGCAAATATGAAATATAGACCGTTTCAAGAGTTTGATCATCAGCGCCATAGTTGTCCCATTTTACTATTCCCAACAATGTCAGTGAATGAGTGAGTGACTGTTTTGTACTTATGAAATAGCTGGTTTGTGTTCTAGTCTTTTTTTGTTGTTTAATCTTTTATGTAAAGCTTAAAGCACTTTATGCTACATAAATCCTTACATGCACGTAACAAATACAAATAGTTTACTTTACAAACTATTTGTTCAAAATATTCAAACAAGCACACACCCGTTTGTCCCTCAAGCAGCTAAATGAATTTACTAAATGTCGTAAAATCAGTGATTCATTTCCCATATCTCTGTCAACTACCTCCCTTTCTTGCAACACTGCAGTTATCAAGTTCTAGGAAAGGATGCATAACTTCCCCCTACAGTTGCACAAAGCTTCTGGTTACAAAGTTACACATAGTGCAAGCAGAGGGCAGCTGACCCAAGGCATGCTTCAGTGCAAGAGTGCACGTACCTGTAGAGAGTCGTCAGCACCTCCTCCTCTGTGCACTCGAACTTCTCGCACACCTCCTTCAGGGCCTCCTCGTCGATCATGGTGGTGCTGTAGGAGGCATCCTCGGGAAACAAGTACTTGGGCAGCTCCTGCTTGAACCAGTCGTCCTCTCTGTGCATTTGTTTGGGAGACATGAGGCAAAGATGTGACACAGGGGACCAGTGTTTCGGGTATTAGAACGTGTACTGTGAATATGAATGGGCGCAACACCAGAAACTGGGGTGTACATTACACAACACTTTCAGCAGCACTTTCTTTCAGTAGTCCATTCTGTGACTCAGACTTATTCAAAATAAATAAATAAACAGATCAATTAGGCAGATGGAGATGAGTGTGGTAACAAAATACAGAAGTATCTTAATTGCAAAACGGATATATTCTTTAACTCTCAAGGCACCCCAACAACATGCATGTGAGGAACAGGACATTTCTTAAGTTGTAATGGAGGAGATAGGAAATAAACATGTTTGTGGCCACATTTGTGTGCATGTGTACAAATGCTGAGCCAATTCAAAATACCATAGCTTTAATCCAAAAAATGGATCTTCTGAATGGTGGCCTGTACTATTTGTGTGTGTGTGTACGGATGTTTTGGGGGGGGGGGGGGTGGGCTCTGACCGGATCTCCTTGATGGTGGCCCTCTTCATGGGGTCCACCTGCAGCATGTGCTTGAGCAGGCTGATGACCTGAGGGTTGAGGTACTGCGGCGTGAAGAAGATGCCGTCGCAGATCTTCTTGAAGAGCGTGGGCACGTGGTCGTCGTCGAAGGGCAGCGTTCCACACAGCAGCGCGTACAGGATCACGCCGCTGCTCCAGATGTCCACCTCGGGGCCCGCGTATAACCTGACAGGCCAGGAGCACATGACCGCCGTTAGAACTCAGGGAACGCCCCAACAAAGAGGAACCACGGTGGGTTCCATTACATCTCTAGCAAGCAAATTGCAAAGAAAGTGGAAAAAACAAAACAAAAAACAGGCAACAGGGGGAAAGTGTGCTAGGCTAAAGAATACTGGATGCAGATTGCAGTACTCAGTGACCAGTGCACTCCAAACTGCTCTTAGGTGGTTATCAGTAGGACAGCACTTATTAGCCAACAAATTGCGCAGGTTTACAGGACAGATGTGTGGAGTACCCTATCCTTTTGAAAGAATAGAATACAGAGAAGAGAAGCTAAAACTGAAGCCACCCTTATGACTCAGAACATCTGGGCACCAGTGCACCTTATTGAGAATCATGACTCAGTCCTGCCCCCCTCCCTATTAAGTTGGGGGGGGGGGGGGGGGTGTAACAATAGCCAAAGCTCAAATGGTTCGTCACAAGTGGGAACAATGTCCTCCAGGGAAGGACCAATTACTGACCATAGTGATCTATCACTTTATCACTGTACTTACACTGCAACAGCAAAAAATAAATAAATACAGGGTTGGTCTCCTTAGCAGCTAGGACAGATGGAGTCAACATGTCAAGTTTAATCTTGTGATGCCTCATCATTGGCCACAATAAAATAACTTGTTTAAACTAATGGCGGGTGTGTGGTTTTTTTTTTTTTTAAAACACCAACACCCATATTTGTAAAGAGAAGCCTATGGGAGCTCAGCAAACATTGAATAAACTTCACACAGCACAACACAGAGTGTACGTCTCATCAGGCACCAAGGGTGTTTAAAGATCTGGCACAGACCAACCCCCACTGTCAACCCATCTGTGCACTTCCAAGAAAGCGGTGTTTTTATTTGGCTGAGGAGGAGGAGGGAGGAGCTGAAAAAATGTACCTTCCAGATATGACTTCAGGAGCGGCATAGTTCGGAGAACCACAACTCGTTCTCAGGAATTCACCATCAGACATCATATTTGATAGCCCTTTATGGAAGGAAGACAAAGACGTCAGGCAAACATTAATCAAACAGAGAGCAGTTTTACAGCTAGCAGCACAAGAAGCTACATTACTGACACTGATTGCTTGTGTGTATACATGCACACTACACATAGTATTCTTTCCTGTGGATTTTGTTTTGTATATTACATTCCGCACTCATTTCACAACAGGGCAAAGAGATACAGTGACACAGGAAGCATCAAAGCCAGCAGCAGAGACACAGTATAAGCACATGTATAATACACAGAGGTGCGTTGAAACGGCAGGCAAGTTGATTAGATATAATCCATGTGCCTTCTCACTCGATAGATTTTTCCACACAGTATTGACCACTAAAAGATCAGTTGTGCCTCCAAGGCTGTGTGCATGACAACGATGGCCTCGTTCACATACAACGCAATTGCATGCTGTCTTTCTGCTTGCCATGTCATGTATGATCAACCAATCAGCACTGGGGCATAAAACTCCAATGTATCTTCTACATGCAATATTTTTTATCACAGACCACCTAAGTGTAAGACATTTGTTCTACCACTGAAAACATCCAAGTACAACATCTCACTATACTTTGTAAAGTGACAAAGACTTCTATGTCTAAAGACTTCTACTTGTAAGTGCTACAATTTGGACATCCTCCTGAGCTTGATCTGCCATCTTGCACGTGGGACCAGGACTGACCGAAGTCTGCGATCTTGGCGTTCATGTGCGCGTCCAGCAGGACGTTCTCTGGCTTGAGGTCCCTGTGCACCACCATGTGCCGGTGGCAGTAGTCGACGGCAGATATGATCTGCTGGAACAGCCGTCTGCTCTCCTTCTCATCCAGCTGGCAAGGGGGAGAACCCAAGGAATCAAAACATGCATGAACACACAAGTACAGTCTCAGGTTCGGCACACCTCACTGGCAAAATGGGCCACACCTTTTTCTCCCTGTTAACGTCATCATTAAAGTCACAATCAGTTTCAAGTTTACATGAGGAAAAGTTTAAAGGAATTCTTAAAATGACAAAGTTTTACCATTTTAACCAATAAGTCAATAACAAGGTTATGACTAGGACAATACTAAATGGGCTTGACATGAAGTTGAAGTAATAGCGCGCCCCGTCTGCTGGTCCTTTCCACCGGCACTTTCTGTGTGGTCTGGAAACTTTCCATTTCATTTCTACTTGAGTTACAAAGTGTTGGGTTTTTTAAGAATTACATTTTCAGTGACCACAAACTCTTTCCAGCTGAGAGCTTCCACGCCATATCCAAGTGTAAACTGAACCATGGGTAATAGTCTGGCGAAGCCAAGGCTAGCTGGCTGGCTGCCTTCTCAGCACCAGAGTTAAGGAACTACAGTGATTAGGGCTTAGACATGTTGACAGCATCTTCTGGTCCAACACTCAACGGGGGGGGGGGGGTGGGGGGGCTACACACAAAAAGCTTTGGAGGTTCTTTTGCATGGTACATGTCAGTTTTGCAATACCTTGCCATTTTTACAGATGTAGTCGAAGAGTTCTCCTCCCGACACGTATTCCATCACCATGAAGATGTCTGTGGGTGTGCTAATGACTTGGTACCTGTGACCAGACCAAAAAAAAAAAAAGTTAGTTCATAACAGCCATATACAGATATCCAGTGACTCATCCAACAAGACGAAAAAATAACTTAAAACCATAATGAATACAGACAGTCTGAAAAGCATTTGCTTAAAAAAATAAAGGCCATCAGGTCCTTCAAAACGCAAAATGAAAGCAAATACATGCAACATACAGTTTCATCCTACTCTTAGCCATTCTCAATATTTCTATTCATTGAAACACATAGTAAAGAGCTACTTTTGGCCTAAGCTCCAGGTCTCTGCTTGTTCAAGAGGGCCATTCACAGATCACATTATGGTGAGAACATCTCCACTGGCCCCTTCAGGCCCCACCATAGGGGAGAGTGAGAGTGAGCTTCCTTCAGCCAACAAGCCTGTGGCGTCTCAGACAGGCAACTCCTAAAGACAGGCAACACCTTATTGACCAATACACCTCCAGTCACCTTTCCTCTCATTTTCTCTGCGATCTCTCTTTAATATCCTTTACCATCCACTTCCCCATTTTTTATATGGCTCTCTCCCCACTGCCTTGCCCAGGTCTCCCTTTTTCATTCTTTCTCCCACTTGCTCTTCCTCTCCCTCTCCCGTTCTCTCCGGGAATTTTAGAGAAGCCATGAGAAAAATGCTGGCCAGGTCACTGGGGGATCGAGCCCCCGGAATTCCTCATCAGATCCAGCGACAGGCAGAGCAAGTCCACAGGAAGAGCGAGAGAGCAAGAGAGCGAAAGAGCGAGCATCTACTGCCCCATGGTAGCAACAGCCCAGTGACAGCAAGAACCTCACAAGCAAGATTAGGGACAAACATGTGTAATATTTCAGTACATGTACATGAGGAAAGAATTACAGGAACACTTCACTTTTTTAGCTTAGCCACTTAGCATAAATCATTTAGCAGCTAAAGTGCTTCTGCCAGATCTTGAAATTGGCCAACCGAATAAAAAAAGTATATATACACATAACTGTCTAATTCTAAGAGAATTGTTTAAAAAAAGCTAAAGCGGAGTGTTCCTTTAAGAGACAGTGAAGGAGACAGAATTAAAAAGACTGAGGAGGGAAGCAAGAATGGGCGAGAAAGACACCGCGGGTGTCAACGCAGATCGGGGACAGCTCAGAGGCGTCTAATCCTTTGACTTACAGTTTAATTATGTGAGGGTGGCGGAAGAGTTTGAGGTTCTGGATCTCTCGGCGAATTTTGCCCACGACATCCAGACTGCGGATCTTCTGCCGGTTCAGAATCTTAACCGCCACTTGGTGCTTGGTCAGCTCATGCTGGCCCACTGTGAGGGGAGAGAGACAGAGAGGGAGACTTTAGGAATCAAAATGTCAAGAAGCATACAACAAGGGGGATAAAAAAAACAACAAAACAAATATCCTGACGTTGTTAAAGCTACTGCTAAAATGAAAGCTACTTTGTTTGCATCACGAGAGGACGAGTAGCTACACAGCAGTTTTGCCTGTTCCTTCAAAGCAAAACCATGACAATGAGATGCAAACCCCTTGGCCAGGCCCTGTGCTAATCAGGTTTGCTTCTCCTACAGGCATGGCAGCATGGCCGTGTTAGCATTACTCTCCTGGCTGGCTCCGCCTGGCGTGTTGGCACGCTGTAGCCAGATTGAATACCGTGTAAGGGGATGCAGCTCTGGCTGCTGTGTCGAGTGTGAAAAAGCAAGAGTGCCTTTCCTCAGCGTGGCCATTACACGTACAAACCCGCAATCTCACAGACTGAACACACACTAGGGACTCAGTGTGGTACAGACGTTTTTACAACAGTGTGTCAGACAAGTGCTTCAGTGGCTCCAATCGGGGTGTAGGGTGTGTTTGTGTGTGTGTGTGTGTGTGTGTGTGTGTGTGTGTGTGTGTGTTGGATCATCCTGTACATCCCTGACACTGCCAAGCACAGGGATCTGTAGAAACACTGAGCATCAGAGCGGTTGCTAATTTGAGAGTGGATTTGCCAGGAGAGGGACGGTGCAACACTTGACCATAAAGTTTTAACCATAAACCTTCCTCATATCACAGTACACATGGAAACACAGACAGGCACAGGAGAGAAACACAGGCCTGAATACAACACACTTGCCCTCATTGACACTGGACTATGCCGGTGATGCTGTATGCAACTATACAGTCAGTCAGTCAATCTTCTCTTGACAGTAGAGCCACTGACCCCATTACCAGCATAGCCAATCCAAGACATGTTTAAAAATGGCAGCAAGGCCTTAGCAGCTGAGAGACAGAGAGAGACAAAGAGAGAGAGTGAGAGAGAGAGAGACAGTGAGAGAGAGAGAGACAGTGAGAGAGAGAGAGTGAGAGAGAGAGAGAGAGAGAGAGAGAGTGAGAGAGAGACAGAGACAGAGAGAGAGACAGAGACTATTGCTTTGTGGCAGCAAAAACCAAACAATAGCAAAAACCACAAGCTAGATTAACCACAAACATAAACAGTATTACAGAATGTATCTGACTGTGTATATACAGCCATGGCCAAAAGTTTTGACAGTGACAAAGTTTTTTTTTTTTTTTTGGGTCGTATGCTGCTCCTTTTTTAATACAGGTGACTCATTCTGTCCCTAGGTTACTGTTCCGATGCAAATTACCCTACAAGTATTTTGAAAATGGCTTCAGTCACATTAAAAAATATGCACAAAAACATGCACATACTTCACTGCATTTTTTTCCTTGCACATATGACTAATATGACTTAAAATCATTTTAGTGTATCCATTTCACCATCATGGTGGAAAGGATGTTGCCGATTACATACACTGAGGTGAACGAGTACAAGTCGAGAACAAATCTTTCTGCCAATTGTAAGGATAGACTGAATTTTATAAATGAAGGGAATATGTGCTCACTATCCTGTGTTGGCCACCCCATGGCCACCCCTTACAGAAACATATTCAGCTGAAATTCTAATTCTGCTCTGTACATGTGGAACAATATCAGCAGGCATAGAAGACAACCAAATTACAGTTACGGCCCCGACTGTACATACAGGGAGAATTAGGAGATTGTGAGAAAGAGAGACTTCACGAGAGACTAACTGACAGGAAGAAAGGAATGTGGGATAGAGACACTGAGCCAATGCAGATTGGACAGTTTAGAGCTCCAGACAGAACACAGGAATGCGATTACACTGCCTAGTGGCATATTAAGGACAAGGCAAGGGCAGGGATAAGTGAATTAAGTCTTTAAAACAATGTAAATAAAAGAGCATCAATCCAGGAGGCACAATATGCCAGCTGGGCAAACTACCATTCCAACAACATCTCTCCCAGTGTGGTTAAAAAAAAAAAGAAAAGAAAAATACTGTCAACATGGCATGTTTGTTAGCCCTGGGGTACATTTTATCCCTTCACAAAATAATGGTCCAACATACTTACTCTTGCCATGCCGACTTAAGACTGCCCCTAAGCCAAGTCTACGTACAACTGAGGGTTTTGAATAAATAGCAACCCTTAAGGTCAGTTAAAGTGTCATGATAGTAAGCTGAATCGGAGAAGCAGGGTTTGCCATTTTTTTTGCTCGTCATCCTGCTCTTGGTCTCCAGTGCAACTTAATTATGCTTTATGAAATTAGGTTTTATGAACTAGAAATAGTTCATTAATCTGGGCTTTAACTTATCACATCCATTTACTAAATCCTCAATTACAAATGCACTTTCCAATATTATAATAAATGAAGGCTGAACAGGGCAACATGGATGACACTGCAGTCATTCAGTAGTGTTTTCCTCCATCTATACAGAAGGCTTTAAGTTGCAAGGTAAAGATTTTGCCACTATACTACTCACAAACGTAGAACATTATAGAACTAACTGGTCATACAACGGCTAGAATTATTAACCAGTGTGCTTTAAAAAGCCCTTGGAAAAATATAAGTTAACCCACTGTTCAAGCTAGAACCGGTAAGTGTATAGATCAGATCAGAGAGTCTAGAAAATAGGAAGAAAGTCGTGCAGAGGATGTAAACAGATCAGCTTCGGTGAAGTCTAGATGGGGGAGCTTCTAACCATTCAACAGTGGTGAAAATGAGGCGGAGAGGGTAAAGGTTCTTTTCATTCATACAGCAGAGAAAGTGACGTACATGGCGAGCAAAGCACAGCTGGTCGTCTGACTAGTTAACGTTGATGTTTTCCCCAACAAAGCATTTTGGATCGCCCCCAATTATGAACATTTGATACAAGAGAATGGTTAAAGAAGAGCAGAGATGACACACTGAAGTTTGCTACCTTGCGTTATGACACCAAACCCTTCACTTTACTGACCAGAGCAGAGACTATGGTGGTCATGACTAACAATAGTCCTAATATTTTAGCCGACATCGAAACTTCTTTAGGTAGATTTTTTCCACCCATGAGATTTCTTTATTGCACATGAAATTATGTCTTGCATATTTACAAGTCCGATTAGCTGATCAGTTTTAGGTGACCAACCACACGGAAACATTTTAACATTAGCTGTTCAGACGCTAGAATGTTAGCTTAAAACTTGTGCGGAAAAGTAACATTCTTATCATACAGGAAAAACACCTGTTTCTCAGGTAAACATGTCAGACCTATGATTTCAGTTCACATTGTTTCCCGACTGACAAGCCAACAAGTGAAAGCCCAGTCGGCAAACTAAAGCATGCTAACTGGACAGTTATGCTATAGCTAGCACGCTATGCAGCTCAACTTGGCCATCACAGGCTCAGCTACCACTGACGCTAGTGGTGATTAAATGCAATATTAAGACGATTGAAGACATACCTTTTACTTTTCCAAAAGTGCCCACTCCAAGCGTATCCCCGAGAATGTAGTGTCCAATTTTCACCCTGCCTTCATGTTTCTGTTTGTCCGTCGCCATCTTCCCGCATAGGCCTCACCTGCACCAGCGGCAGGCAGACGGAGATGAACTGACGAGAGCTGCTAGCTACGACAGATATCAGACCTCGACGTGAAGTTAGAAACGGAGCATATTGATACGAGTTCCGGGACTTTTCTATTAAAAGCCAACTACCATCTACCATCAATTACCAATAGGTCTATTATGCGTGTTTATTACTCTAACATTATTCTTGGCACCGTTTTAATCATTAATATATTTTACAGAATATTTCACAAGCATTGTCAGCTATCCTTAGTCTAATTACAGAGGCAATAATTAACATAGGAGTGTCTTCACATCAGCTCCACATGGATTGTAACCCTTGAAATAGGCCGACACGCTTTCTTAAAAGTTGTTTACGCCTCCTTTGCGACTTGCGCTCTGAATCAAACACTTACTGTTTTTTTAAACATGACTTTTACTTTGACATAAGCAGTATTAAATACAAAAATCTGATGCACACTTTAAATTACCAATGCCTGAAAACTTGCTTTTAAAACAACCAAAACGTCTAACAGGAGGGAACTGAAGTTATCTCATTTAAATTATTTACATCATGTAGCGATTAAGCTCTTTTTTAATTATTAAACATGCCTGCTCCTGCTGAATGGAAATTTGAGCTTTGGTAATAGAACATACTCTTGACTTATCTGTAACCCTAGGTTTTGGAGGGTAAGATCCAAAATTAAACAATGAATACAATTTAAAATGTCTTCTTTATTTTTGTACAAATACATTATACATTAGACATATAAAGAACTTCCAGTGTAAATCAATAAACCCCTGCATTGCAAGGGCACCAGGAGTGTGCATTTTGATATAGGTCTGGTTGTAGATCTTTCAGTCACAAAGACACCACCAAAGTCTTCATATAACATTGGGCTGTGTTTAGTTATAACATACCTTGTACTAGGGCTGGCCTTGGTGGTTTTAGAGACATTTGAGGTTTTTTAAAAAATAAAAAAAAATGAGCAGAATGTCTGGCTACAACACAATGTCCAATTGGCTTGAATTATTTCTGCCAAAACTGCCAAATTATTCATTTATTTTTACTCCACTGCTGAAGAATGTCCTCGGCTGCTTTCAGTGTTGAGTCCTCCTATTGGAGGGAGGGAGGGAAGGAGAGAGAAAGAGAGAGTGAGTTAGAGTTCCAAGCTCTTGCAAGTCCACATCAGTTTAAAGTAGCCTCAAAGCAAAAATTATTTAACACGTTACCTTGACAAAGCAGAATCTAATGTAGTTCTGGAAATCCTTCTGATGTTCAGGACTAAAAAAGGCCGAGACGGGAATTGTAGCTAAGCCCTGAAAAAAGAAATTTAGGTGTCAAGCAAGGAAATTTGGAAAGCGTGGAAGAGAAGGCACATCATAGATCATTTTAAAAATCATAATGTCTGAAGACATCTTTAAAGGGAAATTGTCAGCAGTAATCCAAATACATTTTGAAAGAGAAAATGAAAATGGTCAAAGATCACCTAAAAAGCACAAATTCCTGAACAAACATTAAGGCACCATTGCATTAAATGCAATGTACGTGTTCTGCCACCTAATCATCGACAGACTATAGGTTAAATATTCAGTTCCAAACGCTGGTAAGGCATGTCTGCAGAGTTAATATAAGTTTTCTGCTTACAAATGTTTACCTTCTCTTTAATAAGCCACTTTACAATACGGTAGTCATATGGTTCGTCCTCTGTGCTGGGGTCATTCAGGTCAACCTCTGTGAAAAATACAGAACATATAGAAACTATAAGGTATGATACATATCACTGACACAGTTGACAATGGTTATGACCATGGATGGGAAATAATAATTCCTGCACACTGCCCATTCCACAAGCAAGATTTCTTCAATCAAGATGACCAGAGATGAAAGGGATGACAGGGATCCGCCACCAGCCAAATGCTGGTAGAATATGAGTGGCTAGGAGATTTGACACAAAATAATAATTTACTGTTGAGTGGCTCATGAATTTTACCATTTATTTGTTAGTGGCTGGTAAAGGTTTGCATTTTGCGAAGTTAATTTGGTTATGGTTAAGTTCTGGTTATGACTAATGTGTTAATAGTATGTACTCCATTAAGGTACATGCGGTGTAATAAATGGGCCAATCAGGTTGCACATTCCATCAGCTTTACCCCATACTTTAAGGCGAGTAGCTACCACCGCAAAAGACTCATGGCTCAAACAGTGAGTCAGTTATCAACAGATACTTAACAGGTGTTTTATGTTAATACAAAATTTTGCATGAAGGCGACAGACTTTTACTGAGACTGAGTAATTTCTATAACATGATTGTACCCTGGAGTGAGGGGAGGGGGGTGAGGTTGCTTGTGTGTTTGATCCACAACTTAATGTTAAAACCTTTACAAAAAGAAAAAGTAAAAAAAGAAAGGAGAAGAAGATGAAGGCTTACTGAGAGAGGAAATGTCTGCAATCATGAAGTAACCTCCCTGTGGAAGAATCGGTTGCAATCCCACACTCTGCAAGCACTGGGCCAGCCTCAGCCGCTTATGGTGGAGTGCAGCAGGAAGCTGGAGGAAGTAACTGTCCTCTTTGCCAAAGCAGTCGTACTCCCTCTGGAAGCCCACGGCCACTGCCTCCTACAGAGCAACAGCACTTTCAGTGGCACAGACTCTAGACCAGGCACCAGTAATAATGGGCACACTGGATTCAGAAGCTACAATCTAGTTCCACATATTATTCTAAATCATCTGGCTTTACTTGTGCACCTAATACAGGTGATTGTAATAAGATTGTAATTGTCCTCTACCTGGCTGAAGGCTTGTGATAGCAACAGGTGAAATAAATACATGGTGCTGGATTGTAGCATCTGAAGCCAGATTGCCCATCACTGCTGATTGGTGCCAGCTTTACAGCGGTGTCTAGGTGGCAGTACCCTACACTGTACAGGGTGTGCCCAGGTGATGCCATGCATCTTGACTTGCTACTTTAAAAGGGCTGCAAACCGAAGCGAGATGTCCTCACCTGTGCAGCTGTGGCGCAGTGATAGACTGAATTCTGATGGACTGTCTTCAGGTGTTTTAAGATGCGTCCTGATCCCATTGCCCAACCCACCTGAAATAGGAAAAATGTAAACACATGCATAAAACAGCAGAGTGCATTGCTGGGCCAAAAAACTGTACAAGAATCTCACAACACTTGATTTTGTAGGAACATTACATACAAAAACTCTTATTATACTATTATGAATCATGTGGAATATGTTATATTTCATATTAGTGGTTTACCTTCCACCCTGTGGCACTGAAAGTTTTCCCTGCACTGCCAATGGTGACAGATCTTTCCCACATACCAGGAAGACTGGCTACAAGAGACACAAACCATAGCCCATTAGTGCCCTCTAGCTTTGGGGAGGAGAAGCTACAATTGGTACCCTCTCCCGTTTTGTTATAAACCAGCAAATACTCTTACCTATCTTTACGTGCTTGTTTCCATCATAGGTGAGCCATTCATACACTTCGTCACTGATGCAGATTACGTCATGCTTTACACAAAGGTCGGCAATGACCTGTAGCTCTTCTCTCTGAAATACCTGAGACAGACAGACAGACAGACAGAGACAGACAGACAGACAGAGAACCAGAAGAAAGGTGGGTATAATGTTGAGACCTTAAGGCTGAAAAAGGGAGAATTGATTGCAATTTTTTCCTGAGTGAAGTAATGAAAAACCAGTAATGTTTACTGAAACACCTTACCTTTCCCAGTGGATTGTTAGGGGTGTTGATAACTACAGCTTTGGTGCGGGGGTTGAATTTACTGGCCAGCTCCTCTGGACACAAAACCCAGTCAGCACTGGACAGTGCCCGACCACCATCTGCTCTCTAAAACAGAGTGAGAGTGAGAGTGTGAGAGAGAGAGAGAGAGAGAGAGAAAGAAACTCAGTTAATGGGATTACCTCACAAAAAAACTGGCTGTGCCCAAAACGGGAACCTAGTGATTTGCTGCCTTTATTGTCTAACAAGCCACAGCCCTTAAGCAAGCATTAAGGTGCCGATTTAAACCTTCACTTCGGACGGGCCTGGCCATAACACCAACAGCTGCCATAACACTAACAGCTGACTTTACAGTTCCAACAATCCCTAAGATTCACTGTCATTTTCAAATCCTTAAAATCTTACAGTAAATTACACGAATGGGTATTAAGTATTAACTTCATCAGTTCTTAACCATAACATTCTGACTTACAGGTCTTAATGGGACATAAACAGCTGTTCCTCCAGCCATTTTCACCATTGGCTGATAGCAGTCAAAAAATGGCTCAACTATTATAACCTAGGAGAGGACAGAGAATTGCACTTTATTACAGCAAGGTCAGTAACAAGGAATGTAAATAACATACTGTTTGTAATTACGACAATATATTTAGGATTTCAATTTTTGCATCAAAAGTTAACTGCTGTATAAATCACAATGGAAATAAGTGGCAACATAACTGACATTAGATAAGGAAGGAGACTGCCCATTCTTTGCCACCATTTTATAAAAGCAACAACATTTCTGCACGTGGTCTCTCTCAAGTGAAATGAAGCAGGCCGCAGGCCGAAACATTATTGTCTTTAATAATCATGTCACTCAGCAAAGACTGTGCAGTCTCCCTCCTTGTATGATCATTGCTCCCGTGACCAGCACCTTATCAAGCTCATTGGGTGTGTGTCAGCCTCCCTCCACAAAAAGCGCAAATGACATTAACAAAAGAAATGATGACAAACCATCCCACAAATTGTACATTTTATCAATTATGTGAAGTTATAGTCATTAATGTCATGAGTTTATCAACCTAAAAAAATACACCCTTTCACAATGTGACGTTTGTGCACAGCATGACAAAGTCAAAACAGAGAAGAGCTCCGTGCATCCAGGCCTACCTCATCTCCTTCATCAACCAAAGCCTGGAAAGTGCAGAATAGTGCCTGATAAGCTCCCACAGTCACCAAAATATCTTCAAATGGGTCCACATCTCTGTCCATAACTCTCCCAAAGAACTTTGCCAGGTTTTTTACCAATTGTGGATGTCCCTGAAACACAATCGGAACTAAATAGCTCAACCTTGCTCATCACATCAACCAAACGTGAATTACAGCAATTTGTCTGATTATTTCAGCAAAGTTTATTTATTACCTTTACCGTTTTGTTTAGTAAATGGTGTATATGTACTTATACATCTCTAGTTATTAATGTACCAGGATGTGTGCATTTACTTGCACCAAAAGCTTTAATTTAAAAAAAATACATGAGCATATTTGACAATAAATGTGAAAATGTCAATTATCTTACAAAGGCCCGCGTGTACTGATGCATATTACAATCCCCGCTCACGGCTTTACAAAAAGCTTCTTGAATGAAAGCAGGAGGGGAGAAATCTGGAAACCCTTGTCCTAGGTTTACAGGTTTATAGTCTGCCGCCAGCTGAGTGAACTCAACCCTGCCAGCGGACACACAGGAAAACACGTTCATATGATTAGCCCATTGTTGTTATGGTCACTGTCGCGTGCAGGTTGCAAGACACATTTTGCAACACTGGGAGATACAAACATGTGACACAAAAACCGAAACAAGTTATTCCTCACCATATATTTTTGTCGATTCCATCAAGTCTGCGAGCATGCAGTCTGCGTGACATTGTTGCCTATTAACAAACACAATGTAGACAATTACTGTATCGACTCCGCAGTATACATTGTTGCACAAGTAAAAACTATGATCATTCGAAGTTCATTGTTACCTTAGTCCCACAACACGAGACGGGTACGACTCTGTTGCAATAGTTTATCACACCTCCCACTGTGCCTCTGAACATACCAGGTTAAAATCTGTATCGTTTTGAAGGTTACTTTCTCTACTCTTGACAGTTAAAGACTTTGTATTGCAAAAACTTTATTTCCACCGGCTAACAGTCCAGACTGCTTCTAATTGTCAGTCTCTCAACTTTCGAAATACTGGTCGCAGTTAGCCTGTCTCAATTTAATAGCCTGTAATTTTATTCTACCGCTGCTGCACAACACATACTCAAAGATGAAAACGTAACACAAAATTCACATTTACATGTAGAATTCACTCGTTTTTGTCGTCTGTTCTCGTGTCTTGCATATGAGCTCCTTCAGCTGGCTGATGACGTCACGGCTACTCCCCCCGAACCTTGATCCCGAATGTTTTCTTGAGACTTCCGGTGTGGGCGGAGCTTTCAAAAGCAAAACCGACTACAGGACACAAACGCTGTAGCATTTAGTCTAAATATTTCAAATGTACAAAATACAAAGAGAAAAGGAGCAAATATGAAAATTATTTTATGAACAACATTACAACAGTCTGTAAATCTCTTTTCTTGAGTCAAAAGTTGGAGAGGTGACTGGAACTGATTTAAAAAAAAGTTTTTTTTTTGTTTTTGTTTTTTAAACATAGTCTTCTTTCATAATCTTTAAACTCACAAAGTCAGCCAGGCAATATATTTCCTCTCCTACATAGCAGTTTCATAATCTCCTGACCAGATCTTTATATTCTTCCCAACATTCTTCCTCTAGTCCGCAGCCTTCTTGAGATCCTCTGGCAGTACACGACCCTTCTTCCTGGCTCTCTGCTTACGCTTCTCAACCTTCCCCTGCTTCCTTCTCTGGAGATTCTTGCGCCTCTTGTCCTGCCGATGTTGCATCTTCTCCAGCACGTTTTGACTCCTCTGTGCCCACTTTTTCTTGACCTGTGTCTTCCTCTGCTCCTTCTTCTTCAGTGAGGCCTTCAGCATGTCTTCATTGTCTTTGATCTTCAAGCCCTCGGCCTTGTACAGCAGGTTGGTCCACTTCATCTTCTCCTCCTCCTTCTGGGCCTTGGCTGGATCCTTCTCCCTCAGCTCCTCTAGTTTGGCGTTTCTGGCCTGCACGCGGTTCAGCAGCTGCTTGTAGTTTTTGCCCGTCAGAGGGGTGAGGCCGCCCTTCACCTGTTTCCTCTTCTCCTTCTTACGGACGGCCTTTTCCACATACTCCTCGCCCACCTCCACCTTGCTGAACACCACAGAGGTTGTGTCCCTCTGGCCTGGCTTGATGTCCGTTGGGGCAGGCTGTACCTCCGGTGCTTCTTCCTCGTTGCCCTCATTTTCGGCAGCAGCTTTTGCTGCCAGCTGTTTTGCTCGAAACTCTTTCTTTTTTCTCTTCTTGCGCTCCCTCTCCTGTTTCCGCCTCTCCCGTCTCTTCTTCACCTCCTCTGAAGAGGGATCTACAACGGGGCCCTGAGATGGAAAGGCAAAAAAGCAAATCAACAGGGTTATTAAGATTGATTAAGTAGTGATTGGTAAATCATATTTTGTCATTAAAAAAACTAGTTTAACACTGACCTGTTTACGAGACTCCTCAATTTTCTGGTGGAGTCGCTGACGCAATATGTCTCGTGCAAAAAACTGTGATCCTGAAGAGTCTCCTTGTGTGAATAAAAAAATCACAATCTATGGTTATTGTTATGTTTTATGAATGTATAAAGCTGTCTGGACTTCTTACATGAATAGGTTCAAGCAACACAAAAAAAAATTTACCCTGTGAAGTCTTGTTGGATATTGGTGTTATGGATTTCTGCTGTTTGGGCTTAGGAGCTCCTGGATCAAAAGCATCGAGCCTCTTCTGAATTGCACTGGTGTTTGGTTTCTTGCTAGTCTTGGCAGCAGGCTGTTTATTCTTTTGGCCCCCTTGTGTCTGTTTCTGTTTGTTTTTCTTTTTCGAGGGGCCATCTTCACTGTTCCCGTTGTATGGAACTAACAGTAAGAACAGAAAAACTTTAAAGTAAATGCAAATTTAATCGACCCGTCTTTAATCGTTAAACCACAGCCAGAGTGTAACATTTGATAAGAACAGGGATACGTACCATAAGGTCGTTTTCTAGGTTCAGACTGCTGAGATGAGATCACTTTACTTGCGTACTTCTCCAAATAATCATATTTAGCGGCCAGACTAGTCATCTTGGGGCAAAACCTTAGGAAACAAAAAAATACACAATAAAGCGTCAGTTGCAGCCTTCAACATTGTCCTGCCAGTTATGACAGCCAACACTTCTGGCTGTTCTGGCAATAATCGTCAATATAATTATCCTCAGTTAGGCAGAATGTCTATAACGTTAAACTCAGCTCTTCAGAAGTTGACTCCACAACCAAGGCTATTTCACAGACTAGCCCGTGTCCATGTCAGGCACCTCTATTTATGCATTAAAACAAGTATCACTGTATGATAGTATGCACGGTGCATTGGAGAAGACCTACCCGAGGTGTAAAGGGGGAAATCGACGTCCTGTTAGTCCAATAACTTATTCGTAACGCTAGTACATGAAAAATCACAACTATGAACGTGCACGTGTAGGGTTAGCGAGCATGCGCAATACATTTAGGATCAATGTGACCCCCGGATATGGTTACATTTAATACATTCCCCCTGTCGTGGTGAAGTGTTAGGTACCCTGTCACGAGAAACATTGCCTGCTGCTACCAGCCTTGAACCTAGCCATGAACAGTTTGAGGATCATACTCGCATTCTCTAACAACACGCTAAGGATAATTCAGACTAATGTAAGAACTGGTTTGTAACTAAATCTAGCTGGCTTTACAAGACAACATGATTCTCTTTGAACGGTCCCTACGAGTGTGCTATGCAACTTTCGTAGCTTTAAAGTAATGTTTTGGGAACGTATAGATTTCATTGGAAAGTTCAAACTATCGCGACATAATTAGTTTAGCCTGCCTGCTTGAAATAAGAATATGACAATTGCAACTGTCTTTTAATTTACTTTTTTTGCAGACACATACCTTTGTACCAAAGAGGACGCTGTTTGCATCTCGTCACACATTGTTGTCTCGCTCATATGGGTGTCCACATGAAGGTGTGTTCTTCATATGTCTGACAAGTTGGTAGACCAGGGATGTATTTTAGGCTTCCCAATCTTACAATACTTGTTTTCACTTTTAGCACTCAGGGGAAAGGTGTTGAATGTGCCTCGTCAGTCGAGGTCCACCACTGCTGCCCAAGCAGAGAAAGGAGACGATATTTTCCTAAAGTGGTTCTTGCTACTGATACCCATCACCACCTTTGGCCTTGGTACATGGCAGGTATGATCAGTAGGCTACTTCAACTACTTCTCTTTGTTTCTGGTATTTGGTGGACATGACAATGGAAATGTAGGGTAGTTTTTATTTGGGTATGGGCTGTTAGTGGAGTGTATGTGGTTTGATGGAAATTCAGGTAGTAAGTAATACAACAGATTTCTTTCTAGATCTGTGTATTGATGAGCAAACTATAATAATTTAGGTCAGACGCAGACAGTGGAAACTGCAGCTCATCGAGGAACTGAGAAGATTGACTACAGCTGAGCCAGTTCCCCTGCCCACTGAGTAAGTGTCACTGTAACAAAAGAATTCAGGTATTTCTATCATTAAAAACGAATGCCTTTACTAGTCGTTGCCTAAGCTGTGTTGTCAGTAAAGTTGTGGTGATGATGTTTACATAGCCCCATGGAGTTAAAAACCCTGGAGTACAGACGAGTGAAGGTGCGGGGGAGATTCGACCATTCCCAGGAGCTCCACATCCTGCCACGTTCTCCTGTAGACCCAGAGAAGGAGGCACGAGAGGCAGGCCGAATCTCATCCAGTGGGGAGAGTGGTGCCAACATCGTAACCCCATTCTACTGCACAGACATGGGGTATATGTCAGCCCTTTGCATTGCTGTTAATCATGTTACCCAGTTAATTTACAGTTCCTTATCATACTTGTAAAAGGAATAGGTGTTGCCAAGCATTTATAAGGGAAATAAGCATTACCAAGCATACTTTTGTGCAAACACAAAATGTCAGTGTGTTGTGTCCTGGCTCTTATTACTGTGGTCATTTTGATTTGTTGCACCTGTAAGGATCAAAATTCTGGTGAACCGAGGATATGTCCCCAAACAGAAGGTCAGACCAGAGACCAGAATGAAGGGCCAGGTAATTAATTCATCACAAGTTTGAAATGGCAATACTTTATTGTGCTTAGTGTAGGCATGTCTTTTTGTTCAGATGTTGTCAATGTCAATTATCGCTGTTAACATGAATTGGTCAATAGAACAAATATTTTTATTAGCGCCATTTGGAATTAAAATGCCCTCTGGATGTACAATGCTGAGGGCATGAAATATTGTCATTGTACATGTATATAATTGGTCTTCCAAATTCCAGATAAGCATAAAAAACACCCAAATGAAAACAGAGAAAAACAGAAGCTGACTGTCAACAGTTATCATTTAGATACATCGTCATGACTAGGTTAGAGGCACTTCAATATACATGTACACATACAACTGCATCATTGAGGCCAAAATGTTCTGTAATGTTCATTATCATTATGAATCATGTAATTCACATCTCTTTCCAAAATGTGAGTTAAGTAACTTAGCTGAGTATGTTACTTTAGAGCCAGGGATAAACCCAGGAGAGCACTGTTTTCAATGGAGATCGAAGGCACCTACTAAGAATACTCTCCTGCTGTATTGTAATGTAACCTAACTGTGCTCTGTGGTAGGTGGAGGAAGAAGTGGATGTTGTTGGGGTGGTGCGACTGACGGAGCAACGCAAGCCATTTGTCCCCCATAACAACGTGGAGGCAAACCGCTGGCACTACCGGGACCTGGAGGCCATGGCGAGAGTCACAGGAGCAGAACCCATCTTCATCGATGCCGACCTAGGTTTCAGATTTGAATATGTTTCCTGATCCTGACTTTTTAAAAATTAGCTTGTACAGTATAGCAGAAAATGTAATAATAAAAGTGTGGTGTGTCCTGGATTTATGTTATATACTTATCACAAACTGATCCCCTTAATCCTAGTGTAGCTGACATACCTGCAAATGTACATCTATTAGAGCTACCAATGTAGTTAGAGCTATCTGTTCTAATATGATTAACTTTAATTGTTCATTTACAGCCAGTACAATACCTGGAGGTCCAATCGGTGGTCAGACTCGGATCACTCTACGAAATGAACACATGCAGTATATTGTAACGTGGTGAGTTGATTCATCAAACTGTGTGCACAATGTGTAATTTGGTACCTGATCCAGGCAATTAATACTTTGTCTTAATATCCATGTTCTCTTACAGGTACAGTTTATGTGCAGCAACATCCTACATGTGGTACCTGAAATTCATCAAGCGTGTTGCCCTGTGAATACAGGACATGTCTGTGTGTGTGTGTGTGTGTGTGTGACAACCTACTGATGTGTGCTGTAAAAAATCATGTAAATATGTAAGAGAATATTTATAGGACCACATTATACAAAGATAATGTGAGAGGAATGATGTGGCTGTTTGGCAAAAGTATTGTTCTCAACTCGGGATACTGAACAGCTGTAATGAATTTTTAATTTTGACTTGTGGTTTATGATGAATAAATCCAACAAATACAAAGGTTTCTTGCTTGTAAATTGTGAAATTGTGCTTCCTGATTCAGAGTAATGCAGAGATTGGTTGCTAATGGGAATGACTGGTGGGGGCCCTGTAAGAGTTTCGTGGTCAGGAATAGGAGCAGTGCACAATGTGAAATCAATCGGTCACCACTATAATTGCTTATCTATACCTTAAAGTTTAATTTCTGCCAACCACGGCCCTGAACATGTCTACTCTTAGGGCAGAACTAATCTTAGTCCAAACCAACTTTCAAAGTACAGGTGCTGGTCATGTAATTAGAATATCATGAAAAAGTTGACTTATTTCAGTAATTCCATTTAAAATGCATACATTCATTTCACACAGACTGACATTTGAAGTGTTTATTTCTTTTATTATTGATGATTGTAACTGACAACTAATGAAAACCCCAAATTGAATCTCAGAAAATTAGAATTGTGGAAAGATTCAATATTGAAAACACCTGGTGCCACACTAATCAGCTAATTAACTCAAAACACCTGCAAAGGCTTTTAAATGGTCTTTCAGACAAAAAGGACTGGACTGGTGCCGAGTGGTCTAGGTATGTTCTCTGATTACAGTAAATTTTGCATGTCCTTTGAAAATCAAGGTTGCAGAGTTTCGAGGAAGAGAGGAAAGGCACAGGATTTATGTTGCTTGAGGTCAAGTGTAAAGTTTCCAGTCATTGATGGTTTGGGGTGCCATGTCATCTGCTGGTGTTGCTCCTGTTTTTTCTTAAGTCCAAGGTCAACACAGCTGTCCATCAAGATGTTGGACGAATGCCTTTACTAGTCCTTGCCTAAGCTGTGTTATCAGTAAAGTTGTGGTCATGATGTTTACATAGCCCGATGGAGCTAAAAACCCTGGAGTACAGACGAGTGAAGGTGCGGGGGAGATTCGACCATTCCCAGGAGCTCCACATCCTGCCGCGTTCTCCTTCCATAGAAGAAAATGTAACTAGAAAAGCACAATAGTTAACTAGTGGGGTTCGTTCACTTGGCTCTTCGGTGCAGGAAAGTACTTTATCTAATTTTCACTGCCAACATGAATTACTGGGCTGCTCACCACTACCGCTCCAACTCTCCTCTGTCTTTCACTGAACCCTCTAACCAAAAACTCAACAACTCCTTGACCCGCAACAGGAGCCTCATTTCCATACCAACCTATATTCCCTCCTTTCAAAATAAAAGTCACTGTAGATTCTATGCTACACTGGTAACTTGACTGAATAAAAAATTCCTGGATCCAGATGGTTATCCGGATCACCACCAAAAACAAATCAGTTCTAAGTTAGGCCACTTCTGACCTATCCTGAAAATTTCATCAAAATCCATCCATAACTTTTCGAGTTATGTTGTTCACAAACAGACAGACAAACCAACGCCGGCAAAAACATAACCTCCTTGGCGGAGGTAACAAAAGACCTATTTTGTGTATTCCCCCAAATCCAACACAGAGATATCCAGACTCTTCAGATGGAGAGGACAAAACTATGGTCACTTTTGTTACCATTGGGACAAAATGGGCTGCAGAGCAGAAGCACATCTCTAAGAGACTTATATGCCAAATGATAAAAATAACACAAAAAAAACAGTAGTGTGTTTAGAAACACAACCAGGCAGATTTCTCCCTGTTTTGCTTGTTGTCTCTCTTTGTGTTTGTGTATGTGTCTATTTTCCTCTGTATGCCAGTGTGGCATCTTGGGAACACTCTTAGAGGTCTCTTTCTCGCTCATCTTATGATCTGAGCTTTTTTGCCTCCACAAATATAGCAGCAATACTCCAGCTGTGTGTATACAACCATGTATGTGTGTGTGGGGGGGTGTTTGGCTGTATGTGTGTGTGTGTGTGTGTTTAGCTGTATGCATGTTGTGTGTGTATGTGTGGCTGTGTGTATGCTAGTATGTAAGTATGTACAGTATGTTTCTGAATGGTACGCTGTAGTGTAGTGTGCAAACCCTCACACCCGGATATGAGCCGTGCTCATTAGCAGCGAGATGAGCTTTGGCAGCCCAGGTTCGCTCAGCCAAATGAGGCTCAGCCCCCGTCAGCCACTAATTAGCACCGGAGGAATAATTTACTGGGAATTGGCAGCCACTAGCACATTGTGTGTGTGTATGTGTGTGTGTGTGTTTAGGACAATCAGCATTCCAGTGTGTTTCTGTATTTTCTTCCCATACATCCATATGTTGATGTATGTAACAGTACCCACGTGAAGTTTGTGAATTGATGTGGATTTTTTTTTCCCCCTTTTGCATGTGTGTATCTTTGCCGGTATGATTGTCTGAGAGAGAAAGGAAAAGAGGTCAAGGGTGGGACCATGTGGAATTACTCATCTGCTGCCAATTGTACTGGGTGCCTGGGCACATATATATTCTGAGGGTAAAAAATGATAAAGTGTAGTCCAAGAGGTCCAGTTATTAGTTTCGTTTCTAAAAATATTTGTCTGTTTCATTCAATACCATTCCAAGAAATAGAGTTTTCATTTAAATAATCTTTATATTTTGTTATAAAAAATATGATGAATTAAGCTGAAATGTTTCTATGTATGCATTAAACAGATATAAATATACACTACTATGTAATTGTATATTGATAACGCTATAAAAACACACTGAACTGAACTGAACTGAACTGAACGCTATTGCAAATAACTCAACTCATGTTGTCAGACACATTTTTTGCTCAGTCAGACAAACGCTTTCCTTATACTTAAACCTGGCAGCATCATGAGGATTCATGTTTTACATGTTGTGTTTTTAACTTGTTGTACAGTAAATGATAGACATGGCTTGTATTAATCCTGTTTCCTTTAGTCTCACATCTGTCCATCAACACAACAATCATTGTTCTGTCATCGCTGCCTCATCTGTTGGCCTTTGTACCTTTGTAAGTGGTGTTTGCTCTCGTCCTTGGTGTTTTAATGCAGCCAGGTAGTCATGGTCATGATGCCTGTGAGGTAATGCCGGCATGGCTCCTGAGAGGAAGCAGGCAAGATAGAATGTGTCGCGCTACAGGTTCTACACTAGCTTCATATTTCATATTTAGTTTTCACTTCCTGGCTCAGTGTGTTATGTAGCCTATGTCATGTTTTTTGTAGTCCACGTTACATCTTACCTGCGCATCCCTGCTTCTTCTAGCACACCTGAGGCTGACGTTCCCACCAGCGGCAGCATTTTAACTAGACCTAGTGCATCACTCTGAGTCATCTTGCTTTGAGCACCATGTCTAGTTTCACTTGTCATGCTCTATATAGCTTAACTAGTTCTAAACTTATACTATTTTTTATTTGTAGCACCAAAATGTTGTGTGCTGTTCTTGGATCTTTTTGTTTTTGGAACGGCTCCCATCCACAGATCTTAGATTGTTTTTACACTGCCACGTTTGTGAGTGTTTTTTTTTCTGCACAAGTCTTATCTCTGGTATTGACTAGCGTCTGGTCTTGTCCCCTGAATCTCATCTCAGGTTTTTGTGCTTCCTGTTTTGCCCTTAAGGATTACCAACTTTGTACTGTCCAGGTGAGATGTTTTTGTTCTTGTTCCTGGGTGCCTTTGTGATAAAAAATCTAGAGAGTGCAGTGCACACATCCTGGCAAACAAACTCAGGGTGCTGGACCAAACAAAAGGTAAAAGGTAAAGACGTCCACACATCAGAATCTGCTCCCAAAGAAACTTTAATAAAGGCTACTTTTTCAACTTTTTTATGCCTTTGTAAAAGGCTCATTGACTACCATCTTTATATCAGTGAAGTCACCTCTCTATGCCAATAGAGTTTGGTGTATATGACCAATGCTGTACAATAAGTGGGACAAGTTAAGCAGGCAAGTGTATTCATAAGCTTATTGACCCTGAAGGTTTTAGTAGTTAATAATTCTATAGGCTGACAGCCAGCCATACCTTGTAAGTATTGTAATGCAGAATGGGATCTATTTTGTCAAACACAGAAATAGCTCAAAAGACAATATGGTGTGGCAATACACTTTTTATTGATGTAGCCTATAAAAATAAAATAAAATAAAACGAAATAAAATTAAATAAAATGACATAAAATTAAATAAAATAATAAAATAAACAATGAAATCATAATATTAATAATAGTCAATAAAATAATTATGGTGGGTTTCTTTGTTGTCATGAAACTCCTGACAGATTGACAGCCCAGTTATAGTAGGTAGGTCCAGCCTAAATCAGTCCAGCCTAAATCCTGACAGGCTAACCAACTGCTGCCTGTGGAGAAACGCGGCCCCTGCACAGGACTATCCTGAAGGCCCTCAGCATCTTAGAGGAACGGGCCGGACTGCGGGATTCTCCCTCGCCAGAGGAGGGCGCAGTGGGACTGTCCTTTGATGTCCCCGGGCAAGAGTGACCTGTGGTACACAGGAGAAAGGAGGAAGGACAGGCCATTTAATTTAACTTTTTCTCAGTTGAGAAACTTTTAATCATGAAATCTTTTAAGCCCTAAATCTATAATTTACATCATAAGAATAGCAATGGAAATCTAAAAAGTCTCTGACTAAGAAGTCCTGTGGAACACCTACCCTCTTGATCATTACGGGAGGACTCTGCATCTGTAACTTCTGTGGACTTGGGCTCAACATTGCTGTTACCCTGTATGTCATGGGGATTTAATGAAATCATTAGTAACAAATACCAAACCAGTAAGATATTTATATAAAATATTGTAATGTGTTAGAATCTGTTACTGTCTTTATTGTACCTTGGTGAAAAGTCTCTTGAGGCCACCAAAAAGTTTCCCGTTGACTTTGAATCTGTGAAGGAA
Organism: Setipinna tenuifilis; assembly: GCA_030347295.1. Taxonomy (NCBI): domain Eukaryota; kingdom Metazoa; phylum Chordata; class Actinopteri; order Clupeiformes; family Engraulidae; genus Setipinna; species Setipinna tenuifilis. The sequence continues at coordinate 17,154,369 of CM059273.1, forward strand.
ACTGACCCTTTGTTGTCCTTCACCCTCCTGGCACACTCGAATAAGTTCCTTCACCAAAAACTGGGTCAGAACTGTGCTCAACACAGGCTGCCGATATACCAGGAGTCCATGGATCATGGCTTTGCTGACAAAGGCCTTTAGAAGTTGCTTGTAGATGTTGTTGCATATCTTCTTAATGCTCACAGCTGGATGAGCCTCAGTTCTTGAGAAGCCTGATGCGGCGCAAAACTCAGAAAGGATTTTTTCAGTGAGACCACCGTGATAGGATGTGAAATCAGCCATGTCCACAGTTGTTGGTTCAATCCTTGTAAACAGCTGCATCAACACTGTGCTGATTAAGGAAAAGTAATCATTTCCCTCAGCGATCAGAGTTGGTGTGCATTTTCTTTCTTTGCTGTCTCCACAGGCTCCTTGCAGCTTGCAGTTCTCCATAGACTCCTGGGCCTGATTCATGGGTCGGCCGATCACAGGTGAAACTCGTCCATCCCCTTGCCTGCCATACAAAGTGTTCACGACCTCTCGTGCTATCACGCTGGCGAAAAAGTGCAAGTTGCCCCCGTGGATCTCTAACTGAGAACGGAACATCCCTAAAGAGGGAGTGTCGTCCTCAAAGCCTTCAGTCAGCTGTGACAGGACACTAGCCAGCCGCTCTCCAAGTAAAGGCTTCAAAGCCCTCTGAACTATGAAAAACACATATTGCTCCTGGGGGAACGTGGGGCCTGGCACCGACGTGTTAGGCCTGACGGGATCATACCAGGACGTGATGTGTCTCAGCCGATCCACCATCAGGTCTGTCAGTGGCCTGAAAACGCCAGCGGACCCAAGTACCTTTATCTTCATCCTGATGGCAGCATCATCTTCTAGATCCAGGATCATCCTTCTTATTACACTCTCCATAGCATCAAAGGGCATGGTCAGGTCAACAACACACTCTGAGGTATCTGTGTAGTTGACGGGGCCACAGCTCGGCACACGTCTGGAAGCTGCAGCACTGGCAGGGGATGACTCAGACTGCTCGTGGACAGTGAATGACACTCTACGACCTGAGTAACAGGCACAGAGGCTCCTCAGCCACTTGCGAAAGGCAAGGAAACGCTGAGCAGCAGCACAATCACAACAGATGCTGGAGTGGTCCCTGCAAAAAAACACACACAGCTGTAGGTATGTAACCAGTGGTAGGTATGGAGGTTGGAGAAATGTTGTAAGCATCTTTACTTACTCATTGGTCAGGTTCTGGACAGCATCCTTGGAGTCACAGCTAGGGTCACTAGACCTCAGGGTGGCTGAACAGCGCTGATGGCCACTGTCAGTCCCCTGGGTGGAGTGATCCTGGGGACACTCCATGGTATACAATGTGTTTGGATGATCCACAGCTTTGTAAAATGATAGCTGAAAGCAAGAGTCACAGTTAGTTACGAACCCTGTCATGTTTACATCCTGAATAGTTTTCTATAGTTTAAAACAATATAAGATCGACAGGTCCTCTATTTTGCCAAGGTATTTGGCATACGGCTACTGCAGTAGTAGAAGTTTTACTTTTTCCTTGATATTTTACGGCTAAACTACGCAATTATTTCCAAAGATGTGTCTACGTTCGTATAATCAAACAAACTTATAATGTATCAGAATTCTGATCATTCTAATCTGATTTATCGATATAAATAATTATTTTATTGTGGAGAAGCGCACTCACCAAGCAGTAACGATCGCAGCCAAAACCAAAGTGAGTAAACATCGAACACAGCGTTTGATGGAACTCATCAACGTTCCAGTTTTGGAATGTTTTGATGTAATACGTAACAATCTCCATGGCAACCTGACCTCATCAAATAAAGTAGCAACGTCAGGAGACAACGCTAGTTTTAAAACATGACAATTTAATTATCTGACGCTAGGTTAGCGTAGGCTACTACAAACCATACCAAAGCAGGCGCAGCAGTCCATTAACTACGCTACCCTATTTCTAGCATTTTTCTAGCAACTACCATAGACTGTATAAAAGAACGGCTACTACAAGGGAAATTTCTTACCTTAGTTGGCTGTCAGAAAGCTCCAAATCACTGATGCCATCATACCAGGGTTGTTGCAAGTGTCCAGTGTGATGGACACACAACTTGCTTCCCGATCTGAGGGAAAAGCTGGTTCATGGGGTCTTCATGTACCCCTTTGCTGAGCACAAAGTGGTTGGCATTCATGTTGTCTGACGAGGCCTAGCTTACTGCTAATAAACAACAACCCGAATATTGTCGTGAAATAAGCCTACACCACCACGTCAATTAGCGTTTGACATCTTTCTAGTCCCGTTTTATATAGTACAATCGTTTTAGCTGAAGCTTATGCTATTTTTGTCATCGGTTGTGTAGCCTGTAACTGGGGTCTCATCAGGATGTTGCCTCTTGATAATGTAAATCCACAAGGCCTATTAGCCCATATACTCCAACTTTTACATCCTAGATAAAACTGCACTAAACACAGGAGAAATATTTTTAAAATCTTATTTACTGGTGTTCAGCCACTTATAATGGCTCATTCTCACACCATCACAAGCTTTTTCAAAATTATCCATATTTTCGTTAAGTAACAGGATTTTGCTGATTGTCATCGTGGGTTCTTTCTTGGAAAGTATAAGGCCTGCAGCACTTGCACAAGGCTCAACATTGGTGTACTGCATGCCAGAGCAACCCCTGCCATTAGACTTACTCTTATACATTATATTAACTTACAGTTCTACAATTATATTATGTAATATTATATTACACTTACAGTAATACTTAAAGATAAATGTCGGGGGGGGGGGCCTGCCTGTTGGCATTTCCCAGCTACCCCCTTGTTGGCTTTCCTTATTAAGCACACATAACTTCTGAATGCCTTAATTCCTTATTTGTTGTGATAAATAAAGTCTGTCTGTCTGTCTGTCTGTCTGTCTATTTAGAGACAAAGCATGAAAATCAACACAAAGGTCAAGGGAAAGGTAGTCTTTATTGTTATTGGATAACTGCTTACACAGCCAGCCAACACACACAAAACATTCAGCATTTGTCTCACTACATAAAAAGTGATAAAAATCCAAGGAAAAGCAACTAAATTAAGATAAAGCAAAAAAAAAAACAGTACATTAAAAAAAGAACTATAAAATAAATAACAAGCACATAAAACACAACATCAGATGCATACTGTACACAAATGCAAACATTAAAAGTCAAAAACTAAAATCACGACTGCTTGTTCAGAGGGGAATTGGCAGAGGTGACAAATGAGCCTTTTGAGCACATACACATTTTCTCCTTGTTTAACCATAATGTAACCCTCATGCAGGCCACATTCACAACAACCATTTCATGTCAGTGTGGGTAAATTAGATGTTCATTTAGATGGCTAAAATAATTTTACACACAATTTCAGGGAGTGTCATATCTCCTTTTAGGAAGGTGTGCTTTGGAATCGGATGTCAAAGTCAAAGTCGGCTTTATTGTCAAAAACCATATGTACAGGTTGCACACACAGAAATTGAAATTGCAGCGCTCCCTAGGCCCACAGTGGACAATAAACATCGTATAAACAAGACAATAAGACATGATGACAAAACATAACAATACTAGAAAAGCACTCAGAGAGCGCAGACCTCCGCCAAGGCAGCTTAAGTCTCCACCTCATTGTCATTCTCACCTTAAGACATTAAAAGACATTAATGATGTTAAAACATTTTATTACTGGTGCAATAGTTAACTAGTGGGTTCGTTCACTCGTGCTCACACGAACTTGGTTGGCTCTTCGGTGCAGGAAAGTACTTTATCTAATTTCCACTGCCAACATGAATTACTGGGCTGCTCACCACTACCGCTCTAACTCTCCTCTGTCTTTCACTGAACCCTCTAACCAAAAACTCAACAACTCCTTGACCCGCAACAGGAGCCTCATTTCCGTACCAACCTATATTCCCTCCTTTCAAAATAAAAGTCACTGTAGATTCTATGCTAAACTGGTAACTTGACTGAATAAAAAATTCCTGGATCCAGATGGTTATCCGGATCACCAACAAAAACAAATCAGTTCTAAGTTAGGCCCCTTCTGACCTATCCTGAAAATTTCATCAAAATCCATCCATAACTTTTCGAGTTATGTTGTTCACAAACAGACAGACAAGCCAACGCAGGCGAAAACATAACCTGCTTGGCGGAGGTAATAATAAAAGTGTGGTGTGTCCTGGATTTATGTTATAAACGTATAACAAACTGATCCCCTTAATCCGAGTGTAGCTGACATACCTGCAAATGTACATCTACTATTACAGCTACCAATGTAGTTAGAGCTATCTGTTCTAATATGATTAACTTTAATTGTTCATTTACAGCCAGTACAATACCTGGAGGTCCAGTTGGTGGTCAGACTCGGATCACTCTACGAAATGAACACATGCAGTATATTGTAACGTGGTGAGTTGATTCATCAAACTGTGTGCATAATGTGCAATTTGGTACCTGATCCAGGCAATTAATACTTTGTCTTAATATCCATGTTCTCTCACAGGTACAGTTTATGTGCAGCAACATCCTACATGTGGTACCTGAAATTCATCAAGCGTGTTGCCCTGTGAATACAGGACATGTCTGTGTGTGTGTGTGACAACCTACTGATGTGTGCTGTAAAAAATCGTGTAAATATGTAAGAGAATATTTATAGGACCACATTATACAAAGATAATGTGAGAGGACTGATGTGGCTGTTTGGCAAAAGTATTGTTCTCAACACGGGATACTGAACAGCTGTAATGAATTTTTAATTTTGACTTGTGGTTTATGATGAATAAATCCAACAAATACAAAAGTTTCCTGCTTGTAAATTATGAAATTGTGCTTCCTGATTCAGAGTAATGCAGAGATTGGTTGCTATTGGGAGTGACTGGTGGTGGCCCTGTAAGAGTTTCGTGGTCAGGAATAGGAGCAGTGCGCAATGTGAAATCAATCGGTCACCACTATAATTGCTTATCTATACCTTAAAGTTTAATTTCTGCCAACCACGGCCCTGAACATGTTTACTCTTAGGGCAGAACTAATCTTAGTCCAAACCAACTTTTAAAGTACAGGTGCTGGTCATGTAATTAGAATATCATGAAAAAGTTGACTTATTTCAGTAATTCCATTTAAAATGCATACATTCATTTCACACAGACTAACATTTGAAGTGTTTATTTCTTTTAATATTGATGATTGTAACTGACAAGTAATGAAAACCCCAAATTGAATCTCAGAAAATTAGAATTGTGGAGAGGTTCAATATTGAAAACACCTGGTGCCACACTAATCAGCTAATTAACTCAAAACACCTGCAAAGGCCTTTAAATGGTCTTTCAGACAAAAAGGACTGGACTGCTGCCGAGTGGTTTAGGTATGTTCTCTGGTTACAGTAAATTTTGCATGTCCTTTGGAAATCAAGGTTGCAGAGTTTCGAGGAAGAGAGGAAAGGCACAGGATTTATGTTGCTTGAGGTCAAGTGTAAAGTTTCCAGTCATTGATGGTTTGGGGTGCCATGTCATCTGATGGTGTTGCTCCTGTTTTTCCTTAAGTCCAAGGTCAACACAGCTGTCCATCAACAAGTTCTAGAGCACTTCATGCTTCCTACTGCTGACCAACTTCATGGAAATGCAGATTTCATTTTCCAGCAGGACTTGACACCTGCACATAGTGCCAAAGCTACCAGTACCTGGCTTGAGGACCATGGTATCCCTGTTATTTGGCCAGCTAGCAAACTCCTTAACCCCACAGAAAATCTATAGGGCATTGTGAAGGTGAAGATGCGATATGCCAGACCCAACAATGCAGAAAAGCCGAAGGCCACCATCAGAGCAACTTTGGCTCTCATAACACCTGAGCAGTGCCAAAGACTGGTCAACTCCATATTGCTACAGTAATTCAGGCAAAAGGAGGCCCAACTCAGTATTGAGTGCTGTACATGCTAATACTTTTTGGATTGGTCTTAATATAACCTTCTGATACTGAATTTGGAATTCATTATTTTTTAATTTGATAACTGTTAAGACATTTTAAATATCACTAATAAATGTAGATAACACAAGTCTCTTTTTAAATGGAATTACTGAAATCAACCATTTAATGATTATATCATCTAATTATATGACCAGCACCTGTAGAACTAAAACTCATGCAAAACTGCTCTAAGCAAACCTTGTAGTCAATCTATTATGTTGATAATTGTGTCTAGCACTGCATGGTAATGTTCAAAAAAACGTTCACAGCCTTTGATTTTCTTTGGGGATTTTTTATTTTTCTATTAAACACAAGGGGGGATGCTGAGGGTTTAACCCAGCTTGGTGGCCAGTTCCTTGGCTTTAGCCTTTTCCAGCTTAGCAAAGCGTGCTGTGGACTTGGGGCCCAAGATGTTACCTCCCCAGTGACGACGGATCTGTGGAACAGGCACAGGGACAAATTCAAGTAACCATTACAAAACTTTGCCCGAAATGTAAAAAAAACCCTAATTTACAGTCAAAAAGATTTAGCGTGGTTGTTGCTCAGTGTTAAAAAGCTCGTTTTGTTCCACATAGTGGATTCAGGTGAAGAAATTCATTACATCACTGCACAACCATAGCTACAGAAATCTCACCATCATGCCATAAAGCACTGTTGCTATTGGACAAAAATTGCCTGTAAAAAAAAAAAAAAAAAAAGCCCCAAACTCACCTCTTCATATCTGTCATTGTAGTTGGTCTTGATGGCTTCCACAAGCTTACCAAGTGCTCCCTTGTCCTCACTGGAACAGACAAACGACTAAGTTTAGCATTACAGTTTTAACACCATATCCAGCATCACACAAAAAGCCACATCACACAAGTATGCATTCATAATAACTGCAATCACAACAGATGTAAAAGTAAATCTCTGCCCAATCCATCTTACACACACACACAAACAAATACTCACGGGTTTGTCTGTGTGAAGGCGACAGAGGTGCACGTTTTCCTGTGCACTAGCCTGCCCAGCCTGGCCTTGCCCTTCACGATGCAGTATGGCACACCCATCTTACGACACAGAGCAGGCAGGAACACCACCAGCTGCACACAGACAATGCAAAAAAAACCTCATCTACATGCAACTACACAATTTGTTGAAATGTGAAAATGGTCCTCCAAAAATGATTATGCCAGTTATACATTTGTTCTATGAATTATGCCGATTTCAAATCTAAAAGGCAATAACCTAGACATACTTTTGAGGGACTGGTTGCTGCTCAGGGTTAAAAAGCTCGTTTTGTATCCACAAAGAGGATTCAGGTGAAGAAATTCAAAACATCATTGCGCACAACCATCTCCTTAGTACAAAGGCAGGCCTAATTGCACAACAAATTATTAGTCCTTACCTCAATGGGGTCCACGTCGTGAGCAATGATGACCAGCTGAGCCTTCTTGCTCTCCACCAGAGAGGTGACAGTGTTCACACCTGGAGGAGGAGATGCCATCAGCAACACTTCCCATGTCAATCAATTCAAATCTTAACTTACAACTGCCATCATCTGTAAATGCAACTAGTAACTGCACAATGTGAACAGTGGGTTTCAACGTGGTTGTTGCTCAGAATTAAAAAGCTCGGTTTTGTTCAACACTGAATTCAGGTGAAGAAATTCATAGCATCATTGCACAACCATTTATATATAGTTTAAAAAGTATATACACAAGCCTAATATCACCAACTGCTAAATTTGTCTTAGATCACTCAGTGGTGAAAGAGTCTTTAGCGGTGTCCTTACCAGCACGGAGAACAGGGGGCCTCTTGGTGGGGGCGTCTCCTTTGCCAGCGGCCTTCTGTTCAGCACGAGCGAGCAGTCTGCGCTTCTTCTCCTGCTTGGTCTCAGGCCTGTACTTGTGGGCCAGCTTGAAGAGCTGTGTGGCTGTTGGACAATAAGCACATTGTTATTGTAGGCAGACATCTCACACTATGAACAATGTGATTATTAAATTGTTACAAAAAGGTGCTATGAGAATCATTTGGGAAACTAAAAATTTACCAGCCAACAATAAGTGACACTGAACACAGCATTATCTATTCACTTTTTTTTTTAACTAGTATAACAGTGCAAGGTTGTCCAACTCTAGAAGAGCAGCAGAGTACTCAAGAGCATTCACACATACAACCGAGGAGCTCACTCCAAAACACAAGATCTGCAACTACACAACCTGAAGGATTAACTGCTCCAAGTAAACATTTTTTTTATTTCTAATCCCACTGTAAATTACACAGGGAATGAACATGTCAATACACCACCTGACAAATGCAACAATACACCTCTGCCACAACACATGCAGTGACGATCTGCTCTTTCTACATACCAACTTTTTAATGGCACAAAATGAACCGCAATTTGAGATTCACTCAATACCCTACCCTGACAAATCTCAAATAGGCATTGCCAACCTAAACCATCCAGATATATTCAGTGCAGTGCAAAGTACGTCACTACCACCAAAGAAAAATGTCAGCACAATGTAATTAATTTCCCACCTAGACACACCTGTGTCCCACACATTACCATGTGCAACCAAGCTGAACACCATCACATCACCATTAAGCCATGAGCCATGTCAAAATCGGCCATCATGGCCTCACAACCTTACCGGTCTGGCGGTCCAGAGCCTGGGTGAACTGGTTGATTGCAGGGGGCACCTTCAACCTCTTGTAGAGGATGGATCGCTGGCGCTGGAGACGCACGTAACGGGGCCATTTCACAAAGCGGGTGAGGTCCCTCTTGGGCTGGATGTCCTGACCTGGTCAAATTGATGATTAACATTAGCACAAGTGTCGTAGAAAACATCCTTTTGATATATGACTTTAGGAGAAGTGCATCAGCGATCTTGGTGGAAAGTTGTCTACATTGGTGTTAAGAAAGCAAATATAGTTTACATCATCTGCACTTATATCAAAAGGCGGTAAGCCCACACAGATGAACATTCGGGTGTACTTACCAATGCCAAAGTTCTTAGGCCTCTTCTCAAAAAGGGGGTTCACCACTTTCTTGACCTCATGCTTCTTGGCCACTGAAGGGGCTGGTGCCACCTTCTTCCCCTTAGCCTTCTTTCCCTTCGGCTGTCAAGACATCAAAGGATAAATTCTTAAGCATCATCTCAGTGAACCAAACCATTACGCCACTGGTTTCCATCGTCAGATTGGCCTACTACCCTAGTTGTTTAGCATTATACTGTACCCGGCAAAATTGGTGCAACAAGGTTGACAAACGACAAATTCTTAAATGCCGTCACATCAGCACAATTCCGCAGTTAAATTCACATCTTAACTTACAACTGCCATCATCAGTGAATGCAACTAGTAACTGCACAATGTGAACAGTGGGTTTCAATGTGGTTGTTGCTCAGGGTTAAAAAGCTCGTTTTTGTTCAACACTGAATTCAGGTGAAGAAATTCATACCATCATTGCACAACCATTTATATATAGACCAAAATAAAGTCACCGGTCAGACTGTCAACTACATGAACCCAAATGCAGACGCAGTAAGATATGCCACGCTAACAAGGTTAGCTTGCTAACTACCAAGCATCTAAAACTCGAGGTAGCGGCCCATAGGTACCAAGCTAGCTAAATACGGTTCGTTTCCCTGTCTTGACACTGGACTGACAACTTTACTAAAACGTTTAGTATTTTCTACTTACAAAACCATTCTACGAGAATATCCGTTTGTTCACAACTTCAACCAGCAAGTCCTAACCCCCCCAAGCACACGTTTATGAACAACATAGTACGAAAACCCTCCATCACAGTCAGTGGGAAACGGCTGTATTATTTTACGTATTTACATAAAATCCGTATTATTGTTGTCCAAAATATCCACCTGAGTAGTAACTGCACACTATATTACAACTATTTTTTTGGTACAAGAACAGTAAGATCGCAGATCATAGAAGATGTTAAAGGATTTAAAGGTGATAGCCCTCCAAAGGAAAATGAATGTACACTCACCATGTTGGATCAGACAGAAAGGAAGAAGATAGGATTGTGGGTAATTTAAGTACGCGACACTTGGCCCTGACGTCATACACACGCGACAATTTGTTTTTGCTAGCGCTTTAGTAACAACCTTTCATTTACTGTCTCTAGTAATAGCGCTACAGTAAAATTAATTGAAGGGAGAATTTAAAGGAATGAGTGGAAAGGTAGGTCGACGATGCATCGTAGATTAATTATGGTTTGTTATTTGTAGTGATTAATGTTCCAGGGACTGAAAACAAAGAAGTATAAATTCCTCTTCAGGACAGTGGTTTCGTTCGTTTGTATGCTAGCTGTTAAGTTAGGAACCCTCAACATCATTAAACAAAGTGAAATATCAGCCTAAGCTAACTGCAGAAAGTATAAACTTGCTCACTATAATATTTAGACAGTGTTGTTCTAGCTCCTAACAACCATTGGAGCAGGACACTGTCACACGAGGGAAAACTAAAAAAAAAAAACGTTTTGTTGTAAATGTGTACTGACCATGTTCTATCTTTGTTTGAAACAGTAAAAGAAGTTTACAGTACTGAGGTGGTCTGTTAAAAATATGGCCACCCAAAGGGTCCTCCCGCAAAGCAAAGAGACGCTTCTACAGAACTACAACAAGAGGCTGAGAGATGACATCAGATCTATTCTGGATAATTTCACCGAAATAATCAAGACTGCAAAGGTGAGAGCGTATTTTCAAAAAGAGAGAAAACGAGAAGTTGGATGGTAATGGTTTGTAGTGGTCACTCTTTTATGGTTTCCTTTTCTACAGGTTGAGGATGAGACTCAGGTGTCGAGGGCCACACAGGGGGAGCAAGACCACTATGAAATGCAAGTTAGAGCTGCCAACATCGTAAGATATATCTATTGCCCTTATGATCATATATCTGCACATGCATTGGTTTTGTATAACTTTTAGAAATTAGTTGAAGAATGTCTTGTCTATGTAATTGTGTATTAAAGGTTCGTGCTGGCGAGTCATTGATGAAACTTGTGTCAGACCTGAAGCAGTTCTTGATCCTGAATGATTTCCCGTCTGTGAATGAGGCAATCAGTCTTCGCAATCAGCAGCTGCGCTCCCTCCAGGAAGAGTGTGACAAGAAACTCATCTCACTCCGCGATGAGATCGCCACAGATCTATACGAGCTCGAGGAAGAGTATTACTCCTCCAGGTACAAATAAGTCGTCCCAGTGTCCCATCCTCAACCTTGTACTCCCCCTGCCCTGCTCATCTTCACAAACATACACCAATGTGCCTTCAACCAATGCCTTAATCAAGTAGATACCCTGGTTCATACATGCACCTTTGAAGAGTAAGACTCGTTGTTTTGTCATTGTCGCCCTTCAGACTGAAAGTAAAGGCTGAGCTGGTCATTACTTCATACATTTTATCTTACAGAGAGGTCTTGCAGACAACCAAAGTCACCAAGTGCCTTAATCATGCTCAGCCTTGCGTCAAACACTTCCCTGTAACTAACTAAAATCCTGGTGCATCCTGGAATGCAGTTTATAGTTTTTGTGCGTCATTGGGGCATACTTCCATACAGTTTGGTGGGTAGAAGGCCTCCTGTTTATGAATAGGTTTCTAATGTTGTACATTTTTAGATTAAGATGTTAACCATGTTCTGGAAGTAAAATTTCACTTTGCCCACCATTATTCATTCTTAAGAATAACAATCATGTCTTCTGTACTTGAATGCCATTCTATCCATATTTTGTGGCATAATGTTAATTTGTGCCTTTTTGTCTTAATAAGCTGTACATTACTTCGTGATTGTGCATTAACAGCAGGTTTGCATTGAGTTTTGGCAAAGATTTTTGAATGGAAGAGTAATATAAAATTCTTCTCCCAATACGGTAAATGTATCATGGTTACTTGTAGCTGAAATACCAAAAACTCCAGGCTGTCATTTTTTTGTTTAATGAAACAAAGTCTTGTAGTCCAGTAACTACAAATATATGCCTGAAAAGGTGTCGCATCAGCATTTGGACCCTGTCTGGGTTCGAAACAGAAATAAAAGAGAGACTAACTTGCACAGTTTTAGTGTCGGTTTCTTTATTTAATCCTAAAAGATTCAAAAACTTCCTTTCCTGAAGCTTTACTGAGCTTCGAACTGCCTTGCCTGTGCTTCTCTCTTCCTGCTGCTGACATTCAGATGTAAATGCACTGCACACCTTTTTATTCAAGTTAATTAGTAAATACACACAAGAGGTTTATGTCAAGATGATCAGCATTTTTATTATAAGTTTAGGACCAGCATATACGTCATTAGATTTGCTGCTTAATCTGCTTCTTCTCTCTTTTTAGTTGTCTTTTTAAGCCCTGTCTCTTGTCCTGACAGGGTGTGTGTATGTGTGTGTGCTATGAGGGAGAGCTCTGAGCCAATGCGCATTCTGTATTAAAATCTCACAATGAGGGTACCAGTTGTCTGTCTGTCTGTGTGTGTGCTCAGGTAGAGGGAAAATGTGTGTGTGTGTCATGAGAGTGAGAGTCGAGTGAGAGAAACTGGCCTTGTGTGCGAGTTGAGTGCCCGATGAGTGTGTAATGTGTACGTGTGTTTCTGCCTCGGTGAAGCTGTGGACCGTGGGACGGGGTAGAGCTGCCATTGTGCGAGGCGTTTCGCAGGAGGGATAGCTGGGGATTCCTGGACACTTCGTCTGAACCCGGCAACAGCAGCACGGAAGAAGTGGAGCGCCCTCCTTCCCAGGAAGTAATTCCACGTCATCTCAACGGCCACGGAGCGGGTACAGGGGATCAGTGCTGATGCCGACTTTGGATTCAGACTCACTGGACCAATCAGACAAAGTCACTACCAGGACGTTAAAGAGCAAATCTAGCTGCTGGATTGGACTTTCCATATAGCAACACTCACCTAAGTCCTTCAACTTACCATAACATTAAGAAACTGCAGCATTTTAGAATTGAATATTATAACTTTAAAAGTTGTAGTGTCAGGTTTGACAAAGGAATATTCCTTTATTGTAGTTCCAAGAAGGATTTCAGAGCCAAGTTGTGGTATCAAGCATGAGGGGTTGTTTCCTCACGTCAGGGCATTAGACCATGGGGCTTGAGCTGTTTTTGTCTATGCTCCAACACTGGTCGGTGGTGGCCTGGTTTACCCTGGGCAGTTATTAGTAATTAGCCATTAGTTTCCTTTATGCTTTGTACAAAATATGCAGTGTGTGCACTTGTTGGTTTTTGTTTACATTATTGTGAAAGCTGGTCATTTTCTTTATGTTCCATTTCATCGTTTCCTGAAGTATTTCAGATAATAGGACATGTGCTGTAGGACAGACTAAAGATGACTTTGTAGGACCTTGGAAATGTTAATTAGCCAGTATTTCATAATGATCCTTGTACCTTCACTGTCTACATATAGATTACTAGACATTGAGTTGTCATTGCTGAATTTAAAATGTATACATTAGTTATAAGTGCAGAAGGATGTGCACCTCTTTAATATTCAATTAAAACACTTTCATAAAATAATCTGGTTCATAAAGTTGGTTCAAAACAACTCCTTAAACTTGATTTAATAGGTGAAATGCAAGTAAAGGTAAAAAAATTTGGTAAGATTTGTTTAAAAGCAGGGGGACAAGCCATACCTAATGACAAATGCACATCTGAAAATCCTAAGAATATAATACTTAACAGCAACACATATGGGTCATGGGACAGTGTTCTACAACATATGCAAGACTATTTACAATAAGAAAGAAAGGGACAAAAAATTGTATTGGGAAGCATTATTTTGCTGAGCTCATCAGTATCGACGATTCATCTTCTTGAACTTCTCGTAGTGGTAGTCATCTGTTGCTTTCTCATGATTTGGTCTCTTCCGCTGTGGTGGTGACACTAAGTGGAAAGATGGATTTACACATAAGTACACATTTCTTTTAAATTCTCTTCGTGTACAAATTACTCTTAAACTCAGGAACAGTATCTTGATTGTTAAAATCACTAAAATGTGCCAAGACTTATATGCCTGATGTGCATTTAAGACTGCTACCAAATCCTCTTTGGGGCTTGATATGCACCTCTGTTCTGAACCATATGGTTGGTAGCTCTAGAATGCACTAAGGCTGTGTTGCTATAGTAACAAAATCCATTTCGTTTGGGCCTTACTCTCTGGTCCTGGTTTCTCAGTGTCTCCTACTCGCAGTGGTCTGGCTTTCGGCTCTTCTCTGTGACGTCTCTGGGGAGCATTATGATCCTCATGATAGACTGTGGGGGGAAACAAAAAAAAACATAACAATCCATTCACTATCATGACAATGGCATTGTGTTCTGCCTTTTTAAAAGCTCTCTGCATGTTTATGTCAATTACTTGGCAACCAGAACTGGTAAAAGACCATTTAAGTGCAATTTTCATTAGTCACTTATAGATGCAACATAATGCAATTATTCATTATTTGCGACCTCCTTACATTCTTTTCCCAAAGGAAGAGCTCCACTTACATCGGTTGTGTTGAACATAATTCACAGCAATATTTGTAGGAACAAAGGATGTCCCATTGTCTTTCTTCTTGTTCTTTTGTTCGGCAATGAGCTTTGCTTTAGCATCTTCTGTAAGGATGATGTTCTTGATCTTTGCACTGATAGAGAGAAAAGGTTAATGGACAAATTTAAGGCGATATTTCCACAAGTGAGTTTAAAAGAAGCTAATGTATAGTTGTGGAAGTCATGCTTTGCATCAGATACAGTAATGCATTTCATTGGTATAGGCAGGCTATCTACTGACAGCAAAATGTTTTGCAACCAAGAAAAAACATTGATGTGTTTGACTTACTAATGTTGGTATTTTAGTAGAAGCAGTAAGAAGTAAAGTAGATACGAAAATGTTACTTAATGGTGCTTTGACGAACACTTACTCTATCCCGAGGTCCACCTCTGGGATGCCACTCAGCATCTGATTGGACAACATCTCCTCCGTCTTCTTTGCAGAGTTGACACGAATGTTTTCGGGGAGCTCATACAGCTGGTCTTCAGGGTTCTTTACTTTAACTTTCTGCTCCTCATCCTCCACCAGTCCCTTTTTTTTCTTGAGCTCCGTCTCAATATACTTCATCCTGCATTAGAGGAAATCAAGCACAAGAGAGCCAAGAGGAAAAACCTACAGTGAGAAAAGGGGTTTGTAAAAAAAAAAAAAGAAGAAAGAAACGAAAAAGGCCTGTTGTGCATGATTGTTATATTGCAGGAACGACATACATGTCAGCGTCTTCATCTCTTCTGTTTGTCTCCGCAGAGAAGGACGTGCCCAGGTTAAGATCATGCTCATCTTCTGTCCTAAAAGACAAGGTGAAGATGGAGTTAGCCCCATGTTCAAACAGCATTTACTGAGCCCATTGTAATTCCATTAAATTGTACTTACATGTCCCTATTCCGATCTTTGACTTTCTTCATGTTAACTATACCTCCGGTCTTCAATTTAAATGGGTCATCCTAAAACGAGGATCAGATCAGTTTTGCCTACACGTGCCCATGAACAATTGTGTACAGGAGTTATGTAAATAATTCAGAGCCTTGTGTTAAACTCACCTCTATTTCGGCATCCAAAGGAAGTTTCTCTCCAACAAGGAGAGTAGTAATGCTGTAAAGCGCATAGATCTTTGTCAAAATAATGTGTAACACACATTTTTTTTCTTTACAGCAAACACAAAACGTGTGAGATACACAAACCAATGACAGCAGTTAGTCGGTCACTCTAGACCGCTTACCTAACACCACTCTGTCTTTTCCGAAGACTCTGTATTTCTTTGACTTCGTCCAGTTTTGATCTAAAACACAGAAAAGTCCGCTGACATATTCTTAACTGACACTGGGTATATTAACTCCATATATCTGTTTCACTCAAGTACACAGGTTGTTTTCATACAATTGGTCTTGTCTTGACTGATGAACTCAAACAACAACGTTCTAGCAATAATGTAAGATAGCCTCTCTTACCTTACTTCGGTGGTTGTGTCTTCGTCTTCCTCTTCGTCTGAAGAGTCATCCCTTCTTCTTCTAAAATTTTTACCAGAAGGCATGCTTTATTGTCACGTCGTTCTTCTATTAAACGCGAATTAAATCAAGTTTAGCGTGTTTTCCAGTATCCGTGTAGATGGCAAGTCTCCAGCAGCACCTCGAATATTACGGGGGACAAATCTTACTGACGGACCTCACACACAAACTTCCTACTTATAGACTGTGATGTCACTTCTGTGTTCACAGGGATGCCACCCGGGAGTGTAAAACCATTGATGCTACTGATGAAAACATAAGCTAGGTACACTTTTACTGCGAGTAATATTGAAGGTTGGGTAGATGAAACATTGTGTGCTTTGTTTCCAGCTCATGTTTTGTAGCGTTTTTAATGCCCCCATACTTTTTATTGTTCCTTTGCACTAAAAAGAATAAGGCTAGCCTACCGCAAGGATGACAGCTAACCTTGACTAAAGTCGTAGTGATTCAATGCAATCTGCATTCTTAATCAGACAAATAAAAAAGACACGTGTGAAGTTTTCAACAACATCTTTCACTTGGGGGGTTAGCACCCTTGGGGGTTAGCATATCGAAGCATAACAAGACTGACGCAAAACCATGCTGCAAGAGAGGCGGAGAGAGGGAGGGGGTTGTGGGTCGGGCATCATCTGTGGGCTTCTGTCAGCTATGAATCTACGTTTGTATGCGAAATACCGACATTTAGCTTAAAATAAATTAGCGCCGTGTCAATGATCTGATCACCTAGACCAGGTTTGTGTTGTCATGGTTTTTATATTTCATTGTCGTTGGTGATGAATTCTAATTGCTTGTTTGCATTTCGGGTTGAAAAATAAGGCCTTATCTTTTAAGAGAAGCTGTTATGTATCAGAGAAGAAATAGACGGACTTGGCAATCGTAGTATTTCGACATGCCGCAATTGTTATTGTTTGTGGCATGTCGAGTGGCTATAGCGTTTTTTAAATTTGTCGTAGTTGAACGGCTAATGCCACTCTGATGACTAGTACTCATATGGTTTAGATTGTTCTCCTCCAGATGCCATTATTGTTTGCTTTAATTGTGTAATGGTTTAAATCCTGACAAAGGCAACTTGTTGATTTGGAAATGAGAGTTGAATACCAGAACAAGCCCTGTGCTGTAGAATACTGTCGGTGCCAGGAATGAAACAGCACTTTCGCTGAGCCTCCATTGAAGAAATTATAGTAAGACAATAAGAGTCCATGTTACGTCTAATTTGTGGTTGGTGTGTCACTGTAGCTTGACAAGTAGGTTGTGTTCGACCAGTTTTCGGTTATTTTAATGTTAATCCCATATATGTTTTCGGTATGCTTTAATCTGCTTAGAAACTTACAGAGATCGTTGTTACTGTTTGGATGTGGCTGTCGGTGTCAGGGTGTTTGACTACGGTCTGGAGATGCCAGTAGCCATATATGTTATTATTTCGTTTTAAATGATTTGATTAACAGTTTGGTGTTGGGGTTGTACAGACTGAAGTAAAACAGAAGATGGTTGATCAAGGTGAAGTGTGTCCTCACTTGGACTGTATTGGTGAGGTGACCAAGGAGGAACTCATACACAAGTCAAAGGTGGGGGCATTATTATCATCCAGTTACAATCCTGCTAGATTATGTCGTGGCTATTACTATTGTTATTCAAGTACAAAGTAGGAATTTTGAGGAATTTTCTCATGTATGTCTACATGTGCACAGGGCACCTGTCAGTCATGTGGAGTGGGTGGCCCCAACCTTTGGGCATGTCTGCAGGTGAGACGCTTCTCTCCACAGTGTCGACGCTGAAATACAGCTAGTGTTTCTGACTGAGTTGATTTTATTGTTATTGTAAGTTTAAGTATAATTATCCTATATATTAACATTCTCTGCCCCTTTATAGTGTGACTGCCCTTATGTGGGCTGTGGAGAGTCTTTTTCTGATCACAGCACCATACATGCTCAGGTAACACCCCCTCTCAGTCGATCTTCTTCACCTCTATCTCTCTCTCTTGCACACGCACACACACACGCATACACATACGCATACACACACGCATACACACACACATACACACACACATACACATACACATACACACACACACACACACACACACACACACACACACACACACACACACACACACACACACATTCTATTCCTGTAATCCTACTCACTGTTTTCTCATCTTGAATGTCACCTCTCACCAGAAATACTCATTTGGACTACTGCAGGCTATTCTCACCACTTTTTTAAAAACATTGCCTAGGCGAAGAAGCATCATCTGACAGTGAATCTTACCACATTTCGGATCTGGTGTTATGTGTGTGAGAGGGAGGTATTCCTGGAGCAGCGGCCCACCATGCCAGCCCCAACTGCCCACCAGTGCAAATCCCAAGAACAGGTAGGCGAGCCCAGAGACTGCAAAGACACTTCATCTTACCTGTAGCTCTTCAAGTCTATTCACACTAAGAACTGTAACAATAACAACAACTATATTTTTAACCATACAAGCATCCATACTGAAGAATAACATTTAATCACAACATTCACATTGTGCTTTAAACAAGTACAAGAATGTGACACCCTGTAAAATCTAATGAATTCTGATTTTCTGTTAGTGTTTTTATAGTTCATAAAATCACTGTAAAAGTGATCCTAATTACATCGTTTAGATTGTCATTGTTGTTATAGTTTATATGTGAACAGAGCCATTCACTAAAATGAGACTGATTTGTACAAAGATATAGTAATGGTTATAGTTTTAGGTATAGCTCTTGGTGTAAAGGGGCATTTAGTCCTGCTCTTTGTAATAAAAAACACTTTTTTCACAGGATTCGTTGCTCCAGTCAGGCGGTAACCCCTTGAAAGCTGTGCCTATAGCCGTAGCCGACGACGAGGAGTCAGAGTCTGAGGAAGACGAGCTCAAGCCAAGAGGTGAACACGCAGAGCAGCATTCATTCACTCACTCACTTAGTCAGTGAGAGGGCTTACCCTCTCAGGTGTGCTCACGGTTGTCCTCCATCACAGGAAGCGAGAGATCAGGGGAAGAGGAAAAAAGGAGGACTGGAACAGTGTGCTGTGTAACCCTGTACTGTCTCTGAGTGTTCCTTGTCTCACTGTTTGCAGGTCTGACCGGGATGAAGAACATTGGCAACTCGTGTTACATGAACGCTGCCCTACAAGCCCTCTCGAACTGGTGAGGACACTTCCTGCTTTTCTGGTCTGCCTCTGACCTAGACAGAAGTGGTTTCAGGATTTGATTTCTGTTTGCTGAAGTAGAAAGTACAATGGCAGTACTTCTGTGCAGTGCATTAGACCTGTTTACTTTGTACAGTATGCATACATAATCAGTTTCATCTTCTATACTATACTTCCACATTTTTTTCCTTACTCACAAATTCACGTTTTTTTTTTTTTTTTTGCCTTTCCAGTCCTCCTTTAACCCAGTTCTTCCTGGACTGCAGTGGGTTGGTGCGACAGATAAGAAGCCAGCCTTGTGTAAGAGCTATCAGAAGCTTATTTCAGAGCTCTGGCACAAGAAACGGTAACCTCCTACCTCCTATGAGACATTGCTTTTCTGTGTGTCTTTATGCGAGAGAAACTGTTGGTTAATAACGTTCCTTGCAGCTTTGCTAAGTCATAGGAGGATGCCAGACTGGCTGGCTGTTATTCATACTTGACACTGTCATGTAACAACAAAAGGCCTTTAAATATGTGATTTTGTGCACACCACTACATACAACAGATCCCTCGAAACGCACAACACAGAGACATCCAGAGGTGGAGATCCTGGCTTCAAAAAAGTAAAAAAAAAAAAAAAAACCCTGCCATGCATTCCTCCTGCCTGTACATCAAACACAGTGATTTCACTAATTACCCGACTTACCTGTCTGATGATTTGTGTGCTCATTTGGATCAGCTAGTTTTGAATATTTTAGATGATGAAATATGGGGCAGGGTTTTTACTTCCTGAAGCCAGGATGCCCACCTCTGTAGAGTTACCGTAATAATGACCAGCCTATCACACCTTGCACATCTTTGTACCTAAGGGTATACATTGTTTTTTGTTTGTGACAATAGTTGTCTCGCTCTAACTTCTAGTATTGAGTGTCCATACCATCTTAAACTGCTTAGGCTAGCAAATAGGTATGAAGGTATTTGGGAAGACATACAGAGGGCATAAGACTAGTCATATTTCTCTTGTTTTTGCTGCGCTTGCATTGTTAGTTCTCCAACATGGAGAGCCAAGCTATTTTAAGATGCCTGCAGAATGATGTAACAAAATGCTTATACTGTTCAATTTCCTTTCTTCTTCCTTCTTCTTCTCCAGACCTAGTTATGTTGTCCCCACCAGTCTCTCTCATGGTATCAAGCTGGTCAACCCCATGTTTCGGGGCTACGCACAGCAGGTGATGATCCACATGCAGCTAATCTGTGGATTTGGCTAGAGATTTAAATTGAGCATTAAACGCCTAAGGAGATGTAACCCCTGATAGAGTATGAGTCGATAAGGGCATGTGAGATATTTATCAACACATGCACGTCTACATTTCTGTCACTCTCACAGCACAGCACACAGCACATTCCCATCAGAACACACTCACACATATATGCACACATCGGGTGTGTGGGTTTGTGCCATTGTTCAGCCGTTATTCAACAGTGCAAAAGTAAAGAGCATTATAACATAAAACAAAAAGTTCCTGTATGTCTTCTCTCACATACGTGCACTCACACACACTCACACACATACAATGACACACACACTCATACAAACACAAACACATACTCACACACCACTCTTCCCCAATGCTACTGCGTTCAGGACACACAGGAGTTCCTGCGCTGCCTGATGGACCAGTTGCACGAGGAGCTGAAGGAGCCCCTGACAGACAGCGGTGCGGCCATCAGCGATTCCGGCTTGGAGGCGGGCGACAGCGGGACGGGCAGCCGGGACGGGGACCGCAGCCCCTCGGAGGACGACTTCCTGTCCTGCGACTCAGGCTCCAGCAGCGGGGAGGGGGGTGACGGCCGAGGGGCCGGCGAGGCGGAGCTGCTCATCCAGGACGAGTGTGTGGGAGTGCGGGCGGCAGCAGCGGCGGCTTGCAGCACCAACACCAACACGTCCATCGGCGGAGGGATCTCGGAGAAGGAGAGGCTGAAGGAGAAGAGGGTGTCGGGGTCACCGCTGCGCGGGGCGTCTCAGGATATGGATGAGGACGCAGATGTGGACACGGCCGCCCCTAACGAGGGGGCAGGAGACAGGGAGGCCGAAGAGACGGTGGCGTCCAACAACACTCCAAACCAGGCGCAAGCTAACAACAACATGGCAGGTTAGATATGGCCACAAACATGCAGGCATTAAGAAGTGCATAAAACAGTGACTCAGGACACATGAGGTCTACAGTCTAAAGATTAGTTGTAAGGAAAACATATAAATATAAACACATGCACAAACACACATGCACACATGCACACGTGTGTATGTACAACTAGACACGCATGCACAGACTCACAGCCACACTATCACTTTTTTATCATGGTGGATAACTATTAACTCCTGACGTGTGTAAAGCTTACTCAGCAGGATACAGTATGTCTGATTTGACTACAGCATGTCCCATTCTAACTATCTGTCCTCAGAGCCTGATAATGAGGCGTCCATGCACCACCCCCCCTCTCGGCCGTGCAGCCCTGTTCCCCCAGTGCAGGAGCTCCACCCCAAACTCTCCAGCAGCCCGCCCAGGTCCAGCCCCCTCAGGTCGGCCGGCCCCGCCTACTCCTTCAAGAAAGGTACGTAAGCGTGAAGTGACAGCTCATCAATCCTCACAGCCAGCCTGTATGTCAATCAAATGGCTGTCTCAGTTCCTCAGTTCACTAATGTCCTCTGGGAGGCTCTTAACTGAATTGAAAAGCACAAGGTTCTGACAGGTGCTTCTCTCAGTTACTTGTTTTGCTTTAGAGAGTTTCAGTTACATTTCCAGTTTCGTGAGTGACTTAAGCCAACAGTAACTGTAGTAACTGTAACTAGAAAACCCTTTAGAGAGTGCAGCCCTTCACCAAAGCATTCTGTATCTCCATACAACAATAAAGAATCCTTTCCAAACCAAGACAGTGATCCGGATCAGAATCACCACCAAAATCAGCCCATTTGCCTGAGATTTTCATGCAAATAAGAACTATTTATGTGAAGCTGCTAACTAACTTAATGTTCAATGTCCACAAAAACATACCTTTCTTGGTGTAGGTAACAATGACTGTAAAAAACATAGTTTAACATACTGTTCCAGTTTTTGAAAATAGCATAGTTGAGCAACATTATTATTGTACCTAACTAAATGTTAGTATTAACTAAATGTTAAACTAACTAAATGCTAAATGTTGACAAAAAACATACCTTCCTTGGTGTAGGTAACAATGACTGTAAAAACCATAGTTTAACATACTGTTCCAGTTTAAAAATAGCATAATTAAGCAACAGTATTATTGGGCATCACTTTTAAAGCAACTGTCAGTGGCCAGTGTGTGTTTAGACAATTATCCCATGGCATTTTGTGGAAATCACATGCTTAGCTATGCTTGTAGTGTCCAAAAGCAAGACATGCTGAATTTGTGACAACCAATCGGGGCAGTGAGCCACCAGGAGTCCCTCTTGTCACTGCCTGTAAACAGCCCTTGCTTCTGCTCCACAGCTCAGGTCATCATTGGCCCCAGGAAGAAGAAGCAGTCACGGTACCGCAGCGTCATCTCCGATATCTTCGACGGCTCGATCTTAAGTCTGGTTCAGTGTTTGACGTGCGACAGGGTGAGTGGATTTTTTTTTACTTTTCTTTTCTGCCAGCAGAGGGCAGCCAATCATTTCTTTCCATTTCAACTGTAATACAGATAAACTCATGTCCCTGAATTCTCTGCAAAGCTTTCCTGCACTGCTGTAGAATGATTCCTGTCTGAGTCATTTGTGTGTTGTACATAGGGGTGTGGTTGTACGACTACCTCTTCCATTTCCTGGGTATGCGATAAGTTGCCTGGTTATTGACCTCCATTTGCTGTCCATGACTGCCCAAAGTCACAGCACTTGTCTAGAAAGTGACCTCTGGGTCTGCATCCATTTACTTGAACACACTGATATAGGCTTATGTCTCATACCAACCACACTATTCAAAGGAACATCTTCTGACATTGCCATCCCTCAACACAACACGTTCCCAGTCCCTACAGTTCTTACAGGTCATTCTACAATGGTGGGGCAAGCTGCCAATTGCTACCAGAGCAGGATCATCCCTCTTTGTTTTTCAAGAGCTCCTGAAAATGTGTATATATCAAAAATGTTGATTTTTCAAACATTTTAATGTAGTGTTTCCCCCAAAATGTATTTATATGCCTACCTGCACCACTGCTGATTAGCAAGATCATGACATGTAATGTCTTCTTTATTTGTACATTGTGTAGGATGTACACCCAAAGGTTTATTTTTAAGTCTCTATCTGTCTATTTCTTAATTCAGAAGTTGCTTGAACTCACCATTTATGGGGTCACTTTCAAAATTTGACCACAGACCACCTAACATAGTTTGGTTAACAATGTTTCTTGATTCACAGTACTCTTGCTACAACAAAATGCTAGGGGAAACAATGCTTCCCAACTGAAAAACCCCAATCTCCCTACACACGACACCTTAACTCACCAGAGTGTGAAACTGAGAAAAATTACTTTAAAAATCTTCTGCTTGACTGTGTTTTTAGCATTACGCCAAAGACAACATCTTATTTTTCCAAAAAAACAACAAAATGGACTCATGATAGACCTTGGGTTTATTGTTACAAAAATTAAAGTTAAAAATTGAACTTTTGCCTTTAAAGGGCAGTGTAAGGTACTCCTCCTCCTATGAGTTTTGAAGAGCTCCACAGTTAGCACTTAATTTTAGGCCCCGCCGTGGTTCTTCAGTTTGAGTGTTGCTCCTGCCTCTCGAGTCTCTTTGGATATAAGCATCTGATAAGTGTATCAAAATCTATAGTACTGTAATGACGTAGATAAATGATACCAGGAATTGGGAAACCAAAATTACTAATGACTAGATGCTCAACATCTAAAAGTGTGTTGTGTAAAAAAAAAACGATGATGACGAGGCTGTTAGTAAGCAAGACTATCACTTTTTATGATCAATTTTGCTCCCAGGTTTCCACTACCGTGGAGACATTTCAGGACTTGTCCTTGCCGATTCCCGGGAAAGAGGATCTAGCCAAGTTGCACTCATCCATCCACCAGAACGCCCCGGCCAAGACGGGCGTGTGCACAGACAGCTATGCCACCCAGGGCTGGATAGCCTTCATTATGGACTCCATACGCAAGTCAGTACATTCACACACACACACACACACACACACACACACACACACACACACACACACACACACACGCATTGATGCAAACCCATGTATTTACAAACACAGTCACACACACAGACACACACACACACACACACACACACGCATTGATGCACACCCATGCATTTACAAACACAGACACACTCACACACACACACACACACACAAGCATTGATGCACACCCATGCATTTACAAACACAGTCACACACACACACACACACACCTACTGTACCTGCAGACACACAGTGATTGCAGCTGCTACATTCTCAGTCCAGTCCACCCCTGCTTGTGTTCATCTCTGTCTTTACTCTGTGGTCTCCTGCAGGTTCGTGGTCTCATGCATCCCCAGCTGGTTTTGGGGACCCATGGTGACCCTGGAGGACTGCCTCGCTGCCTTCTTCGCCGCAGACGAACTGAAAGGTGTGAACAGAGGAAAAAATACACACAAACATACAAAACCAAGAATGCAGGAAGCAAAAGATATGGTAGCAGGTAGAGACAGTACTGCAGGGGATCAGGCAGGACAGCTTCAGAGACTATTATTAGTCTGAGACAGGACACCCACACAGCAGCACCAGCACTGGCACAGCATAGCATCACATGCAGAGAGTCTAGAGGCAACTAAATGTAAAGGAGTGTAGAATTTGGAGGAAAGACTGCTTGAAGAAAAGATTTAACTCTTAATTGCAGAAAGACAGGTATTTAGGTATTTCATTTGCAATATACTGTAGTTTTTAAAGCCAAATTTCGCTTTATATGCCTACTGAGAATGAGAAACTCAGTACCTCTGATTGGTGAGTTTTAACTGTCTGTAACACAAGGAGGATAACATAAACATAAATAAAGGTGACAAGGTCATAAAGGTGACAAGACCACTGGGATAGCGTAACAAGTTCATGATTTACTGCAGCCTTTGCGTGATTAGTTAGTTAATTGCATGATTTGAATTCCAATATCGATTTAAAATCAATTAGTTCTGCAGCCATAGAAAGCACAGATTGTGACCAACATGTAATTGAATGACAGAAAATAAGGTCTTCTGACATACACATGAAACCATTAAGTTCTGAAGAGTTGCAGGCCAATATAACACAACAGTAACTGATGATTTGCATATTTTCTTCTCTGCAGGTGATAACATGTACAGCTGTGAGAGATGTAAAAAGTAAGCACCCGGTGCCTCTTATGCAAGCTTCATAGGCTTATAGTTGACTGTGGATTGGTAGACATCAGTTTGACTACAGTCCAAGGTGAGAGTTCATCTGCTCTGTTTTTTATTAAGAAGTGTTGATGTGTTTCCACACCTTTAGGTTGAGGAATGGAATAAAATACTGCAAAGTACTCAGACTACCTGAGGTAAGACAGTATTCATCCAAATCACACAGTTTTGTTTGTGTGTTGAGGCAGTTGAGTTTGATTTCGGGTGAAATTCAATGCTGTCCTGCGGTTGTGTGTGTATGTGTGTGTGTGGCCCTCTCTGTTTTCAGATTCTCTGTATTCACCTGAAGCGCTTTAGACATGAGGTCATGTACTCCTTCAAGATAAACAGCCACGTGTCGTTTCCATTGGAGGGCCTCGACCTCCGACCTTTCCTGGCCAAAGAGAGCACCTCTCAGATCACAACCTACGACCTCCTGTCCGTCATCTGTCACCACGGCACAGCAGGCAGTGAGTAAGATGCATTTGGATGCCAGATTGTGACCCGGTCTAGGTCAGCTGACTCAAATGGACCTAAAAGGCATCGCTGTAGGGAGATCCTTTGAGTCTGACAGCTTCAGACCTCTCGCATAAAACCGCACCATCATCTTTGCCGATTTTATGTAACACTTACAGACATTACAACCTTCAAAAAGAAAAGAGCTATTTCTAGAGGAAAAATCCCCCCAAACACAATTTTACTACTTTACTTAGATATTGTAATATACATGAATAAAACATGGGACTTCTTTAACCCACCGTGGGCAGTGGTGAAGTCGCATAAGATGCATATAGTAACATACAGCAAATAACACTTTTACTCATGCATTTTCTTGCTTACTCTAGATTCCGGAATACTTAATCTAGTTTGCTGGCATTAGGGAGCCACTATTTACTAATAAGCAGGGAATCTTCTGGAACTTCCAGGAGACTTGAAATATCCCCACTACTCAAGTCCTCTCTGTCTTTTTTAACCGCACCCATATTTTTTTTCCCCCTTGTCGCCATCTGATTTCTGCTTCTCTTTCCTCTCTCCCTCGCTTGTTTTCTCAGGTGGCCACTACATAGCCTACTGTCAGAATGTGATCAATGGGAAGTGGTATGAGTTTGATGACCAGTATGTGACAGAGGTGCACGAAACGGTGGTGCAGAACGCAGAGGCCTACGTCCTGTTCTACAGGTGAGATATGGACCATTATAAACCATTATAAATGTGCACAAGCCACAGTAACTTGCTCTGTCAGTTATCAGATACACACACATTTTTCCACTCTTTCTGTCATTCTCATTCATTTCCCATCTCTTCTTTTCTTTTGCCACCATTTCATCTCTTCTATACCTCTTGTCTTTATCACCCATTTTCTTCCTGTCTCCCCTGCTAACTGTGTTGTTCTCGTTCTTTTTTCTTTTTTTCTCTCTATCTCTTTTCCTGCCATTGTCATTCTTCCCCTCTCTTTACATACCACACCTTCTCTTCTCTTCCCATTACATTTTGCATTTCCCCTCTCCAATTTACTTTATTGTTTTTACCCCCCCTTCTCTCTCTCTCGCTCTCTCCCCCCCCCCTCTGTCTCTCTCTCTGTCTCTCTCTCTCTCTCTCTCTCTCTCTCTGCCTGTGGTTCTGTGCGATGATGTGTCTCAGGAAGAGCAGTGAGGAGTCGGTGCGTGAGCGTCAGAAGGTGGTTGCGCTGGCCAGCCTGAAGGAGCCCAGCCTGCTGCAGTTCTACATCTCCAGGGAGTGGCTCAACAAGTTCAACACCTTCACCGAGCCCGGCCCCATCAGCAACCACACCGTCCTCTGTCAGCACGGAGGTCAGGAGGACACACTAAAACACTCCAAAACACACACACATAAATACTCAAACACACACACCCACTCACACATACACACATGCTCACACACATACACACACAGGCAGACACGGCTAGGATAACATCTGGTTTGTATAGGATTGGGAAACTGTGAGGTGCCTGACTCAACCTGATAAGGGGCCAGAGTCCCGTTATTTCATATAAACAGACACTATGCACGGATATGCATTGCATAAATCACAGAAGCACACACACACATTCATACAGTACACCCCACACACTTCTTATGTGTTGACATTTACTTCTGATAGACCATAAAGAGTTAATTTATTAGCAGTCTGAGCTTGCTTTAAAGTTGTCAACTTCAGGTCAGCCAGTGGTCTGTGTTTTGTCTTGTTGACTCGGTGTAGTACACACACATAATACAATTTCAGTGATTCAGGGCTATATATCCTCACATACTTGTGTAGATGAGAAGATAACACGATACAACACACACTCAGATTGCAGAAGCACAAACTTCACCAGTTTTTTTTCTGGTCGACCATATAAGGTTTCCTTATCAGCACTCTGAGTGTGCTGTAAATGTGTCCAGTTCATGTCCAAAGGAGGTCTGTGTTTTGTCTTTTTGACCCAATGTAATGTCACGCGTATAGTACATTGCACTGATTCTGACTGTATCCTTACTAATGTATGCTTAACTTCCCATCTACACATACCTGTGGTATCACTGCATGCTTATTCAGGGTATTATGTTTTGCAGGAATTCCTCCCACAAAGTACCACTACATCGATGACCTGGTGGTGATCCTGCCACAGAATGTATGGGAGTACCTCTACAACAGGTGAAACATGTTTGGCCTTAAGAAAGAGCATAGTTGGTGGGGGTTTTTGGCAGAGACTATGAATATTTTTCTGATTGTGAAGACATGCTGTCTTATCCACATACCCGAAGGATGATTAGAGGTTACAGTTACAGTACCGTACTCTGTCTGTCTCTCTCTCTCTCTCTCTCTCTCTCTCTCTCTCTCTCTGTCTCTTTATGTCTCTGTCTCTGTCTCTCTCTCTCTCTCTTTCTCCCTCTCTCTCTCTCTCTCTGTCTCTCTCTCTCTCTCTGTCGGTCTCTGTCTCTCTCTCTCTCCTTTTCCCTCTCTCTCTCTCCCTGTCTCTCTCTCTGTCTCTTTCTATGTCTGTCTCTCCCTCCCTCTCTCTCTCAGTTTTGGTGGTGGGCCTGCAGTGAACCACCTGTACATGTGTACTATCTGTCAAGTGGAGATCGAGGCTCTTGCCAAACGCAGGAAGATGGAGATCGATACTTTCATCAAGGTAGCCATGCAAGATACGCACAACATTAACTCTGTCTGCCTTTTCCCCTAGTGTTTATCACAGATTTTTAAATTACTTTTATTGTAATAAATACGAAGTAACATTTTATCATAATATTATGTTATCAAAGGTTAACACATTATTATGTCATTATTGTCTCAACCTAGTATGCTTTTTAGTATGTAATGGCTTTTTCCTTTGTTTAACTTAAGGCAACTCAGTCTTTTTGACAAGGAATTTGTCAAGCACTTGAACCACTTGATAATGATCTATGCGAGTGCTTTAAGGCAGAAGTAGATGAGCTTTATCACTGCATCTTTAATGGGGTACACTAGGCTGATGGCGGCGATCCTGAAACACATTAGGACAACATTTGAGCTCAGCAAGCTAAACCAGATGTTCGTTAGAACACAACCCAGCCACTCTACTCAGTTCTGAACACGGCCTGGTATGCTATCACGTCCTGCTGCTTTAAAGAGCATGTTCTTTGAGCTGGTTCCTTTGCCCTCCCTCCCTGGTCGTCTGGCAGAGGGGGTTGTTTTTCCTCTACAGCTGGGTGTTCCTGGCCCTCAAAGCTGGCAAAGAAACATGCTTGCAGGAGCCTGATAGAGATGCATCAGTCTCTCGACTACATGAAATGTTCACTAATGCTCCATGCTACCAGACAGTCTGTTGCTTGTTCCTGTCAGCGCCACGTCATCCTCCGCTCCTGGGGTTTTCACCACTTTGTGAAACTTCAGCTACAAGCCATGGTCATTGGTTGGCACTCACGCTGACAGATTTAATGACTGCTCAAAAAGAAGATAATCACTTCGCTATCCTACCTCCCTTCCTCTCTCTCTTCCTCCCTCTCTCTCTCTCTCTCTCTCTCTGTCTCTCTCTCTCTGTCTCTCTTCCTCTCTCTCTTCCTCTCTCTCTTCCTCCCTTTCTCTCTGTCTCTCTCTCTCTCTTTCCACTGTCTTTTTTCCCTCCTTTCTCAACAGCTAAATAAAGAGTTCCAGGCAGAGGAAGCACCAACAGTCATTCTGTGCATCAGCATGCAGTGGTTCCGAGAATGGGAGAGCTTCGTCAAGGGGAAAGATAACGGTACACACACATACACTGTCACACACACACACTGTAAGCACTCAATCCCTAGAGAGGTCTAACGTTAATTTACACTTAGCAGACGCTTTTATCCTTACAAAAAGAGGACATAATAAGCTAACAGAGGTGTAGAGGAACACAGAATAAACAGACCACCCACATACACACAAGGAGATACATGTACCTTAAGTAAGTTTGCCAGAACAGGGACACTACAGACACACACACACACACCCTACACACGCAGACTAATACAAGCACGAAGCACCTAGGTCGAAAAAGCAGGGTCTTTACAATCTTTTTTAAGGTCGAGAGGGATGCTCTTGCTGCTCTTGTAGGTTGTTCCACCATTGAAGGACAACGACAGAGAAAAGTTTAGAGTGACCTTGCCTTGTGTGAGGAGAGGATACGGCCAGACAGTTCGTATTAGAGGATTGCAACACTCTGGATGGGACGTGAGCCCTTAGTATGACCTTGAGATAGGCAGGGGCAGATCCTGGTGTGACTTTGTAGGCTAGAGTCAAAGCCTTGAGACGGTTGAATTCTTTCAGCCACCAGGGGCCAATGCAGGTTGCTGAAGAGTGGAGTGACGTGCCCTTTTGGGTTGATTAAAAAAACAGAGACATGCTGCTGCATTCTGGACCATTTGCAATGGTTTGATTGCACAAGCACGTAGGCCGGCCAGGAGGGAGTTGCAGTAACAGTAGTCTTAACAGATGACTAATCATCCAGCTGGTTAACACACTTCAGTAGAAATGATCAATCATCAGTTAACAGGAAGTAACCAGTCAGCTAAACCAATAGTAATATTTTTTGTTCGCCACCCCCAGCCCCACACAAAGGCTCTCTTACAAGGATACAAGGATATTTTATTGTCACATGCATAGACATACTGGGTAGAGTAAGACATGCAGTGAAGCTGCTGTGAGCAGTGAAACTGAAACATCTGTATTCTCTGTCTCTCGTTCACCCTCTCCCTGTTTTCCCTCCTCTCTCACAAACAAAAACACACACACACACACATAATCACTTAAACATCTGTATTTGCTCTCTCTTATTCTCCCTCTCTCTGTTTCTTTCCTTCTCTCTCACACACAGAAACACACACACACACACACACACAATCACACTTAAACAGACATATTCACACAAACACGCTCGTGCACACTGATACACACACACACACACACACACACACACACATAATCACATACACACACAGCGTATTCCTCACATGCATTATGTGCATGGATGCATGCATGAGAGGTCTGTTATTGTGCATTAGTCTAACTGTACCTGTGCGCTGTCTCGCACAGAGCCCCCAGGCCCAATCGACAACAGCAAGATTGC
>CM059273.1:17188000-17208000 GCA_030347295.1 Setipinna tenuifilis
AGTATTTGGGAGGTGGGAGCGTGGATGTAGACCTCCATACTAATAACTTCCTGTGAGGGGTCAGAAAACCTTGGAACATCTGGTGTAGCAATTAGAGCACATTCTCTCTCTCTCTCTCTCTCTCTCTCTCTTTCCCTCTCTTTTCCTCTCTCTCTTTTTCTGTCTCTGTCTTTCACACGCACACATTCATACTCTGAAATGACTCAACAGCTGTTAATGACCGGACTTTCTCACAGACAACTTTTCCTCTGTGATGCTAGCATGTCCCACCAAAAACTCCTCCTCTGTGTATTTCCTGTAAGCGGCTGACGTCAAACTCCCTATCCTCCATGATTATCCTTCAGATATCCGCTTACACGGTCAGAGACCTCCCGCGGTTCAGATCGGAAAACCTGGATCCACTTTATTGCTTTTCTGTACTCCTACCTAAAATACCCTACCGGCACTCAAGTTAGTCTCACTCCCATCCACAGCAACCAGGAGAATAGTTCTTGTGTGTGTGTGTGTGTGTGTGTGTGTGTGTGTGTGTGTGTGTGTGTATGCACGTGCATGCGTGTGTGTGCCTGTGCGTGTGTGTAATTGCTGCAATTAAGACTCATTATTTTTCTACTGTATTTACTCCATTGATGTAATAACTTCGCTCTTCATGATTGTTTTTTCACAGACACGTCGAGGCATGTGCCCCCCCGACCCTGACACCACCATCACCGCCTCCAGCTCAACCCTTCTCCAACGAGCCCCCACCCCACCCCCCCAACCCGCCATCACTGAAGTGTTCCTTCCACAGCATCGTTGGAGTGCCCATTCTCTCTGGGAGGGAGGGGGGAGCTCTCTCACGCGCGCAAGAGGAGCGGCAAGCGTGCTAGCTAAATTATTCCTAGCTTAGACGACAAGTGTGTTGTTTAATAGACAAATACATGAAAGATAACAAGGAGCACTTTTGATAACCACACACTCTCGAGAGACAAGACGGAGACAGAGAGGGAGAGGGATTATTATAGGGGTGAGAAACTTTCACACACCAAGAGCAATTCACTGAAAGGAGCTCGTTGGAAAAGGAAATTCACAAAGGCAAAGACACCTCAGTGTGCACAACACATACGCACAGCACAAACACTTTCTCTTACACACACACTCACATTTCCTTTCTCTGTCTCTCACACACACACACACACACTTTCTCTTACACACGCACACATTTACTTTCTCTCTCACACACACACACTTTCTCTTACACACACACACTCACACTTTCTCTTACACACTCTCTCTCTCACACACACACACACATACACACACACAGACACACACACACACATATAAAAACTTCTCCTGGGTTGGAAGAGTCTTGCTGGGCCTCTGCGTGCCGTGGTGGGGCCCTTCAGGGGGTCGATGATGTAAGTGATACAGCTGCTGCCTGTTGACTCCGCTGTTCCATACTTTAGCCTCATCCCCCATCTTCTCTGCCCCCCCCCTTTTTTGACCTAAAGCATGTCCGTCTAAAGCTAGCCCGAGCCCAATGGCAACGCTTCACCTCGCGTATTTATTTTGCCTGGCAATGCACAAGGGCTCCAGCCCGTAAAATGGCAACGGACAGAAAGGTGTTTTTAAAAGCAAAGCCATGTTGAGATTCTGATGTCTGACCCCAGAGTGATTTTTTGTTTTTCTAAATTGTAAATAGAACAGAATTTAATATAATAAATAAAAAGCCAAGGTTCATTCATAATCTGAATTTTAACAGGATGTTATGCAAGAGCAATTGTCTTACATGGAAGATAGATTGTGTCACAGGCCAAGATAGGACTGTGAATACAACAGAATTTAATATGAAAAAAGTCAAGGTTTATTCATAGTCTGACTTTTAACAGGATGTTATGCAAGAGCAGTCGTCTTACATGGAAGATGCACAAGTGCAGAGTGTACTAGTCTACCCATGCATTTCCTGGCTTCTGTTTTAAGTGAAGTTTTTTTTATGGAAACCCCAGAACACGTAAGAACATCGTAAGACCGATGATCAAAACCATGAGCGTCAGCACTGGGGACGGTATAGACAAGATCAGACTGGTATGGGGGTGACTCAGGTTAACTTGTAGTTTGATTGTCTCTCTCTCTCTGCCAACGTTGGACACACCTCACAAAGCCAACAACTCCCCCCCCCCACTCCCCACCCCCCAGACTCAACCAAAATAGAAAGCTAAAAAGCCTCGCTCACTGCAAGCTCTGAAACCAATGTTGAAGATTGTTGCCATGGTGCTGCCTGGCATCTTGTTGAGTTCACCAAAGAAAAAAGTTCCAACATCTGGTATTGATTTTCAAACTGGCCTCATTTGTTTGTTTCTTTGTTTGTTTGTTTTTTAATGTTTCAATCACAAAAAAAAACTGGGCACGTGCAATTTTGGTTGGTAGATAATATGTATGACTGACGAAGAGTGTGACACTAAATTCTAGTTATTAAAGAGCTTAGATTGATCTTTGTTAAACTTACTGAGTGTACCTCTATCTGTGAACATGACTTACACATGACACAGCCGTTACATTACAAATTCATGTAAAGACTTGACCTAGTGAAATAATAAATATTGTAAAACAGTGTCATTGGTTTAAGTCCAGATGATAACAGTTTTAATGCCGGCATATTGCAGTCAAGGTCGCTTTTTTGAGTGTCTGTTATTGTCTGTTTAACTGTATTGAAATGGAGAGTGAATAAAGCCTGTTCTTTCATCTCTCTTTCTTCTCTGGGTGGTCAGACTTGGTGCTTTTTCAGCACAGAATTGTGTTCTTTTGTCTTTTTAATATGACTTTGTTTTGTTTTGGAATAGCAGCTTACTCTTATCCCAGCCCCTGTAACACATGATTTATGTCTAAAAGAAGATTATCTAGGTTGGCACCTACATCACATTTTTCCCTCGGAACTGTTGGAGGAAGCCCATGTGCAACATTGCTATGACTCTGGAAAGCCTCCCAATCATCTGTCTCAACCCCCCACCCCATCCAGCCTGACCCAACCTCCACTCCCCTGCTCCACCACACACACGTGCGCGCGCACACACACACACACACACACACATTTTAAAGCACTACAAACCTGCTGATCTCATAACATTCCTTCTCCCAAATCACAACAGTCTCTTCAAAACAGAGAGGTGAAGACATAGACCTTCACAAATGCGAAAAGACAACAGAGATTCTGTTTCCACTAATAAACTAGCTTAATAGAATAATGGATATTCCCACAGTGGCTCTCAAAAGAGCAAAAGCCCATCACCCCCGCATCTCTATTAATTTGATTGACATGGCCTAATGTCTGGGGCTTGTGATGGTGCACGTCTTCAGCCCGGAATCAATGTGCCATTGTAAGGACCAGTGTTACACATTGATTACACACAACCACACAACAAGGCCACTGACCTGTGTTGCATGCTGGGAAAGCCAGCTGTGCTCTCCACTCTGTAATCATTCATCTCGTGCTGCCGCCCCACCCCCCTGTTCACCACCTCCACTGCTGCACACGCACACACACACATATATATATATACGAACACACACACTACCCCTGTCCCCAGTAGCATAGCTAAAAGGGTGTGCGTGAGCATATATGTGTGTGCATGTGTGGTTGTGTTCACACTGTGTGTCTGTCACCTGGTATTGTGTGTGTAAGAGAGAGAGAGAGTGAAAGAAAGAAAGGGAGAGAGGGAGCACAGGAAAAAAAATCTAGATGTGGTGGTGATGTCATTTTGAGTCCCCTGTCCTCCACTAGCAGGCTACGCAGAGAGAACAGCAGCGAAGAGGAGAGAGGAGAGGGAAGAGAAGGGAGGGAGACACTGTGAAGGTTGCAGAGGAAGACGTGTTCTAAAAAGGTAGGACCTCTCCTGATTCTGCACAGCAAGTTTTCACCATCACTCAGCTCTTTTTCTTTTTATCATATGCTGCATGTTCTTTTTTTTCTCCCTTTTTTTAAATCTGAGACATCTGGCTCTCCCACCACTGAGTGAATTTGCTGGCTCTGTGCACCCAATCAAAACATTAGCATGTATGCTGCTAGCAGGCTGCTGCATGCTTTGGTACAGACCTGCAGCTACACTTTGCATGAACCCATTTTCAACCCCTGAAGGGATTAATAATAATCTTTTGTGTTCACCAAAGTGTCGGTGCAAATAATGATGGAAAAAAAAAGCATGTTATCACCAGTCAGAATGAAAAATATCACAAGTCATACCCAGCAGATGTTATAATGTCTTGATTCCATACCTGTGCAATAAGGGCATAGTTATGTCATGTCATAGAGGTTCTAGATATAATGTAGATTATATGTAGGATTAAAATTAAGAGTTTTTGTAGAGGTTTGCATTTAAGATCATCTCAGCCCAAGAGCAAGATATGACAGTTCTATTTATAAAAATGTCTTACCCCTAAAATCCATGTTTGAACATGTTATGGAGGAGGAGGAGGAGGAGGGAGAATCTCCAAAGAATGACCTCTTGTTGGTGAGGCTTTATAACTGCGGGCTGTTTTGGCTGGGTGGGGCACACCACCGCCTCCGCCACCACCACCGGCAGCATCCTCTCCTGTACGGAGTTTAACATGCAAATGAGGCC
The DNA here is from genome assembly GCA_030347295.1 of Setipinna tenuifilis. Classification (NCBI taxonomy): domain Eukaryota; kingdom Metazoa; phylum Chordata; class Actinopteri; order Clupeiformes; family Engraulidae; genus Setipinna; species Setipinna tenuifilis. The sequence continues at coordinate 17,192,596 of CM059273.1, forward strand.
CGTTTGGGAAAAACAAAAGCAGGGCTTGGGAGTCGGGACACAACACTGTGGTGCGTAGGGAATAACAGAAGTGTTGTGTCAACGTATGTGGGGGCAAGGTGAGCCCCGTTCCCATTGTGTCTACAGGGGTGGGTGTCTCCCCCCCCCCCACAGCCTGGCAGGATGGCTGGCTGACTGGCTGGGGCTATTCGGCCTCTTCACAATGAATCTTTCATAGGAGTCATTAGTGATGCCTCGCTAGCTCTGACATTTCCTCACAGAAACAAACCAGCTGAAGTACATGGCCGCAAAGGGGATTGCTGTTCCAACAAGAGATTGCATGTGCAGGTGCTATGTTTAGGCAGGCCAGTGATTTTGGTCCTGCTGTCTTTTTTTTCTCCCTAAAACAGGACAAAGCAGTTTTAACTGACCTTTTTAAAAGCTATAAGTTGGAAATGTAGTAGATGTGATGAAATTTGATGTGATAATAAATGCATGTTTGTGTGTTGCTTGAAAAAAAATCTGTATGTATCATTCATGGAGTGAAATGCCTTCTTATGGGTCATTTTAATGCCTAATCTTTCTTCATGTCTGGGAAAGAGCCAGTGCAATATACCAAAGCTACATTGTCAAAGCAGTTGGTAATATTACTTTGCAAAACATGTCAGCAAGCTGTCCACATTTTTACAGCATCTGTCCCTTTTTTCTATCCTCACGATCCTGTGAAATCAAGCAACTTATATTTTACAGCATTCTAAAATGATTCCTGCCTGCCAGGTATACAAGGTACTCTGGACTATGGCCAAGCCATATGCCGTGTTCCATATTCCAAGCAAATTCTACATGACACAAAGATGATAGCTACTTACACTTAAACTTGTATTATGCCTATAACGTGTCTGCGTACCATATTTTACCATGTAGGCAATTGCAATATCAGTATTTACTAAAAACAATTACAAACCAACAAATTCTTAATAATATCACATTTGCATTACGGAGCCTCATTATAAACTATCGATCACACAAAGCCCTGCAAGAGTGTCCAGTTGACACAAATGTGTGAGGTCAAACCACACAGCAGACTAGGGGTCAGGGGTCAGGGGTCAGAGGTCAGCCTTCACCGGAGACATGAAGTTTTACATCTCTTTCATTTTCATTTTCCAGACAGAAACAGCACCTGAGGCACAACACCGGATGTCCCCTAAGAAGCTCTGTCCTTCCAGCTCCGCCAACACATCAGGACTTTGCCTGGAAATACAACTCAGAGGGACAAACATACACACAGAGACAGCAGGCAGAGAGAACACACCACACCACACCACCTAGCACCTACAGTTTAGCTTTGCATTTGGATGACTCACCCATAACAATTCCACACAATATACATGATACAGTGATGGTGTGTGTGTGTGTTTTTGAGCATATGGGACAAAACTGTTCCTCCTCACAATAGTGACTGCTAAGTGTGTGGCAGTGGAACTGTGTGAACTGAGAGTGGGAGATTACTGTGTGTGTGTGTGCATGTGTGTGTGAGAGAGAGAGAGAGAGAGAGAGAAAGAGAGAGAGACAGAAAGAAAGAGACGTGTTTTGATCCACAAAGACTCAAAGGAAGGTAGTGGAGGGGCTGGAGGAGGATCCATGTTTTCGCGTGATCACCAGCAGTGGAGATGAGGTAAATATTTACCTCACGCCCGTCTGCGGTCTGAATCAGCACTGGGAGCCGTGGCGTGCACCCCCACAGCTGAACCCCTGAACTCTGCACTCTACGCCAACTCTCTCCTCTCCGCTGGCCTCGGGCACTGGATCTGAGCGAGACGGCTGCCTGCTGCCACAATAATCGCGCCTGCCTGCCTGCCTGCCTGCCTGCCTGCCTGACAGACATTTTTCCATTCTTCATCTTCCCGCTCACACTTTCTCTCTCTCTCTCTCTCTCTTTTTTTTGTTTAACTTCTCCACTGTTCCTTCATTCAGTTATTCATCTCTAGAACTTCTGGGCGGAAAGCCATCATAGCAGTAGACCTCTAATTCATACACCAGCCCGACGAAGACAACCACACTGTCACTTTTCACCAGTCACTCTGTCCCAGACTTTCACCTGTGTATGTGTAATGGCTGTGTGAGTGTGTATGTGTATGAGTGTATAAGTATGCATGTACAGTATGTGTGAGTTAGATCATCGGGGGACGTTCACTGCTTCAGTGTCTGTGCTGAGTCAGTGATAAGTGTCGTTTTGTTTGTCTAAACACTGACTGTGCTGTTGCTGCTATGACGCCTCAGACATGCTTCTAGTTGCCTACCAGGAAGATGTTGGCAGATGTGCCAAAAAACACTCAGATCCAGATCCAGATCCAAGATGTCTGTAAGCACTTATCTGCCGCAACCAGCAAACACACCAGGAGCTCTGTGTGTGTATGTTGAAGTGTGTCTAATGTGTGTCTAGGAAAGCATATCAAGAACATCAGTGTGCGTGAGAGAGTGGGATTGTGTGTGTGTGCGTGTGTGTGTGTGTATGTGTGTATGAAAAAGAGAGACCAACAACATGGGCTGTGCAATTTGCACTCAGCTGGTCAACGCGTTGAGCGGCTTCACGTGGTTGTTGGGTGGCCGGGGTCGTAGCACCACCAGCAGCGGCGGCAGCAGCAGGACAGCCTTCCCTGAGGTCCCACCACAGGAGTACCACAGGCTGTCCGGCCTGCACTACACCTCCTCCTTCTCAGACGCGGAGGACTGCTGCGACGACGTCACCTCCATCAGCACCTCCTCCTCCTCCGACTACCTAGAGACTGAATACCTGGACGATGTGGTGGACAGCTGATGCAATGGATGCCAGCTAGCACAGCTCGGCGTAGAACATTATTTAAAAAAAAACTGCCTCCTGACACCTCAAAAGGACATGCTACTGACTGAGCTAATAGCCTGGCTTTTGGCACACTTGGTAGAGCATCTGTCTCTTAAATGGAAGTTATTGTAAGGTCGCAGGTTCGAACCAGGGGCTGAACTGCGCAGGAAGACCTCAGTTATACTGACACATGGGCATCTGAGAAGCTGCTGCTGTTTTATTGTTGTTATTGTGTCACTACAGGCTGTTACGCCTATACTGCACCAAAGCTTACCTCCTCCATTCAGTTGCTTGTTATCTGCATCCTCTGCACTTCACTTGATTAAATGATGAAGATGAGGATTGTGACTGGTTCTTCTGGGATGTGTGCAGCTAGTCTGCTAGTCAAACACAGAAAAAAAGGGAGAACACACTTAAAGGCTGACCTCTAAGTCCACTGAGAATGGGCAAAGGCTGGAACATTTTTTCTTTAGTCATTTTGTCCTAAGACCATGTAAATGTGTCCCAGTTGTTTTTTTATACAAAACTACACAAATGTCAGCCTTTGAATGTTGTCTCCCATTTTCCATGTTCTTGATAGCATTCATGCAGGTTGGGATGCAGGGTCGCAGGTTTGGGTTTCTGTTCGTCATCAATGCCCTGTTCTGTTGCATCAATTGCCCTGTCCCTGCTAAAGAGAAATACCCAGTACAGTGCTGCTGTGTGTTCACAGTGTAGTGTGTTCTAGGTGGTGATCTACATTTGCTTTTTACAGAACAAAATGTATGGAATTCAACCTAAAATTATCCCCTTTGGTGATATTGTTTGTACTGGAGGCATTCCCTTAATTTAACATGTTGTGTTGCAATTCGTAATTTGATAATAGAGCAGGCCCATTATTTTAAATGTATACTTTGTTTAATTGGGGGACTGTCATTGTCCAAAAAACTGTGCTTGCCACGCATACAGAGGACAACCTTTCATCTGCTGAGAGCAGACTCACGGAATTTCTCACCTGGTCCATACTCCAAATAACTGAAAGATTAAGTTTTTAGTTCTGAGTGTGGACTGCCCATGACATGATCCAACGCATTTCACCTACAAAGGAAAAGGCGGCACCGCATAGCGTGCACTGGAGATACCCTCCACCTGAATATGGTCTATTAGGAATTCCAAATGTTCCCCGCCTGAAGGCACACACCATAGACTGTAGACACACACACACACTCACACGCGCGCACACACACTTTCACTACCCGCGATTTTTCTATTGAGGCGTCATGATTTATCATGATATTGGGCACGTGCCCAGAAAAAAGTCCACATTACTCAACACGAGCAAGCCCCTTTCCAACAGCCTCTGAAATCCGTAACGCAGATCGCCGGATGGAAAGTTTTCGGGAGACGTTGCTAGCCACGCATATAAAAACCGCCTGCTTTACAATTCGTCATCATTTCAAGTCCAGCACTCAGCGAACATGTTACGGAACGAAGTTTTCGCGTGTTTTGTTTTCTACAGCACGATGCTAATTTTAAAGATGTACACTCTGGCGGTTGTAACTGGACAAGTACGACTGCGGAAAAAGGTAAGAGGAAGATGTTGTTCAAACTGCCCTAAAATTGCATGTTTTTTAACTAGCCTACAGTTACATAACTGTAGTTTGCTTTATTATTATTATGTATGCTTTCTAATAATAATAATTATTATTATTATATTAATGATAATAATAATAATATAATTACTATTATATTCGTATGCTTTATTATCATTAATAGTATTATTATTATTATTACTACTACTACTACTACGACTACATCTTTTTGAAAAGGTGAAATTATTTTGGTCACTGGGTTGCATGAAAGAAAACGGTAAGCTTATTTTCCCCTCTCTTCTTGACAGGCTTTCGCCAACCCAGAGGACGCTCTGAGACATGGAGGAATACAATATTACCGGGATGACCCATACGTGGAACGCTGTATGAGGTACGCCCACAGCAACAAATGTTGCAAAACTGTAATAGTGCAACTTTTTAGAATGTGTTTCCTTTTTGTTTTGACTAACGTTGGGATTTCGCATTCTTGCGGATTGCATCTGCAGAACTCACCTGTATGTTTGTTCTCCGAAGAGTGCTGTCCTTGTGTTGTTGTGGCGTGTAGAAAAATGATCTAAAAAGCCATGTTGGGATACACAGCCATAAATTTCCCTAGCACTCCATACACTCTCTCAGAAAGACACTCAGAAACGTAAACATGGAAGACTTCCCACTGGCTTGGCAGACACGCAAAATAAACACTGATAGTCATTTGTTTTGTGCTAGCCTGAGTTCTTGCTTCAAACTACCTCTTCAGGTTAGTCTTTTTCCCTTGACCCTTTCCCGGAGAACCCTTTTATCATGGCAGGATGAATGTGTGTGTGCACCTGAGACAAGGTTCCATGTATCTTGTGGGTCCAATCCATGCACTGTTGTGTAAATCTGTGGGTCTGTACATGTTGTAGTGTATTTGCATCTGCATACATACATGCATGTAAGGGTGCAGTCCCTGGTTAACATAATAGTAGTGTTTTGCTCCTGAGAGGAGTGGTCTCTTAAGGTTATTGTAGGTGTTGCCAGGACCAGTGGAGGTCATTGACCAGAGGTGTTTGTGTTCTCTCACCTCCCATCCGGTCAGGGGAAAAAGTCTGGGCAACGTAACCACAACTGCCCCCTTCCTGCTTTCCAAGCAGAAGTGCAGAGGAAAGCAGACTCAGTATTGACTGTTTATGGTTGGCTTTGACTTTGTGATAACGGGCGTCGGTCCACCCCTTTCCCAAAGCAGACACTACAAGACACATTACAGCTGTCAGGTTTGAATAGAGAAGTGTCTTGGCGTAGCAGCAAACTATAACCTAATTGAATGTGGCAGCAGCATGTACATCATGTCAGCATGTCTAAATCCTATTTCCATGCATAGAGTTTATGAAATGCCTCCAGGGAGAAATTTTTCTGACTAATGTGAAATCGCAGAGGCAAAGTTCACTTTTAGTATATTTACCAGTTTGATCGACCAGTTTATTTGTGGTCTGTGTGGAGGGGCACTGCATACTGTACATAAGAGCGTTATCATATGGAATGTTTAGCGTACGGCACAGAGGACAGACAGATATAAAGATAGGGTAGGCTGGCTGCACAAAAACAGATAAGCACGACCCAGAGAAAGTGAGGAACCGAGAGTGGAAGTTTCAACATGAGCGGGCTCGTTCACAGCCACAGGAAGCAGGGTAGGTTGGGCAATGTGAGCGTACATGGTGATGAGGCTGTCCCATTAAACAGGCAAAAACACTTTTGCATGAGGTCAGAATTCCACCACTGTTCCTGAGTCAGTGGAGATCCTTCATCACGCTTACGCATGGCCACGTATGCTTCATGCAGTGTGTGTGTGTGTGCGTGTGTGTGTGTGTGTGTGTGCTGTGAATCTGGTGCATGGTTCTCCATGGTACTGCGTTTTTAACGGGTCTCTGGCCCCTGTTCAGGTTGAGTCAGGCACCCCACAATTTCACAATTCTATGAAAACCAGATGTTATCCTAGCGGTGTCTGCCAGTGTGTTTGTGTGCGTGTGTGTGTGTGTGGGTGTGTGTGTCTGCATGTGTGCATGCATGCTTTTTTGCAAAGTTAAAAATCATTGCCTCCAAATTTAATGAGAAACATACTTTGACATCCCCTGGTTCTTTTGCTGGCTTAAGATCTGAAAATGTAATTTGTCTGAAGACACCAAAAGATCTGTATGGGATGAAAATGTCATGGATATAGTGCATATGTTCTTTCTTTTTATGCATTTTTGATTTAGTTCTTTAGATAAAATGTATACATATTTTGTACAGTTTATCTATTCCATTTACATATGGGATTTTATTGGTTTTAACCCGTGATACTCTTTGTCTTTTCTCTCCTCAGAGCCCATCGAAATGACATGGAAAACATCTACCCTTTCCTTTTCCTGGGCGCAATCTACTCTATGATTGGTCCTTCCCGGTCCGTGGCGAGAGGTCATTTCCTGGTCTTTTTCCTGGCCCGTGTCATGCACACCGTCGCCTACCTGTTTGCCCTCAGAGCGCCGATGCGGTCACTAGCCTACATCATCGGCCAGTTGCCATGTGTCTCCATGGCGATTCAGATCATCATTGCTGTGGCAGCGTATGCATGACATCCCAACATCCGCTGACAGGACGATCAGTCATGACAGATCTGCAGGATGATAGATTGAAAATCTCTCCATCAACAACACATGTCGCTACTTTATGAAACAACAGAAACCTGCAACCATTATCAGACTAGTGATTGGAGAGTAACCTGTGATGTAAGCCCAGTCAGCAGTGTATGGACAACCTGCTGTGTGATATTTGTACTTGTAATAGGATCCTTACAGATCATTTGAAGATACTGTTAGAATGTAATAATGTATGTTTTCTTGGTGTTTTATAATGGATATGAAGGTCATTTTTTTATTTCTCAGAATACTTTACAGTATTTGTGTTTGAAAAAAACACATTAGCCAGAAACTGGCCGTTCCTCAGGGTGCCAGCATGACTGTGTGTTTCATGTCAACCTGTTTACACTGCACTTACCACCATGGAAAGCCAGTAAGCCCATAAATGGCCAGTTAGCCTCCCTGGAGATGTTGACACAGCCCCAAAACCCACTGCATTTGTGCACCCAAGTCTGCTTGGTTTGGCCTGGAGAGTCTGCTCTCCGAGAGGCAGTCAAGCATTTAACCTGGAGCATTCCACACTCCCACCACACTGGCTGACATGACAGGCTGAATTATGCCACAGGGCTGAATCACTGGAACGTATGAATTGAGAGACAGAGTTCTGATGCTATTAAAACTCCATGCTAAGAGGAACAGCACTACAGGACCATGTGAAGGTTTTGGATATAACAGTCACCAGGTTGTGTTGTGTGTCGGAATGGAAACCAGGCATTTCAAAACAAAATAATGACGTCAATATTACTGTGTTGGTGTAAATGTGTTAAGGTCCAAGGTTCAGTTATGAAGAGTCAAGCCTTTTGGATATTGATTTCATTTATGTTAACATCTACTGTGCCTTAGGTTTAAGAAATGAAAAAAAAAAAACTTAACTCATTTTTTTAAGGACTGTGTATTTAACTTATAATATTTATGTGGTTTATATAGCCCAAATATTTGTGCATAATATGACTCCAATAACAGTTAAATTATTTAGTTTTTAACCCGTGATTAACTTGTTTATGCCTTACTGTGTTGAATGTAAAGAAAACTAATATGGAATATTTTTTAAAAAAGTGAAAAAACATAAAAATATAAAGAGAACAAATAGTAGCTGGAATGTAGTTACAGTTACAAACTGTAATAAAAACATAAAAAAAATAGTGGAAAAGGTTTTTGTTTCTCTATTTCTTTGGAGGGGCCATTAAAATGATTTGTATATAGTACATATTAATGAATGACTCTTGTGGCTTTGTGCATGTGTGTGTCATGAGAGGGAGGGATGTTCGAGCTTGGAATGTTCATTCATGGTGCACAAACCTCCTTTTTTTCAGAAGATTACTTGACATTGTTTCTAGCCATGCGTGGCATTTCGTGTGTTTGTGGGCATTCATAAAACCGAACACACGGTGCGCGGAGACAAGGTGCCAGAACGAATCTTTCCCACCTGGCTGAATAATGACAGGAAATGAGAGGGTCACTCTGACTGCCGCTGTTTGCCTCGGACTTTCCGCACCTCCTTAACAGGAGCCTGGCATTCCGGCATACCTTTGTCAGTTATGCCACAGCAGCAGGGAAACGGCAGCCCACTCCTAATCTTCACTGCACATTACTCACTGGTGTGCACGTTTGTTTTTCTTTCAGACGTAACAGCAATTACAATTTTGGAATGCTAGGTCACAGGAAATCGTTTAAGGGAAAGAGTATTTCTGTCAAAGCCGACAACTTGAGTGAGTGAGTGAGTGAGGAGTGATGGGAGACATGCTGTAACTTGTTTTGATTGACAGTGCCTGTGTGTGAGTGTGTGAGTGTGTGTGTGTTGGCATTTATACATGAATATGTTGTGCAAAAGGGCTAGTCTTCACCACAGTCGGTGAGAGGACAGGTGAGAACGTATAGTAATGTGGTAAGATGGATGAAGCATAATCCCTTTTTCCTGCAGTTGTTCCTGTGTCAGATATGACACAGACTGTAACCATCTCTTTCTTTGAACTGCAGGTTCTTTCTTTCTTTCTTTCTCCTTCTTTTCATCTTCTTCTTCCCCTCTCTGCCTATCTCTCTCTCTCTCTCCTCCTCTCTCTTTCTCATTCTCTTTCTTTCTCGCTTGCTTGCTTACATTCTCCACTGGGGCAATATAGAAAATGCTTTATTGGTGTGTAATAGACAAATGTGTTTGAATCTTGCTTGCTTGCTTTCTTGCTGGACAGGTTCCCGTCATGGAGAAGACCAGACCATGAAAGTATGGTATTCCTAAAAGTAGCCTGAGGCTTCTGTATGTTTGGCTGTAGGATTAGGGCTCTTTCTTCTCCTTCTCCTACTGTGGTGGGAAGTTCACTGCAACCACTGAGTTTAGCAAAGGCAATATCTGATGTCCGGTGAGGTTTCTGATTACAAGAGCCTTTTTTTTTTTTACTAAATTGTGGTGTCCTGTCTTTGTGAAATAACATGTGTTTGGTTAATCATACATAACAGAAGTTTTTTTTAAAATATTAAAATGTTTTTAAAATGTTTTTTTTTTTAAATGTGTTCTGACTCTGGAAAGAAACTGATGTTAGAATTAATTTGGGTAACTTTTAGCTAAGAAGCAGATTAATGTCACATTCAGGTAGTTATTTTCAGTGTTCATGATATTCATTAATTTAAAATGCTTCGCCTTGATTGGTCAGCTTGGTTATGTAGTCTCTTCATAATTATAGGCTCCTGATTATAGGCAAGGCACAATTATAATGGCACTCCTCCACAGGGCTATACCACACATGCTGGACACCACGTTTAACCAGTTTATCTTTTTCTTGTCAGACCACAGGACATGGTGTCAGTCTTTCATGCTCTTGGACTGCATGTCTTCAGCAAACAGTTTGCAGGCTTTCTTGTGAGCAAGCTTCACAAGAGGCCTCCCTCTGAGACCACGATCTATCGCCATGTAGACTGAGTTGTTGCAGTGTGAGGCATATGATTTGAGCACTGACAGGCTGACCAAACGTTTCTGAGAACGTTACAGCAATGCTGGCAGCACTCACACATTTGTTTTTTGAAGCCAACTTCTGGATCTGACGCTGAGCATGAGGACCCAACTTCTTTAACTGACCCTGGCAAGGACTCTTCTCAGGGCGTACTCACACTACACCATTCATACTGTACTGTACCCAAGTACACTTGACCCCAAAAGTCTGATTCGTTTGATTGGTGTGAAGGCTTCGTACCAGTCCGTTTCAGTTGGACTTGGGCAGGTTATGCATGTAGTGTGATCGCAAGCATGCCCGAGCACAGTTATGAGTTCCATTTAAGATCGTAAAGAATTGTGTTGTTATGGTAATAAAACATGCGCTTTATGATGCTGGCCACCATGCTGCAGTCAGTTTCATGGTGTTACTGATCTTTTATACACAAGACATCATTGCAGAGAGCAGCAATTCTATTTCTCATATCCTCAGACAGTTTTTTTTTTCATATGGAGCTAGTGGCTAGTATGAGAGTCATAGCCAAAGCACTAAAATACATTATACACAAATGCGTATGGTCCAGTCAAGCAGAGAAAATGCCTGTGTGCAAAGTTATTTTCAGAGGACAATAGATCTACACTTCTACACAAGCTGTACACTTATTTTGCTAAAACAGGTCCAAGTTTCATTTCAAACTGCCTAACAGATCTCTGGTTGCTCTCTGGAAGAGAAGACATTGGGCTGTCCTGTTGGCCATTCATCTGCACTATGGCAAGCTGCTTCTCTTGTAACATTTTTAGCTAGTAGAAAACCTTTCCACTCACACCACTGACACAGGTCTAACAGGTCTAAGCTAGCTAGTGTATGAATCAGACCCTTACACAGTTTCAGATGCTCTGTTTAGATAAGGAGGAAAGCTTTGTATCCCTTTTTAGTTCATCGTGTGGCCTCCTCATGTGCTTTGTGTAGTAAGGAGGATCTGAGGCTGTAACAAGTGGGGGCTCGCCTAGGATCATATATATCGTTACCTCTTTTGTGGTGTAACTATGATTCAGCTGTGTAGGCTAGCTGTGTTTATAATGTTAGGGTACTGTTTAGAGACTTGTACATCATGGAATGGTTTTGTACCCATACTGCTAAAATCCAAAGAATTGTGAGTTTGTTTACTCAATTTTTTTGTTTGTTTATACATTTTGGTGAAATTCATTTGGAAAGCAAATTAGTTGGTTCTGACATTTATTCTGTCTGTATACAAAAAGTCTGAGGTCCTCTTTTGTGCATATAGTTTATTTATGAGACATCTGATCTGGGAGTGTGTAAAGACAGCAGCATTCATACATCACCAGCTAAACACAGTGGATGAGCTTTGACACTGTGAGTTGGCAAGACAGATAGACTAAACCTCTCCAGTTGCACTGACACTAAAAGCTGATGATTCTATGCACTTCTGTACCAACCTTAGACAGAACAAATATGTCACTAAGATCTGTCTTTGGTGGTACTTCAAGTAGGTGGTTAAGTGACTTACCCAGATAAGTTACCTCAGAGTAATTTGTAAACCTCCTAATAGAAGAATCTTATGACAAAACAAAGTCACAGTGCTCTCCTTTCAGGAGGTTTACCATTTGTTATGAGTTAACATACTGTAAGTGACTAAACCTGCTTTCTAGAACACCTCCCTTGTCTTGAAGACTTCATAAACCACACTTTTAGAACCCAGTACGTGACAAAACAATACCTCTTGAGGGTCCTGAAGTCCTTACATTAGATTTGGGGGGAAAAAATTCAAAATCTATGACGTGTAACTAAAGTAACTAAAAGGAAAAAAAAAGAAATTGCACAATCTTATGGTCTATGCCAACATTTTTTTTTACCACAGGAGACAATGTTTCAGCCTGTGGTCTTTTTCAAGCCTTGAGCCCTGCCATAGAGCCAAGATTAGGCGCAGAGTTCAACTGGACGGAGCCCATCAGTCAGCAGTTGACAGAGTGAAAGCAACTTTATCCGGAGACAGCCTTAGTTTAGGGTACTTGGTTTTAAGGTCCCTGTTAAGTTAGATGTACATACTGATATTTGTTACCCTGTAAAATGTATTCTGGTAACAGGTACATATAGGGTCAAAGTGAGAGAGGGGTGGGTGTATGATTTCTTTATTTTGATTGAATTTGAAATGCTATGCTATCTCCCATGCTTTCATATATTGCAACACAAAATGACTGAAACACATGAAAACACATGGAAACATGAATTGATTACAATTTATCATGTTCTCTAGTTGCATGGTTATGGTGCTCTTTAACAAGGGCTGGGAATATGGGAACCAAAAAGCACAACCAGAACAATGTTAGGCTGTGCAGAGTAGCTCATTGTGGCATTATTGGTCCCCTGTGATTGAAGCTATTAAAAATATATTTAGCTCTTTTTTAAGGATATAGCTAACTACATAGCTAACTCTGCTACATGATTTGTTCTGTATATGGTCCCTGTCAACTAAACTATTAAAATAATCACAAAAAAGTAGACGCGCCGAATTGCTTCATACTCTCTGTTCTGAACAGAGCCAGGGTTTTGTGTAGTGATGGGGAGTCACATTCAACGAGAAGTAGGGCAGTGTAGCACGTACGCTGTGTGCCTAATTAAGTCTGGACTAAACCCTCTATGGAGCCTTTCAGAAGCATTATTCCAGCTCAGTAATGACATGGCCAGACTCAAATGGAAAAGTGCTTGCATATAATCATGAATGGAAAGTTGTTTTTTTCCATTAGAGCTTGACTATCATGAAAGGGTCATGGGTGTATCAGCATTGACTGAAAAAATTTTTTTTTATATCAATAAGGTTCTCGTGTTCTGGAGGTGAGATTTCAGTACCGTGGGAAAGATCTTTTTCTTTTAAGTGTATAAGTGCAGACCAATCTATTGTACTTGTTTCACCCCTATTCTCCTTAAGGGCAATGCCTTCCTCAAAGGAAATGGCTCTTCCTGGCACTGTGTATTTCACTGGTGCTGCAAGCTGGAATTATCCAAGCTGTTTAATAGCAAATGTAAACTCACTCTGTGAAAATTATCAGGGGGATTGGAATTTTGATTGGTGCAACGCAGGCCAGAGGCTGCATTAACACAGCCCTGGCTTTGGAGAACATGTAAACTAGATAGCTAAGCTAAACAAAGAGGGAAGGAAAAATATGTCGGAGGGAGTTATTTTTGATGACTGTTAAATCTATTGTTGGAAGTTGTTACTGTAAATAAATCATACAAGTTAGGAAAACATGACTAACACCCTTTGAGACTTGTGACTGTTTTAAGGAAGTATTGCTCGCTGGTGTGTTTAACATAAAATAACAGTGTCATATTAAGTTGACTGTATATGCCAACATACTAGGTTCATTGATCACTTTTCTTTGAAAGCACAACACATGGCAATGAAGGAGGAGAAATACACTGTAAAACCAGATAAGTCAATACAACTCAAAACTTTTGATGTAACTGATTACGTCAATAGTTTTGAGTACATTAACTATACATTTTAATTAAAGTTAACTTTAAAAGTTTAATTACATGAACTTGTACTTAAACTTTTAAAGTTAAAATATATAGTTAATGTACTCAAAACTACTGACGTAATCAGTTACATCAAAAGTTTTGAGTTGTATTGACAATCTGGTTTTACAGTGTATGTAAAGCAGCATTAAACACTTGGCTTATCCGGTTTCCTATTGAGTGTCTACTTAACAAAGAATTAGCCCTGTATGTGTACTTATCCTCCCTCCTCTGCGATAGTCTCATTCTTAGTTGGGAATAAATGACAGATGTTTACTTGGGCTCGTTGTACAATTCCGGTCTGTTACAAATAACATCCCACAAACCTTGCCACATTCCTTTCATTTCACCATCTTAAATATTCAGAAACTGAACGTGTTGCATTGTTATTGTTAACAAAAAAATCTCAGACTTGTAGAAATCTAACAATACTAACAATACAGTTCTAAAGGCAGAACACATCCACACATCTAAGGCCACAGCATTTCTCTGGACCTAAATATGTAAATAGAGTCTGAATTCCTTTAAAACATTAGGTTTACACACACACACACACACACACACACACACACACACACACACACACACACACACACACACACACACACACACACACACACACACACACACATATATATATACACTTGATATTAAGTCTAATAATATTTCTATTATCAGAATTCATTTCTATTATCAGAATTCTAATTCTCAGTCTACTTCTTACTTGAAACATTTCTAGCCAATTCAGTAAATTACTCCCCAGAGTACTAAAGCTGACTACTGTGGAGGTGGAGGTGGACAATGCAGGCAGAAATGGAAGAGCATGAGCCATCAATGGTTTAATTCTGTCACCACTCTATGCTATGTGTCAAATGTGGAGATGTCACTTTCGGGGAACTACCACTTCTTCCTGACCTCAAGTGGGGGGTCCTATATAAAGTCTGCCCTCATAAAGGTCTAGTGGTGGTTTTCGTGGTGTGCCACAAGAGCTGTTGATCCCGTTTTTTTTTTACCACAATCATTAAATCTGTCTGGTGCACATCCATCACAGTCTGGTTTGCAGCAGTTATATACTGGGGTAGGAATAGACTGCTGCATACAGTGGCCCCCGTGGGCACTACAGGACCCAAACACCATGACACAGGAGCAGCTTCTGATTGATATGCATGCCATTCTGATTCATATGTCGGGATACTGTGGTGCATTAAGACACAAAACTCACATATTTAATCCTGCAAATGATACACATTACTGCTGTTTCTTGGTTTGGACTACCACACTGCATTTTTATCAAGATTGGTTTAAATAATTTGTATAAGCTAGCATATGTATGTTGCCTGTAAAGAGGCCTACTGTCTTGTCCATAAATATGTATTGTGTCTATATTGTCAGTAGAGATACAGAACGGTCAATAAAGGTGTCAACACACATAGCCAGTAAAATCTGAGCCTGATCATAAATATAAAACATTGTACTATCTGATTTGGCAATGGTTTATGTCAACAAGTAACATTTATAAAACATCTCCATACCAAATACATTCATATTGCTAACTGAACATGTGAAATGAGGTTATGTCAAATGTGTTGTTTGTTACTGTCAAAAAGGACCTGTAGAGGGCATCAGTGTTCGTGTTTAGGAACACAGATGTTGTTCTTTTACATGGCTGACGTTCATTTACGAATGAAACGTGTCGTTATGAAAAAGTGTTGCACATCCATTCTGGCCTACAAAGGCGAAGTGCAGTAACTGCGTAAACATAGAAACTGCGAGAAATACCTTTTACGCACAGTTGTCACAAAAGTGAGTACACCCCTAACATTTTTGTACCTTTTTATTATATCTTTCCATGGGAGAAGTCTAAAGATAAAGTAGGCAGTGTACAGCTTACACCTACTTTA
>CM059273.1:17210500-17230500 GCA_030347295.1 Setipinna tenuifilis
GGGGCGATTTGATGAACCAGATGGATGGGGACATGGCTGCATCAGTATGTCCTGGCGGCATCAGGGCCCATGGGAACCAAGTAGCACTACATGTTTTTTTTGGCAGATGGTGAGCTATGAGGCAGTTAAGGGGTTGTGGGTTGAAGATGTGAAGTCTATGTGACGAGGTGAATCCTATCGTCACGGAGATGGCGCTTATGGACGTTTACATCGCTAGCGCTATGTTTAACAAACATGAACAGTTTTAGCAGCTTGGTTGCATTTTGGGGTGAACTATGCTGCCCTACAAAGCAAAAAGGCAGTAACTGCACAGAGCACTAAACTGAGAAAAATGACCTTAAAGTTTTCTTGTTGTCCAGCCCAAGTAGTTGTAGGTAGATTATTGGACATGAGGCAGTATTGTTACTCCATATAACCTTATTCTTTGCAGATATCAGTAATTTTAATATTTTTAAAATTTTACCCCCTTTTTACAGTTACTGTATTTTTGCTTTGTATTACTCCTGCTTTTGAAGGTTCCATACCAAGTAAGAAGGCAGTAACTCAATATTCTTCAAAAACCTTTTTTGTCATAGCAAGGGCTTTGTTGTATATGAGTTGTATTAATTTGAACCATTTGTTTCCTGCAATACAGGGATGCCACAGCTAATGTAATTAAACCTTTTTATAGGTTTTATAGGTGTTTATAGTTCAATCGGAGATTGTTCTGGTGTTCATCACATCTCAAAAGTATATCACATTTACAACCTGCATCAAGGACTAAATGAGCAGTGTTCATATGACACAATTATAGCAGTGTACTTAGGATGTATTCTAAGTTAATTTGTATTCATTAATCTTTAACAAATCTGCATTATCTGCAATACATAATATGCACTGGAAAGTTAATCGTCAAAGTAGTTGTTCAAGTTGATTTACCATGATTTTACACAATTCAGTGTCTGTTTCACTGATCTAATACAGGGATTTAAAAACGATTGGGGCAGGGGCCCAAATGGACATTGTTTTCACGAAGTAGTAAAATTGAAGATTTTCTTAGTTGACAGACCGTCTCTGGTAAAATTGCAGCGCGAAAGAGTCTCGCGAGCCTGAAATCTGGACACTTCGATGTTCTCTATGGCAACAGTAACTTCGCTGTGGCAACAGTGTTATTATTACGTGAAGTGATACAAAGCAGAATGACAGTAACTGACACGCTACAAGGCAAGAATACAGCAATGGCGTTTACTGCCTTTTTGCTTTGCTTTACTAGCAGTTTTTGTAGTTACTGTACAAACGCCCACCAATTTTCTCCAAAACGACATAGATTTATGATGAGATGTTTTGTTACATGACAGAGAATGCTTTGAATGTTACAAAAAACACAATAACTCATTTTCGCCAAAAAATGCAGTTACTGCCTTTTTGCTTTGTAGGGCAGTATGCAAACACACACACACAACAAACCGGGAGTAGCAGGGGTGCCGTGGGGGCAGACGCGGTACAAAGAAAACCACGAACACGGTGGGTGATTAAAAACGGAACTTTTATTGTGACTTGGACTTGGGGATTTACACGGAAGTCGGGGCAGAACGGCATGATGCGCGCCATGCTGTGTGCTTAGATTTCTAAGTTGTAACTGAGACGAGGAACAAAGGGAAAGTAAACCGTAAGGGAGTAATGAACTTACCTGGAGTGGTAACGCTGGCGAAACCGAGCGGGTTGACTGCCACCTTCTTATTCGTGCACGAGCGCGAAATCACGGACTGATCCATGGTAAGGAGGGGTGTTTTTGTGCCGGTTTAAGTTATGACACTGTTTAATGCTGTATGATGCATGCATGTGTACTCACAAAAATATGGCCATGCTGTTATTCACAGATACTGTGAATCTGCTGTATTTGTAATGCAAATAAGTGCTCTGGGAACATAATGTGTAGGTGTATAGTGGTTAGCTCCTATGGGGAGGGGTGAGTGCCTATATGACCTGTAGCCTGGGGATGCAGGCAGTCTGATCAGGGCCCCTGAGGCGAGAGGATCTCCTTGTGTATATGAATGCAGTTACTTTGTAGCCACATGTTCATGCTTATACAAGCCTAGCAGTTTCTTTTTGTTTTGTGTTAAGTGTTTCAGTTCGTCTTTGTGTGTAACCTGTCGGCAGCCAAAAAAAAAGAAAAAAGAAATTTTTGTACTACTTTTCTGCACTGAACCATCTGCTCCTGATGACTGCTTCTACCGCTCATCACCCTACCTCACATTTGGTGGCAGCAAAACTACTAGTGTCCAGTAAGTAGTATAACCATGGAGTGCGTGCAGTAGTATGGGGCCTAAGAGGAAGCTGAGGATGAACACGGCGATGGCACAAGGTCAACCGGTTGCGTTGGAGGAGGTGCCACCAAGTGAGGATGAAGTGCAAGACGAGGAAGAAATGGCAGACTTAAAGAAGATGTTTGCTACCTTCATGAGAACACAGCAAGAGCACGAGGTGCGGTATGAGAGAGACTTGGCTAGGCAAGAGCAGAGATGGAGAGCTCTGCAACATCTCTCTGCTTCTCTTTGCTTCAAGGAGAGGTGACACGGGAAAGGCAGGAGAGAACATCAGCAGCTAGGCATTTGTCTGCTTCAGCTCCAGTGTCGGCAGTGACCAGTCCGGTGGCAAGACCGGATCTCCTGGACCGGAGGTTTACGGCAGTAGCCTATGCAGCATCTCCAGCTCCAGTGGTGGCGGCGGCGGCGGCTCCAGCTCCAGTGGCGGCGGCTCCAGCTCCAGTGGCGGCGGCGGCGGCGGATCCAGTTCCAGTGGCGACGGTGGCGGATCCAGTTCTAGTGGCGACAGCTGTATCCTCCCTTCCGATGACACAGTGGCAGGATAGTATGGCTAGTCCTGTGGCAGTTGGGTACCCTCAGGTGTTTCATTATGCTGGTTGGAGGGGTCCTCGCATGCAGAAATATATAGAAGGGGAAGACATTGAACATTTTTTAACAGGCTTTGAGCGGATAGCTGGGGCAAGTGGGTGTCCTAGAGCAGAATGGGCAATGCATTTAGTCCCCTTGTTAACTGGTAAGGCCAAAGCGGCATACATCGCAATGGATTTGGAGGAAACAATGAACTATGCTGAGGTTAAAAGGGCCATATTGGACAAATTTGAAATCAACCCTGAAACTTATAGACAGCGTTTTCGATCATTGGATGTCCAGCCGGATGAGACCCCCAATAAAACTGTACGTCAGGCTTAAAGAACTGTATGAGAAGTGGGTGTGTCCAAAGTCCTGTTCTAAAGAGCAGATTGGTGAGCTTGTGGTGCTAGAGCAATTCTTAAAAATGGTGAACAGTGAGGTCCGTCTGTGGATTAAGAAGCACAATCCCAGCAGTGCTAAAGAAGCAGTCGGCTTAGCAGATGCTTTTATGGCAGCACAGAGAGGTTCAAGGCCATACAAATTGGGCGCTACACGACCCTACCATACACCAGTGCCAAGTAAAACAGAGGGCGGGCAGGCAGGTAACCAGCTGAGGCATGAACGAGCAACCAAAGACAAAGAGGAGCCAATTTGTTATTATTGTGGCCAAGTGGGTGCTAGATGGGTCCCAAAACATGCCATGCAGGCAGATCTCCCAGTACAAATATGTTGTGTCCATGGAGATGTGGTGTCATACCCTACAGCAGACATTTATATGCAGATTGGGGAGCAGGAGTACTTGGTCACAGTGGGGGTAGTGGAACACTTACCCTATCCAGTGGTGTTGGGCAGAGACATCCCTGGACTGGTGTACCTGGTGGAGCCTGCTGAGTCATGCAATGTGGCGATGACAAGGTCCAAGACGAGGGAAGCGGGGTTAGACATGTCATGGGATATGTTGCCATACGCTGAACGTCCACCCAAGACCCGGAAGACCAGGAGTCAAAGGAGGCATGACCGGTTCAGAGGAACGAGGCTACCAGAGACACTCCCACTGCCAGAGTCAGGTGAGCAGAACCCCCTTGCTATATCACCTAACATTAAAGAGCTGCAGGGTTCAGATGACACACTACGGGCCTGTTTTAAAGATCTAGATCCAGACTCCGATGGAAATGCAGAATCGGCTAAGTTCAGACTGAAGAAGGGTATCTTGTATCGCCATGGGGAAGATGGAGAGCAGCTAGTAATACCAAAATCACTCCGTAAGTTGGTGTTAGAGCTGGGGCACTCAGTATCGTGGGCTGGTCACTTGGGGCAGAACAAGAGCTGGGACAGAGTTGCCAGGAGGTTCTTTTGGCCAAATATGTATATGGACCTGGTAAAGTTCTGCAAGTCCTGCCCAGAGTGTCAGCTGACAGCACCAGGCCACAAGGGAATCAGAGTGCCACTCATTCCTATGCCTGTTATTGACATCCCCTTCAGTAGGATAGGAATGGATATCGTCGGCCCCCTGGATTGAAGCCGAAGAGGTAACCGTTACATTCTGGTGGTGGTGGATTATGCCACGAGGTACCCAGAGGCATTCCCCCTGAGGCAGGTGAAAGCAAGGCAAGTGGCAAATGCATTACTTCAACTTGTCACAAGGGTGGGAATCCCACAGGAGGTGCTGACAGACCAGGGCAATAAATTCACATCAAAGCTGTTGAAACAGGTTTACCAGTACTTGGGCATCAAGGGAATAAGAACAACACCATATCATCCTCAGACCGATGGCTTAGTTGAAAGGTTTAATCAGACCTTAAAGAATATGTTGCGCCAGTTTGTTGCAGATTCGGGGGCTGACTGGGATGAATGGCTACCATACCTGCTGTTTGCCTACCGGGAGGTCCCACAAGCCTCTACGGGCTTCTCCCCATTTGAACTCTTGTATGGCCGGCAGGTGAGAGGCCCATTGGACCTCCTAAAGGAGGCATGGGAAGGACAACAGCCACAGCAAGGTATGAACATTCTGTCATACGTTTTAAAAATGCACAATAAAATGGAGTGTCTCACAGAGCAGGTCCAGGAGAACATGAAGGTGGCCCAGGCTACTCAGAAGAGCTGGTATGACCAGGCTGCAAGGGACCGGTCATTTAAGCCGGGTCAGCAAGTTCTGCTGAGAGCAGTCTTTTGGCGAAGTGGCAAGGACCATACAGTTAATCGGAAGGTAGGCTCTGTTACGTATGAGATCATGATGCCAGGAAGGAAGAAGGACAAGCAGATCTTCCACATCAACATGCTCAAGGAGTGGCGAGCTAGAGACGTAGCTGTGGAGCATCATCTCTTGGCCAGAAGGGTGGATGAGGAGGAGGAGCAAGACGAGCAGTACTTCCCAGTGGAGCACAGTTGTGAGGTGAGCCCAGATCTTTCCCATCTCTCCCCAGAGTCCAAACAAGAGCTGGAGGCATGTGTTCTTGGGGGTGTTTTCTCTGAGGTTCCAGGGCGGACACAGCTGGTTAACCACCGCATCAAACTCAAGGCACCCGGACCGGTGAGACTGCCAGGCTATCGTATTCCTGCTCAACTCCTTTCTAAGATCAGGCAAGAGCTAGAAACAATGTTGGAGATGGGCATCATTGAGCCCTCTTACAGTGAATGGTCATGTCCAGTAGTGCTTGTCCCTAAAAAGGATGGAAATTTGAGATTTTGTATGGACTTTAGACAACTGAATGCAATATCTGCCTTTGATCCTTACCCCATGCCTAGGATTGATGAACTGATCGATCGGCTGGGAGGTGCCAGGCTCCTCACTACTCTCGACCTTAGTAAGGGATATTGGCAGGTGCCTTTAGAGGAGAGCACAAAGGAACTGACTGCTTTTAGAACCCCATTTGTTTTTTTTTTCAGTTCACCATGATGCCATTCGGCCTGCAGGGGGCGCCAACCACCTTTCAGCGACTGATGGACCAGGTGCTAGAGGGGGCGCAGGGGTACGCAGCAGCTTACCTGGATGATGTGGTCATCTTCTCGTCATCCTGGGAAGACCACCTCCACCATGTCCGGGATGTGCTCCAGAGGGTCAAGACTGCAGGACTGACGGTGAACCCAAAGAAGTGTGCCATGTCTCAATCAGAGGTGCAGTACCTGGGGTATGTGATAGGTGGAGGGACTATTAAACCTCAGGTGGGGAAAGTAGGTGCCATTCTGGATACACCAAGACCAGCTACCAAGAAGCAGGTGCGTTCCTTCCTTGGGGTGGTGGGCTGGTACAGAAGGTTCATCCCCAATTTCGCCAACCGGGCAGGCCCCCTGATTGAGTTAACCCGTAAGTCCAGCCCAACCCGGGTTCAGTGGTCTGCAGAATGTGATTACTCATTTAATGATTTGAGGAGTTGTCTTTGCAATGGTCCTATCTTGCAGAATCCTGACTTCAGCCAGCAGTTCACTGTGCAGACGGACGCCTCAGGAGTGGGCCTTGGTGCGGTGTTGCTGCAGGGGGAGCCAGGAGAGCAGAAGCCAGTGGTGTACCTCAGTCGGAAGCTCTTCCCACGGGAGCTCCGGTACTCTACAGTGGAGGAGTGCCTGGCAATCAAGTGGGCCTTGGAATCGCTGAAGTACTACCTGGTGGGGAAAGACTTCATCCTGGAAACCGATCATCGGGCACTGAAATGGCTACACCAGATGAAGGACACCAACTCTAGGGTGACCCGGTGGTACCTATCGCTACAGCCCTTTACTTTTGAGGTGCGATATAGGGCAGGGGCGGAGAACATCACTGCGGATTACCTTTCTCGGGTTTTCGAGGACGAAAATCCTTGAGGAGGGGGTAATGTGACGAGGTGAATCCTATCGTCACGGAGATGGCGCTTATGGATGTTTACATCGCTAGCGCTATGTTTAACAAACATGAACAGTTTTTGCAGCTTGGTTGCATTTTGGGGTGAACTATGCAAACACACACACACACACACACACACACAACAAACCGGGAGTAGCAGGGGTGCCGTGGGGGCAGACGCGGTACAAAGAAAACCACGAACACGGTGGGTGATTAAAAACTGAACTTTTATTGTGACCTGGACTTCGGGATTTACACGGAAGTCGGGGCAGAACGGCATGATGCGCGCCATGCTGTGTGCTTAGATTTCTAAGTTGTAACTGAGACAAGGAACAAAGGAAAAGTAAACCGTAAGGGAGTAATGAACTTACCTGGAGTGGTAACGCTGGCGAAACCGAGCGGGTTGACTGCCACCTTCTTATTCGTGCACGAGCGCGAAATCACAGACTGATCCATGGTAAGGAGGGGTGTTTTTGTGCCGGTTTAAGTTGTGACACTGTTTAATGCTGTATGATGCATGAATGTGTACACACAAAAATATGACCATGCTGTTATTCACAGATACTGTGAATCTGCTGTATTTGTAATGCAAATAAGTGCTCTGGGAACATAATGTGTAGGTGTGAGTGGGGTGAGTGCCTAAATGACCTGTAGCCTGGGGAAAAGGCAGGCAGTCTGATCAGGGCCCCTGAGGCGAGAGGATCTCCTTGTGTATATGAATGCAGTTACTTTGTAGCCACATGTTCATGCTTACGCAAGCCTAGCAGTTTTTTTTTTGTTTTGTGTTAAGTGTTTCAGTTCGTCTTTGTGTGTAACCTGTCGGCAGCCAAAAAAAAAGAAAAAATAAATTTTTGTACTACTTGTACTTTTCTGCACTGAACCATCTGCTCCTGGTGACTGCTTCTACCGCTCATCACACTACCTCACAGGCTACAACTGGGCTAACCTCCAAAATGCACCTTTGTAGCAGTGGTTCAGCACCACTTTTTCTAGGGTTCAATTCCCAGCCATTGTACCTCGCTTCACATTTTATGCTCTTCATTTTAGACTCTCCTTGGCAAGATATGTACATACTGAATTTAGCATTCCTGGAAAATCATGTTTAATATTTTTTTAGCTTGGATAGTGTCATTTGTTTTTATCAAAATAGACCATACTGCTAGCCAATTTTAGCAGCATTTTTGACATTTCACACAACATGCCTATTGACTACAGCAGCACAGTATTACAGTAAATCTTTTTTTAAAAGTGTGTCACATATAGCCAAGCACTCATCTCTGCTTTGCAATATCTTTATTTATTGGTTGTGCTAATTTGCAAGAAACCACAGTAAAATTAAGGCACTGTCTTAATCGGAATGATTGATCAGCATTAAAACACAGGCCTGGTGATCATGGCGATTGATAAGCATTATGGCACAGGCCTGATCATCATAGTGAAAGTCTTCAGTGAGTAGTTAAAGCCTGTAAAAGCGTGCCATTCAACACCAACATAGCCGATTGTGGCATCTGCGCCCCAGCGGTAAACACCATTGGGATTGGCATAGTAACAGTTGTTATACCAGAATGCCCCCAGTACCAATTTGGCACAATGGTTACTAGAAGGGTCCTGGTCCTTGTCCAAAGTAGAAAACTTCTGTCCATTGTGATAGGTCATAGAATCCCCTAAGAAGAGATGGAATAGACCATTACACACACACTAACACTGCATTTGCTCCCTTTGCCACACATACACACACACACACACACACACACACACTGTTGTTAGGCTCACCTGCTCCCCCATTAGTGAACCCACCCACAGACAGTCTGTAGCCATCACCCTCGGAACCCACGGAGAAGGAGGAGTACTTGGCAAAAACCTTCTTGCCATTAAAGTCTTCCATGTCCACTCTCAGCTCATACTTCTTCTGGGCAGTGAGCAGGAAGAGGTTTTGAAGACCTGCAAGGAAGTTGACACAGTCT
This sequence comes from Setipinna tenuifilis, assembly GCA_030347295.1. NCBI lineage: Eukaryota > Metazoa > Chordata > Actinopteri > Clupeiformes > Engraulidae > Setipinna > Setipinna tenuifilis. Next base: position 17,219,158 of record CM059273.1, read on the forward strand.
TAGAAGAATCCATTAATGTGTGAGATAGGATTCATTTTAATACTGCCCCAAGCTGGAACCTCAAGTCCTACCATGGACAACATACAGCAGCAAGACAGACAAATATCAAGCCATGAGACAAAACTAAGTACAACATGCAGTATGGACATAGCCAAAGATCAGTTATAGTAGATTAGTACATACTGTAAAAAGAGGGCAGGACAAAGTACAACATAGAGACAACGGTGAGACAGAATACAACACACAATGTGCAACATACAGCAATAAGATATAAATAATAATGCTAAACCACAACAGTTAATGTCAGGACCAGGACAAAAAAACAGTGTTGGACAGCTCAGCAGTTTTTGTTGAAAGCCTCGCCAGGCTTGTAAAATAGGATCTCCTTATTGCATGATAACGGTCTTTCCAAACCTACCCAGCCAGTACTCGCCCTTCTTATTACCAAAGCCCTGTCGGTATTGATCCCAGGGTCTGAAGAAGTTCACTGTGCCATCCATTCTTCTCTGGATCACCTGTGGTGGGATGGATAAGGGAGAGAAGGAGGGTCATGATTGTCTGGTTGAAAAACAAGGATCTGCCAAGTGGACTGAAGGTGGCTTAGTCCAACTGCCGTTACCCACCGTCCATCCTCCGTGGTCAGTCTCCATATCACAGTAGGCCTCCACAGAGGTCCTCAAGGGGTAGATGGTGTAGACCCCACTATCATTCACCCCGTTTCTTAACAGCTCATCGCAGTCAGCCTCTCCCTCCACGCAGTCCTTAGGCTTACCGCAACACAACCCAACAGCCAGCAAGAGAATCAACACAATATTGGCAACCTGGCAAACACAATAAACGGTCTCCTGAGATCCGATAATCACCAATGCAATTCAAGGCAACATTATCAACTCAAACCATGTGTAAGCAATTGACATGGATAAATTGACAGCAATATTCAATATGCACATCTGAATCTTCTTTCATATCTATACACGAATTTCCTCCCAAAATGCAGCTGCAGACCTTTTTCAAAATGAAGGGTTTTATACTGAACAAAGACAAATGTAGTTAGCGAATAAATGTCACTCCTTAAACAAACTCACCACCATCCTGACAACACTGAGGGTGTCTGAAGGTCACACGCTGCTTCTGTCTTCTGTTCTTTTTCTCCAGTCTTTCAGCTGCACAGTGTAGCTATGTTATGTAGCTATTTTATGCATGTCATCATTACACAGAGTTATGGCAAAACTCCTGCCTTCTCTATATGACATTTCATAATGTTTCAAATTTCATAATATATCATGACATGCCATATACCACCATGCCATTTACTGTCTCCTCTGCCCTCACTTTGTTACCAGTTTCTAAAACAACTAAAAATAGTTATAGTAATCAATACAACATTTTACTTCACTGTAAACTACTACATTGACTGGAATGACAAGAAAAATACAAGGCAAAAGTACATACTGTAAGCAAAAAGCCCAATTTACTATTTCTAATGGATTGGGTAAAATGATTATGAATTCCACCTTGTGATTTGGCCAAGTAATCTAACAGTATCAACATCCAAAGAAGGATCTCCATTAGCTGAGCAATAGGAAAAAAACATCACCATATGTACCATATCTAACCTCTTACTTACCCAACCTTAATGTTCTTACATGCCCTGTCAGTCTAATGTGTGTTCAGTTTTCCCACAGCCCTATGTTGCCACATTTTTAAGATTTTGGTGGAGGTACTGATGCACTGCAAACTATGGTTTGTGTACAGTTGACCCTGGACCTGTCTGATCCTGTCTACTTCTCTGTTCTGGTGAACCTGACCTGCTTTCTGTCTGATTCTGATTCCTGCCTGCGGCTTGATCTCCTGACTTCTGTCCTGACCCTGGATCTGCCTGAGACCTTCTGCTCCTCTGCCCCGGTAAACCCGACTTGCCTTCTGCCTAGTGACTCTGATTCCTACCTGCCCAGACTTGTACCTCTACTTGTCTGCCACATGCCCAGTTCTGCTGCCTGCCTGTGGTGTGTGTCTCCTCAGTATCCTAGGTTCCTGACGTGCGAAGTCTACCGACACGCTCTTCTCCCACTGCCTAACGGAAACGCATCAGCGGAACACACGCACGCACATGCTCTCACAATCTCCCTTTCCCCCCAACCCTTCAATAAACTCTGTTTTGAACGTGACGCACTTGGGTCCTCGTCTGTCTTGTTCGTGACACTGAGGTGTTTTTGTGTTTTCTGAAATTTGTGTGTAAGCTATCATGAAAAACTGTAACATGAAGCAGTGGGCTGCCTGCTACAGCGGCTCCCAGGAGCAGTGAGGGGGGAGGTGCCTTACTCAGTGGCACTTTAGCCGTCATCTACTGGTCGGGGATTGGACCGGCAACCCTTCAGTTTCAAGCCCAAAGCCCTAACCAGTAGGCCATGGCAGCACGTTTTTTTTTTTTTTTTTTGCATTCGGAAAGCTGCCTGAACTGCCACTGTCTTGCATAATTGTGTCTCTCTGTAGTGGCCAGCTATGTGGCAATATACTAAAGCCTGTTCCACATGCACAGTGGAACAACATTTGCACAACATCACAGCGCAGCGTTTTTCATGACTTCTTACAGGCATATTGCAAAATTTGGCTCAGTTTTTCTGACCATTTGATGACTGATAGATGTTGATACAGTTGAGTAATTCAGATGATACATGCGTCTACTAGTTTGGTATAAAAATGTCACTTTGAAAAAGTTTTAATATTTTTCGTTGTGGAGTTTTATTTTGACCTGCCACGATGTTTCTCTCCAAGTGTTTTGTGTTATGTGACTTGTGTTTTGAAACATTGAGCCAAAAGAACCTTTTTTCCTAAAATGACATTTTAATTTTATACCAAAGTAGTAGACACACGTATCATCTGAATGTATCATCTCCTGTATCAGCAACAACACACTGACATGGCTTTTACAAAACACTGCTGTCTTTGAATAGTTAGTTTCACTCAAATTTTCACATACAGATCTCAGTAAATAACAAAATAGAAGTGATTCAAAAATCAGCATTACACCTTTTTTACAAGTTTCTAAAATAGCTAAACGAAAATAGTTCTAGTAATCAATACAACATTTCACTGTACTATATACTGTGTGTCTCATGAATAGCTGTACATCACATATGTTCATATGTTGTTTGGCTGTAAGCATCTGTAGTGGTCATCAGTGCCCCCTTTTAGGAGCACAAAGTTCTGCTGAACACAGATTATGTTCCATTATGAATGGACATGTCATCATGAGAGAAAGTCCTTTATATCTTTTATTAATGGATAGGTTCAAAATAGTACATTACCATGAACATTACACACATAAAATGGTTGTGTCCATAAACATTGCCCAGAGCATTTCTATGTCCAAAAGAGCTAATGACTGACAAATTGATCGAACTTCTCTCAAACTCTTCTGTTGTAGGGATGTCAAAGCTCAAATTGTGAAGTTGATGAAAGGGTAGAAAAGAACTTGAGACAGGCAGAATGCTGGTACCAGAGTTGCATATTTTTACTTACCCCATACCAGAAAGCTCAACATTTCCATATGTTACCATTTGACACTGCAACTGGCCAAACAGACACTTACTCGTACTGCAAAGATGACCACAACCCAAACATGTGTAAATGTTCTTAACGTTTTATTAGGTGGTTAATTTGGTCTCTAGTAACATATCATGAACCATTATTGAACATTAACATAATCCTCAGCTTCAGTTTTTAATGTTTTGGGCTTCAGTATGGTTTATAAAGTAAACCTGTTTTTACAAAAAAAGTATAAAAACACATTTGTACTTCACATGACATACACACGCATACACAGAGACAGACAGATTCACAAACACACACAAACACACACTGTTGGGCCTTAAAGAGGAACGTGCTGAGCATTGAATGCTTGGAAGTCATCTGGGATGGTGTCTGCAGGGGAGAGACAGGGAGATGGAGAGACACAGGGGGAAAAGCAAGAGGAAAGAATGGGCTTGTTAGTGTTTCATGATATTTAGTCTGGATGTGGAGTAAGAGTGTACATGTCAGTCATCCTCCTTTTATGTCGGCTTAGTTCAGGTGATCAGTCCTCCTTTGTTAACCACGGCAGTTATATTTGTTGTTTATGGCACCAAATCTACCTGACTGGGAACTAACTGGCAATCTGTTGATGGGCAGAGCTACAAAATGATTTACATTTGCATTAATACATTTGTACTTAGGTCAGTGGACAAAATCACCAAAAAAAAAATTCTGAGTTGGTATTGTTTTATCAAGAACACAGCGATGATGTCAGTTGAATACAAACAAAAGACAAACAGCACATTGATTATAAAAGGTTATGCAACGCAACAGCTTGTGGGTGTGTGGAAAATGTATACACTGGAGTGGATGTGAGAGGTTTTCATCTTTTGTGCCTGTGTTTGTGTGTGTGTGTGTGTGTGTGTGTGTGTGTGTGTGTGTGTGTGTGTGTTTACCGTTGCAGCGGTATCTGAGGTTAGACCAGATGATGTTCTCCTGTGAGAAGCAGAAGACGCCCAGGCGGCCTCCTCGCATCGTGGTGTCGATCATGACGCCTGAGTCTGCCACCAGCTCAGTGCCCTCATAAAAACGCACACTGTCACACACACACACACACACACACACACACACACACACAAACAAACAGTTACCAATTATCGTAGGTAATGAACCACTCTTGTCTAAATCAGTGATCTGTTGTACTCGGACAACAAAGTATCAATTGCCAGCTAACCTTGGCTTTTAGATGTTGGTAGCGAACGATGTCATATTCTCATGAAAGATTTTGATAAACAGTGGGCACCACAACAGATGTCTCACGATTAGTTGACCAATCAGTGGACAGCACCACTAGAGCCACCTCTAAAAATGGGTACGAAAAATAGTAACAGGTCCCAGGTCCAACCAGGGTCCAATCCCCAGTGGAAAAGGGCCAAAAGCGAATACAGTCGAGCCGTACCGTACTAGGCCGTTACGAAAACCTGCAGTGGGTTGGACCCTGGTTTTCGTAACGGCCATGACTCTCAAACTGTAACAGAACTACACAGTAGCTCACCGAATGTAGCCCACTTGTGGCCGGTGCTGGAGGTACCAGCGGTAGGACACTTTGTCCTTCCAGCCGACGTTGCGCGGATCTTTCCAGAGCAGGCGAACTTGGTCGTTGGTGTCACCGGTATGCCACAGGGAGTTCCTCAGGTGCTCTCCGGGGCCAGACTTCGACTTTACCGCCTAAAAAAAAGCAAGATGAAGGGTGCAGAGAGAGTTAACAACCCATTGTCTGAATCCCAGATGCATAAACAATCCAGTATCTGAAAAACAGACCCATAACCAATCTATTATATGACTCCCAGATTCAGAAACAATCAAGCATCTGAATCCCAGAACCAGATGTTTAAAAGGTTAGTGGGTTAGATTAGTGGACAGCAAAAGGCAAGTTAAGGCAAAGTGCTAATAATAAAGATATGCAATAGCAGGGCCTGGATTAAAAAAAGTATTTTCTTTATTCAAAATGAATTGACACCTTAAGCTGAATTCCAGGTTCGGCGACTGCCCTGAATGGTGTGGCCTGCCAGTAGGTTTGCTCAGTCTGTTTCCACATCACCACATAGAAGCTGGATGAGTCCTGGTATCCGAAGATGAAGCCGGCGTAATCATCGTCAGTCACCGTGTTCACATGGAAAGTTCCTTCAAAGTCTACACCACTGAAAGCGGTGTAACCTAAATCACAACAATATTACTCACTATAGACTGTAAAACACAAGAACATAAATTAACTGTGTGAAGAAGACTTTAAGCTTGTGTTGCATTGCACGGCGTCTTCATATAGCTATGATGGTCTCTTAAAGCAGAAATGCAGTGTAACATGAACTTTGGGTATGTTAAAATATGATAACAAGTTGGTATGTTTGCTGAGGAGAAAAACAACACTAGCCTGTTGCATTTCAAACTTTACTGTTTTTACCATTTTTGTCTAAAAGGTTTGCAATGCTAGAGAGCAGGGCACAGAGGAAGCTTGAAGATATCACTACCGGTAATTTTAAACCATTACAAAACATCGAAGTCCACATTTCCTTGGTAGTATAACAAGGGCTCTGGCATTCAAACGAGACATTAAGAACTTTGTTAAGTGTACAAAACCTTTATAAAAAACTGTTTTTACAGGTACATATTTTTTTTGCTTAAATGATAATGAGCTGCAGGTTCTAAAACATATGTTTAATATGTGGTTTTTTTTGTACTGTCAACTACGCTGTGGATAAAAGCCTCTGCCAAATGCAATGTAATGTAACTAAGCCTCACTCATTTCACAACAGACTTTATCTCATACTCATCTGCTGTGTGTGTACAAAAAACACAAGTACAACTTACCCACAGCCAGACCCGGGTCACTGTTCATGGTTTGAACAATCTCCATACCCTGTGTTCAACACACAAGCACTGAAATCATTACACATGAAAGTATCTCAGTGAACGGCCCAGTTGGCTGAGGTGTCCATACCAACCTCGTACATACAGTAGTTGGTGGCCTTCTAAGCTTTTGACCTCTGTAGACATGGCATGTGTCTGCATTCGAAAAGCAGCAGAAAAACTACCCAGAATGCCAAGCAGTGATGGCTGCAGAGCTCTAGAGAAGCTACAGTGTGAACAGAAAGAGGACTGAGGCTCCATCAGAGCTTAAGTGGACCAGAACGAGGAGTCCTCTTTCACAATTGATTGTGATTCATATTTGAAATGATATGCTCAAACCTTTAACAAAGCCAAAACGTACAACATCATGACTCAGTCTTTACCTAGCTAAGCTCACAATGTTGTTTTTTTACTTAACTTTTTTGACTATTTTGGTAACAGTGTGGAAATGTAACCCATTAACTCTGAATATATACATGCAATTTGATTACATGACAGATCCTAATGTTTATGCACACTTGGAGCATCTGAACTGACCTGATTAAGAACCACCCAGTTGGGGTCGATCTGGGCGTCTCCCTCTGGGTCCAATACCACTGTCTGATAGGCTCTGAAGTCTGTCAGGGTGATCTCGGCGTTCTCTGGGCAGTTGTCGATCCTGTCAATCACTTTGTCCTGGTCAAAGTCTGACTCACACACATCTCCAACGCCATCATCTGGAGTCCAACCAAACAACAGCAGGTGCATTAGTCAGTAGGCTGTGACAGACAGAGGGGACATTTGTGTAAATATAGGTTTTTTATCATCAGATGCATGGAGTATTATTACCTCTGCCAAGGATGTTAAGCTTTTGGTGCGTTGATCTGTTTGTAAGTTATTAGCAAATTTAAGCAAAACAAAGGATGACCAGATTTGCATGAATTTTGCTTGGGAAGGGTGGAAATGGGCCAGAGAAAATAAGTACATGTTGAGAGAGATCCTCATCACCATCTGGATCCATTAATGTCTTAAACGATTCTACATTATTGGGAGATAGGGCATGCCATGGTGGAGGTTTGCGTTTCACTAAGGTACTTGCTAGTTCTTGATCATCAGACGCATGCAGCATAATTAACAGACTACTCAGTATATACTGTATATAGTATACAGTGTGTAGTGTATGAATGAACAGCATACACCTACTCACGAAACCACTGTACCTGCCCTTAGAGGGAGTTATTGAATTTTTTCGCACAGAATAACCATTTTACATAACATGCAAAAGTAGGTCTCACTGGTCTGGGTTTTTTTTCAGTAATAGCAGCAGTACTGTCAGCATTGCATCAATGTCTTTTTTTGGCAACCAACAACTGTCTTTCTGATATTCACTCTATGGTAAACTACGCTTCTTAATCTTAGGTCTCATAAGCTTTTAAGGCTGAGTACAAAGACACATATCTGGTTATGTGTATAGACATGTACTGCATATGTATCTGTGTGCCCCGGTTTATCCTGGGCATATGTGGGTGTATGTGTGTGTGTTTGTGGGTGAGACAGAGCCAGAGCCAGAGAGAGAGACAGATAGAGAGAAAGAGAAAGAGAGAGAGAGAGAGAGAAAAAGAGAGAGAGAGAGCAAGACACACAGAGAGAAATAGATACAGAGAGAGAGAGAGAGAGACTGTGTATGCATGTGTGTTATGTGTGTCACTGACTGTTGTCATCCATCTGGTCAGGGTTGGGCACCAGTCTGCAGTTGTCGGGACCAGGTGGCAGGAAGTCCGGGATGTTGTCGTTATCATCGTCATCATCGCACTCATCCCCAAGGCCGTCTTTGTCTGTGTCTAGCTGAGAGCTGTTCATCACTAGTGGACAATTGTCATTGTTGTCTTGGTGACCATCGCCATCACTGCACAACACAAAAGACAGAAAAGGCAGTTAAGACACTAAACGAGAATGACCTAGTGACACTTTAAACTAAATAAGTGATTTAAATAAATTCCAGTGTAATTTCCAGTGTATACCATGTAGAATGCATTACATATTTGATTCAAAGCTGAACATTTTTCTTCCCGATAAATAAACAGTCAAGTCATACACATGGTTTGTCTATGAAAATGTAAATTCTGAACGCATTACGAATAATTAGATTATTGATGTTTATTCATTTATAGCAGTTTTTACTCATGGACCCACTCACCTGTCTTGATTTGTGTCACAAGAATCACCAACAAGATCGTTGTCGATGTCAGACTGAAAAAACACAACACACAAAGAAAGAATTGTTTTGCCAGGTCAGGGTCCACCAACACAAGTCATCTGCACCCTATTCCCAGACACACAGTGGTGCTGCTCATGTCTCGTACTGCTTGTGTGTACCTGGTTGGGGTTGGGTATGTCAGGACAGCTGTCACATGCGTCACCCACTCCATCACCATCTCGGTCATACTGGTCAGGGTTCTTGACACGCTGGCAGTTATCCAGGAAGTTCTTCAAGCCTGGACCAGAAGTAGATTGAATGATCATTTCTCCTTGTTGACTGTTTGACACTTTTGTGAAATACCTAATTTATCATAATAACCTGGACACATTTTTTGACAAATGTGCATTCTAGAAACATATTCTAATAAAACTTGGGAACCTGTCTACTTATCATAATTAAGGTGTGCTGAATTCTACTAACCTAGTTCCCAAGCTGAATTGTGAGTCTTTGACTCTCTGATTTGCATAAATAAAATGGCTGCCGAAATGATTTTTGGCACTGTATTTTAGCAAGCATTGGTAAAATGGATGGTTGGATGGTTAACTACGTGAGCCTGTGAGATTCAAAGGTTTTAAGACAGTTAACCTTTACGCAGCAACTGTCCAGGTCCATGCCATTTATTATTATCTAACCAGGATCCCACAGAGCCTTCATCACTCTAACAAAGATACTGCCCTCTCTCTCTCACACACACACACACACAGACCCACACACATACACACACACACACACACACACACACACACACACTCACCATCGTTATCCATGTCATCATCGCATGCGTCCCCCAGACCATCTGAGTCAGTGTCACGCTGGTCAGGATTCTCCACCATCACACAGTTATCACACGCATCTCCATGACTGTCCTTATCACTGTTGGCCTGGTTCACATTATGCTTCAGCCAGCAGTTATCCTATACACACAGACATACACACACACACACACACACACACACACAAACCAGATTATATCATGTGCAGATTAACATGTTGCCATCTTTTTCATTGGTAGTTCTTTGTTCCAAATGGACCTGGTGGTGGACACCTTTGCTTGCATATGGTCATAAACCATGATATCACTGGAAAGAAAAGGGAATGATTTTTAACTTAGTTCAGTAATTGCGATAACAATAGACGTGCCAGCCTTAATAATTGGGGAGATGTAGTAATTTAAAAAAGTGGTCTATTTTTTGTGGTCAATCCTGAATGTGTCTGTATGCATATCACCTGGTCACTGAGAATATGTGGATGTGTCCGTGTATGTCTACCTGCTCATTGAGAATCCCATCTCCATCAGCATCCTCATCACAGGCATCACCTTGTCCATCAAAGTCCGCATCCTCTTGACCAGAATTGGGCACGTAAACACAATTGTCCTGCAAATCACACACACACTGTCACTGTTGGCCTGGTTCACATTATGCTTCAACCAGCAGTTATCCTATACACACACACACAGACAGACACACACACACACACACACACACACCCCTACACATTGAGGACACTGCCATTTTTCATAGTGTTTATATAGGTCATAGTGCCACCTAGTGGTAAGGTTAGGTCAGTGTAATGCATCAAAGTCGGCTTTCTTGTCAAAAGCCATATGTACAGGTTGTACACAGGATTTGAAACACACACAAACACACACACACACTTCACTTTGGTTACGAGCAGTTACCTTTCTACAGTTAGCATCGTTGCAGCGTAACTTCTCATCTGGATAGCCATCAATGTCAGTATCCTTCCCACACAGGTAGCCATTACCTGCCCAGCCAATACCACACTGCCGCAAAGACAGACAGACAGATAGACAGACAGACAGACAGACAGACAGACAGACAGACAGACAGACAGACAGATATAAACCTTGCTGAAGAAACTGTGTACATGGTAAGCAGCATCCACATTGCGAGCATCTTTATTCACACAGTCAAGAGATAACTGAACATATGCTCAAGTGTATTTGTTTGTTTGAGATAAAGTTTTGTAATTATTGAGGTTTTTTTAATGTGGAAAAGTAAAACTATTGCGAAGGAACGCAAAACTATTGTGTGGGAACACAAAATGTGTTGAATCGGGAGCGCAAAACAATTGTGAGGCAACGCAAAAGTGAGGTCTCAAAATATTTACCAACATGAGTCATGACCCTTCCCGGCTCTGTGATTTTCACAGCAAAAAAAAAAAAAACCATTTACAGCCTAGTTCAAAGCGTTTTTGGTGTTTTTCGACAACTCCAAAGGGAGGTGTTTCTTTTTAATTCATTACTTTAATCCACAGATAATTTACACTGATTCACAGAATGAATTGGAGAAGATGACGGTGCACAGAACCTTTTTGATTTTGGCTTCATCCAGGCTATGTCTATGTCTATGTCTATATCTACGTCTATGTCTAGGTTTGTCCAGTTCTCTTACGCACGGTCTGGATAGAGTGCTGACGGGAGGTAATGAGTGTAGATGAGGCCATGGGAAGGTGTGGCGTGGGTGCAGTGGCGGTTCTATAGTGCCCCCCCCCCCCCCCAAGCGCTCGTGGCGCCCCCCACAAAATGGTGCCTAAGACTGCTACTGCGTGGGTGCTGGTGGAGGTACCGTGCAGGTGATGGTTCCGTCTCTCTCCTCCTCGCATATGGCGTGCTCATGGCAAGGGTTCTGCAGCCGGTTGCCACAGCTCCGCTCTGGACG
>CM059273.1:17238000-17273000 GCA_030347295.1 Setipinna tenuifilis
TGAAATTACACCCGTTTCCGGACTGGCTATTACAAACCTTATGAAAGGCAGACCAATTTTAAGTATGTCAAATAAAGAAATGCAAAACCTATGAAGGTACATTAAATAGATCCACATAGAGAACATACATACTTACATTCACAGAAAGACAGACAGACAGACAGACAGACAGACAGACAGACAGACAGACCAACCAACCGAGACAGACTAACTAGCTGACTATAACTGGCAATCATACAGAACAACTCAGACAGACATACAGACAGACAGACTAAATGACTGTCAGCCCATTAGACAGAGACAGGCAGGTATCCGGAAAATCTGAACAGACTGACAGGGCAACTCAGGCATGAAGAGATGGAGAGAGAACACAGTTAGTAAAACTGCGCTTACCTGTTGATTGTGCTCCCACTGCTGTCGTGAGACTCAGGAATACTTGTGCGATGAGACAGACAGCCCAGACTTCCATCCTGCTCCTCGTGAGGCTAAGAATGTGATTGTGGGTGAGAGTGTGTGTTTCTATGTCTGTTGGTACTTGCACTCCCTGACACTACTCTCTGCCCTCCGGTGTGGTGGCTGACGGAGTAGTGAGGGTGTGCGTGTATGGGTGAACCTTTTGATAGCTGTAGCGGTGTGTGTGAATGTGTGTGTGTGTGTGTGAGCTGTGTGTATGTACAGCTGGAGGGGGTGGGTTTCAGCTTTGTAACAGATGGCCCCCTGGTAAGCGGGCCTAATGTGGTTCTCTGCCACCCCATTGGCTACACTGAGGTCCTTGTGAAGTCTCATTGGTAGTCGCACCTTAATGTCAGATCTCCACCCTCTTCTCTCCCTGTCCCCAAGTAGCTTTTCATTTAAGTTACTTTGCTGATGTTTTTTGGATAAAATAATGTGTTAGACAAATTTTAGTTGTATACCTTCCCACCTGTTTTAAATGTGTCTATGACCTTTTGTCTGTGATAACCAACCTTCTATAAAGATAAAAAACAACAAAAAAGAGATTTATGTAAAGTTCTTCTAAAAAGGAACCATGAACATTTGTCTTTATTTGTACTTTCTGATTAAACCAACGTTTCAGTATTTGGGTAAAAGAAAAAAAAAACACTGAATGGTGACTAAAGACTTAGTGCTGCATATGGTTGTGTGATAACTTTTCTATTCAAAGGATCATCCCTCTAAGGTCTTCCAGGAAATCCTAGAAGCATGCTTTTGGGAAGCTGAATAACACACTCTTGGGCCCCCACCCCCTGTCTGTCTCTTTTTCGGTTTCTTTCTTTCTTTCTTTCTTTCTTTCTTTCTCTCTCTCTCTCTCTCTCTCTCTCTCACACACACACACACACACACACACACACACACAGAAAGAAAAAGAATGAAAAAGAATGAAAAACACAAGAAAACAAAGTGAGAGAATGAAAGAGTGAGAGACAGACGTACGCACACACACACACACACGACAGACAGACATACACACACACACATGTACAGTTGCATACACGGTGATGTAGAGTGAAATAAGTAGGGCTTGTATGACAAGTGAAGTGTGTATGTGAATGTGTGTGTGTATTTATGTAATTACAGTACTCAATGGACTTGATGTCTACTCTGTTATTAGTCTGCGGCAGTGTGACTATTATTCTGTGAACATTTGAGGCCAGGTGGCCCAGACACACACACACACACACACACACACACACACACACACACACAAATGGGTTTATATGTCCTCTCATTGATGGATGGAGTAAGAGGACACTGATAATGATCTTAACATGTGTGCCTCTGTGAAAATGTGTGTGTGTGTGTATATGTGTGTGTGTGTGTGTGTGTGTGTGTGTGTGTGTGTGTGTGTGTGTGTATCTGTGTCTGTGTCTGTGTGTCTGTGTGCGTGTTCTGGCAAGATAAGGCATTAGAATGAACTGAGTCCTAATAAATACTATTCAAGTGTTGAATTCATCACAAACAACTAACTTCAAATGAACACTTACAACGGGGACATGGTGTAATAAACACCAACGGGACAGAGATCATCAGGACAGCAGGATCCAGTAGTTCAGACGTTTTTGATTGACATGGTCCAGCTGCAGTAAAGAGGGGATACATCCTCCACCATAAAAAATCAAAGCGGAAACCTCCATGAAAGAATGATAAATATACTTCCAGTACTAGAAAAACATTCCCCTTCCTGTGGGAAGTGGGGGGCGATGGTTGAGTATACTCGGGTGGCGCTTGCCAGTCTCTGCACAAGCCACTGAGGGAGCTAAAGCCACTACACATTCACAGAGCATTCACAGAGAACGGGTTGGGGTATAACTGTTGAAATTCTGTAATGTGTCATAAAATATGGTCTAGATGACTTGGAAAGTTTTGAAGTGCAACCAAACAGTTCATTTATATGGTGTAGAATAGAGAGTGTTGCAGGAACTTAAATTAGTTTACGCTGCGCCATGGTAGTCATACTATCTTGTAGGTGGACAGAGAGAGAAGCAGCAAGCCATAGAGACAGTAGCCTATGTGCTTTAATAATTAACTTTTAATAGGCCTTCTGCCTTTTTGAAACAGACAGCCGTAAAAGTGTTAGGCTAATATAAAAGTCTATTCAACTTAGTACTGATGTAGTCCCTGCGCTAACGCGGGAAAGACATGCATCATCCGGATTGCACCAGAGCCCCTCAGTGGGGTCTGCCAGTGATGTCTGAGCTTTGGTCTTTATCCTCGAGCGGAATAAATGCTTCAGAAGCATGATGTCAGGTCTTGCACTCAGTCACCTCTGTGCCTCTGCAGTGCTTTCTGGCATGAAGTGGACTAGCCCACATCCTTCCATCGTTTCCAGCTGCACCGCCGCACCCCCACCATTAACACACATTTACCCAGTCCTTGTAATACCTGGCATTCTAATAAATAAGTCACTTGAGGTTGATGACTGCCTGTGTAGTCACGTTTCATAGCCTGTAATTATTTTCTAAGCGTTTTAAGTTAATAGGCTGGTTATCTTTAAAAGGACCCATGCTACTCAAAGTCACACATGCCGCTGCTCTCAACCCTCTGAAATGTATATGATGGCGATGTATCTCACTTGTGGTATTACGTCAGTAGGCTGCGTTTATTGAATCTTCCTAATTAGTTTCTGCTGGTATGCTATCCGTGACAACAACCTAGAGCTGTTTAATCGATTCGTAACCACTTCCGGCCATATTATTTCAATTAATATACCGTAACCGGTTACGACATTTGCGAGCTCACGTGAGTCTATTCCTGACCATTGCCTGCCTCTTCACAATTTTTGACTTCACGGTTGTTCACTCAATTCCGTCTTGGCGGTCACTGTTGCCATACCGAGTAGTCTACGCTGCTTATCTGAAGATAAATACTTCAAATTGTATTTCGTTGTCATTTTGCTACACCGCTACATCTCATAATGTTACTATTTTCATGTATACAACACATTTATCGCATTGCAATTTATCGCAAAACATTAGGCTACTAAAGTCCTAACAATTGCCACACAAAGAGGTAGCCTAATATAATTTTGTAAAACTACATATTTTTAACTACTATCAACACATGACAAAAATGCCGCTTGCTTGTCATTAACTGAGCATGTGGTTCAACATGTCTAGACTTCTAGCCTACTATGAATGCAAAATGTCTTATACAGCTCCTACACCCGTCACTGGATGTCCCTGCGAAGCTTTTCGCTGCATATTCTATCCTAATTTGTCCTCAGTTCCGGCTGGAATGGATCCTCACTCGCGTCAGCACATGATTGGCTCAGCCGAGGAAATATGTCCATTTTAGTACGGATTCACCTGCCACTACATATTACATAATTTTATGCACACGGGCGTACCTAAAGCGACTGTATATATGAGCCATAGTAATATGCATAAGAGTCACAAACCATTTCCCCAATTGCATAAGCATGTACAGGGAGTGGAAAAGCACAAAAAGACAAGGCATATGGGGTAAGAGTACAAAAGGTGTTCTGGGGAGAATTCCGGAAACGCTCCTCTACATGGTGAAATGGGCAGTCACATCCGTGTGCCGGCTGCCTGTCTGCCTATGGCACAGCGAGATGATGCGGCGCCCCTGCACACGTAGTGGGGGATGTCGGGGATGCTCAGTAGTAGCGTAGGATGCGTGCGTGCCCGGGCTGTATAAAAGCGCAGGCTGGCGCCTCAGCAGCTCACACTCTCACAGGCTCACAGTCGCTCGCACTCAGTCAGTCACAGGCACCGTCTGTCCTCTCACTGCTCTCGTCACTCTCGTGCTCTTCCTCACAGGCAATATGGTGCTTATCTGGACCCAGTTCGGCGTCAAGCACAAGAACGTGAAGTGCAAAGTGAGGGTGATTCACAGTGAAGACAGCTGGAGCTCTGAGGTAAGAGGAGGATTTATGTCATCACCACCCTGTGTTTTTTACCATTTTCTTCTTCTGATTTATCCTACATTATTTTCATCAATCTGTAAAACATTCTCTTGTATTCCTTTTCCCTGAGCATCTTTCCCTCTGTAGTCTTTCATCTTGCATCCTCATCTCGCTCTCTCTCTGTCTCTCTGTCTCTCTCTCTGCAAACCTTCAGCATCCCCTCTTTTTTTCTCTCGTGTCACTGTCTCAGTGTTCTCTCACCCCTCCCTATCTGACAGTCTTACATACACACACACATACTGTAAAGCCCTTCTCATTCACACACACTCACACACACAGGTGCTGTGTTCTAAGCATGTGTGTATAATATCTGTGTGTGGTGTGTGTGTACAGGAGACAGCAGAGGAATGCGAGGTGCCGGTTCAGTCGGTGACTCCGGTGAAGGACTACTACTCTGTGCTCGGCGTGACGGCGGAGTCCAACGAGGACGAAATTCGCCGGGCGTACCACAAGCTCGCCCTGCGCTACCATCCCGACAAGAACCCAGAGGAGGACGCGGAGGAGAAGTTCAAAGAGATCGCCGAGGCGTACGACGTCCTCACAGACCCACAGAAGCGCAATGTGTATGACAGACGAGGTCAGTAACACCTCTGTGTGCTTTAAGCACATACATCCACAGGCACACACTTCCATGTGTATTAAACAAGCGCACCCACAGATACACACACACACAGCGACACATAATGCTACTCGTGCAGAAAGCTGCAGGGGACATGAATAATTGATCACATGCATCACTACGTTTTAATATACCTACATACATACGTGTGCAGAAGGTCTTCACTGCTTCAATACACACACACACACACACACACACACACACACACACACTATTCCTTTTCGTCTGATTATGCCACAGCCACTTATTGATTGGTCTGATCAATACTTCTGTCTTTTTCTAAAATTAGATATGAAGAGGCCAGCTGCAAAAGGAGACTCTTCGCCACCGGCGAAAGCCCACTCATCCGGTCGCTTCTTCAACATAGACATAGACGCCGGCGACTTCTCCGACCTCTTTAACCCCTTCCTGCACACACCCTTTACCAAGGCGGGTGGTCAGCACAGCACCAGTGGTGCCGCCGCCAGCAGTGGCAGTGGCAGTGGCAGTGGGGCTGCCACCCAGCAGCAAGGTGTGTGAGCTGGAGGTCTCACTGGAGGAGCTGCTGACCGGCGTCACCAAGCACGTGCGCCTGTCCGGCGCGAACTCCCAGGAGCACGTGATGAACGTGGAGGTGAAGAAGGGCTGGAGGGAGGGCACGCGCATCACCTTCCCCGGGGCCGGCCTCAAGGCAGGCGGACACACGACCGCACAGGACATCGTGTTTGTGGTGAAGGAGAGGAAGCACTCGCACTTCCGGCGGGAAGGCTCCAACCTGGTGTACACGGCTGAGATCACCCTGCGGGAGGTACGTCTTAGGCTGCCTTCTCAGATAGGGTGGGGGTGGTGATTGTGTGAACAGTGGAGGTGTCAGTGAGTGTATGCCTTTGTTCACCTTCTCAGACTGCAGAGAGCAGCCTCTAAATATAGCCTCTCTGCTGCATTCACCCACCCGCCCACACACACACACACACACACACCGCACTCCCCACGCAGAACACTCAGTCATTCAGATTTCTCTCCTCGCTTCCTAGCTCTCTCACTCACCCACACACCCACACACAGACACAGAGAACTAGATTAGTTCATTTGTAACGGAACAGTCTGCTCCACATTTTTGATGTGATGCAACCAACCCATTATATAAATCAGTCAAGAGGAACAGGCAGATACTTATCCCCTGTTTTCTCTTTTCTCTCTCTCTTTTTTTCTTTTCACCCTTTTAATCCTCACCACCCCCCCTCTTCCCTTCTTTCCCCTTCTCTCTTCTCTCCTCTCAGGCTCTCTGTGGATGCACTGTTACCGTGCCAACTCTGGATGGAGGAAAGAAGCCCCTCCCATGCAGTGATATCATAAAGCCTGGCTCCACTCGTCGCCTGATTGGTGAGGGGCTCCCACGCTCCAAATGCCCCACGCAGCGAGGAGATCTATTGGTGAAATTCGAGGTGCTGTTCCCTGATAGGATCCCTCCACCCAGCAAGGAGATTATTAGGCACAGCCTTGGACAATGTTAATGGACGATGCACACACACATACACACTCACATGCATAGAGACACGTGCATATGTGTGCATGGGACAACATGTGAACTGAGACTGAGGACTGTTCCTGCTGTCAACATAGTGAACAGACAGAGTCTTTCTGTCACACTTTTAAACACACAGAAACACACACATTGACAAATTAGAGGTGCTACTCTACGGAGCTGGAATGTGTGCAGCCTTTTTGGTGACCAGGTGTGTGTTCCAGATTTAGGCCATCTAAATCAACACACATGTCAGCCTAGCCAGTAAGGCATTTTTTTTCGGTTGACAAAGGCTCAAGTTGAGCGCTCGGTGTTGGCGATTTTTTGCTCTTTTGAAATCGTATCGAGCAACATTTTGTTTTGATCCTGAACAAACAGGAACACTCGGCGGGTTGTGTGTACACCACAGGCGTACAGCACCTGCCCTAGTCTCTATGAGAGAAGCCCAGTGTCATGTTTCACTGAACTATATGTACGTTTATTTAAACAACCACTGCATGACGCATGTGGGACAAGTAAATGATGATATGGATGTTTTATATACAGTATATTTGAAATAAAAATAATAAAGGTATTTAAAAACATCTCTGAAATTTTGTCCAATTGTTCATTCTAGGATAAATTTTGTTCCACAGAGAATACACTCAGGCTCAGTCTGGAGCGCACAGGTATTTGCAAGTGAGTTTATTTTCAGGTTTGCCCAGGTTATACTCAATAGAAAAACTGCAGATGTGGGTGGGCCGTGGTGTGTATAAATACACAATAGGCTGAGTGCTTGGGCGGGTGGTGAAGCACTTTCTGAGTGAAAAGGTGCGTGGGGTGAATGTATGAGGCCTGAGATACTCCGGCTCAGCCACTCATAACAGATTCAGGCTCTTCAGGCCACTATTTATGGGTACCCTATTGTACATAGGCATTACAGTCAGGGTGCCTCGGCCTGTTGGAGGCCATTCCTAGCCATTAGAGTCTGAGGTTCCTGGGCCTGTTCGAGGCCATTCCTAGCCATTAGAGTCTGAAGTTCCTGGGTTGTTCCAGGCCATTCGTAGCCATTAGAGTCTGAAGTTCCTGGAACTTTAAGAGGCTGGCCATATGAATCTAGGCCTGCAAATGGCCAGCTGGAAGAAATCAGAGGTTTAATCTTTTTATTAATATCATCACAGTCTCAACATGTATTTGGGTGATTATACTGACAGAAGTATTGTCTGGTATTAATGCAATGTGGGCGTTTTAAGAAGAGTGCTTATGTAATATCGCTTCCCTGTGTGCATTAGACAGCTTAATTGGCCTCATTCTGTCTTGAGCTAAGTGTTCATCGGTTTGGTGGAAGCTGGGCAGCCCTCGCCAATTTCCAGCCCACGTAACACCTCAGCACAGTTCAGCCCGTCTTTGCTGAGGTGGGTGGCAAGTACAGTAAGTGCCCATTCAGAGAGTGACATGTCTGACCCATCACGCTGTACAGCTTCTGAAAGGTCAGACCGTTCTGTAGAACAGAGCAGATGATTGCACTGTTGGAAGCATAAGTGACATGTTCTCTTACCTAATATTCAACATCTATATCCTATGAAAGCAAAACGATATGAAACAATTTGCCTCTTTATTTACAGGGTAGACAAAAAAAATGGATCAATTTTTAAATGACAGTATCTCCTTCATCATTGAGGCTACCGCAATGAAAAACCATGCAAATTAAAGGCTATTCAGTTCTATACAACACAACATTACTGACACTATTGCCAAAAGACACCAGTGAGCACATTGGCAATTAAGCTTTAATCAGTGCCAGCTGGTCTCTATTGCCTTTATACGTGCTAGCCTCAGCTTGTGGTAATTTTGGTGGTTAGAGGTGGGAAAATTTCTTTACGAGATAAAATTCTAATACTGATTAATTATCAGCCTGTATAGCCCTAATGCCTTACTAATCCTGGGCATTTTACTGAGTCGTACTAAACAGTAATGATATTTATTGATGTTAGATCTATTACCACATGTTGATGAGGACAGAGACGCTCTGCTTTTAGTCACCTGATTCTCACGTATATGAGCATTGCCTATCTCACTTATAATTTTCTAATTCTCACTTATATAAGCACTTACAGCATATAGTTTTTTTAAGAGGTTTGCAAAACAACGCCCTCTAAAGGCAATCTGAAGGTAGTGGACCAAGGTTCCTTTGATGTTAGTAAAAACCCTGTTCAGTTTAGAGGGGTAGTCCAAGCAAGTGGTTTAGTAACTAACCCAGGTAAGTGAGCTTAACATCAGTAGTAAACCAGAAAAGTAGAAGGACGCTATGGCTTTGTTGTACTGGCGAAATGAAGCCATAAGACCCCTTTAGTTGGAGGTTTACCACTTGCAGTGAGTTATCCTACTCAGGTGGGTGACAAAGGGAAACATATTTTTAATATGTGTAATTGCTCTGGATTTTTTTATCAAATGACTTTTAAGTTTTTAGAGCATTGGCCTGTTAGAAGTAACAGGCTAATAGTTTGTTTGTGTTGGAATCACAAATTGCTTTAAAATGGGTGGGCCTGTATGTGTGGAGTATTAAAGCTGGACAAACATGTACAGACTGGAGGTCAGACAGCCTCAGGCTGATATGCTGGAACACTTGGAGGTATGTTTTCATGAACATATCAGGTAGTTACATTTTCAATTTACCTGTAGGCTAGTATGTTGTCAAAAGGCCTATACTAGTATACTTAGCATGTTTAAAGCCTACATACAGTTATATAAAATGCCCTGTTTACCAGCTTTACCAGCGCTGTGTTTAATGCAATCCTTTAATTAGCAAAAGAAAGATTAATATTTTAACATGAAATTCCATCTCAAACCTGTTTTTAGACTGAGCCAATGACGTATGTATGTATGACGAATGTATATATTATGTAATGTAATGTATGCGATCATTGGATTTAGGGAACTAGGCCATTGTATGAACATACAACAACCAAAGACCCCAGCAATCCAGAGCGATGGAGATCTAGTGCCTCCTAGTGGCCAAATAAAATTATGGTCATATTAGCTTAGGCCTACATGTCAATGCCAAGTGGCCTTTGGTCATGGTGGAACAGCTGATTATAATTAGCACAATTTATCAGCCGGGTAGACAAGTTAGTTATTGAAATCACCTGTATCAATTGCACAGTAAGAACCAGGTGATTTGGAATATCTGGTACTAGATTGTTGCTTCTGAATCCAGGTTGCCCATCACTTCTAGGATAGACTTATGGTCTAGTAAAGTAATAGGCTTTCACAAAAGTAAAGCTTCAGATTCTGAATGTTTCATTTTACTTTAATTTCGGGTTTCAGGAGGAGAACTTAGACTGAAGATTTCATTGGGGGAAAAAAAACAAATGGGTATGGTTTATATGGTTTATAAAACAAACTGCTGACAACTGATAATAGTTTAGGATAGACCTAGAGGTCTGGTTAAAAGGGCTCTTTCTTGCTCAGGCACAGAAAAAGGAGAGGTTTTGGATTGTAAATAGTGCATTTTACTTTTACTGGAGCCTCTGTAAAAAATCTGAACTGAAGACTTAACGAAACACAAAAATGGGTGTGGTTCAACAAGGGGATAACTGGAATAAGATTGTTATCAATTAGGGCACTCTATACTGGCTTGAGGTGAGGTGGCAAAATAAAATTTGGCCGCACGTATACGCCACAGTGAGTTAGCCACAGATGCGCACCTAAATAGTAGCCAATACTGGTGGAATACAGATATGATTAACGTAAGAAAAATCTATGCCGTTTCTGAGGAATCATGCTGCGAAGGATGGGTGACAGCAGTCCCAAAAGGGCCGTCAGCTGCAGCGCCGTTTCATGAATTGAGCTGTAGTTGCACACCTGTGCTCTGTAAGGAAATTCGTACGTCAATCACAATTACCTTCAATTCAGTGATATGAAAAGTCTGAAATGGATCAGCCAGTGTCTACGACACCTCCAGTGACGGCAAGCATTCCGGGTTTGACCATAGTAATTATTCTTCTAGTACCGTGCTTACTATTAGTGCTGCTACTAAACTGCCTGTTGCTTGGTCACAAATTGCTACGTTTAGTCAGAGGCAAGAGTCGCGTGCGCACGACTTCAGAGTGCTCACTTCTCCAATCTACGCGTCAGAGAGTCTCCCACTTCACAGATGGCCCGTCACTTTCGTATCCAAATGGGAGGAATCATGGCACCGCGCACAGGCCGGTTTTATCCATGCCTGTCACATCATCTCTCACCTCGTCACAGGAGCTTATGGCGGGTCGTCGGCGTTCTACACAACCGGATGGCGCCACTTGCGCCGGCTCTGGTTCTCTGCCTCCGCCAAGCACGTTCTTGGACCCAGTGCCCGCCACCGGTGGCTCAGCGACAAGGGCGGGCCTGCCACGCCGAGCACGTGCATATTTTAGCAAGCCGTTGGAGTGGCAAAGAATTCCTCTAGAGTCTGTACAGTGGCGTAGAATTACCCAGGAGCCTACACACTCCACTGAATCAGACATAGAACGCGCCAACACGGTGCCTCCAAACTCACCTGTTCCAGAGGTAAGTTTTTAGTCCTGGTATGTTATGACAATCAGTACTAACCAATTTGTACAAGTCCTGTTAAGTGCGTTAAATGTTTTGTTTGCTTGTTTGCTTCAGTGTTATGTGCCTCTGCGCCAGAGCAGCATCGTGGAAGTTCATAGTGACGTGGAATTCAGATCCGTAGATCGGATACATATGGAGTGTGAGATTGCCAGCAGCATTCCGGGAGAGAACTCCTATTTCCTCGCATCTGCAGGATCATCCGCAGGCTCCGCTGTAGGACCTGGACTGGACAGTGACTTTGGCGCAAGCGCAGGTAAGGGGCATATCGACACTTCCACTTGTCAGGGTCTGAATGAAAGATATAACTTTGCAGTTCAGTGATGCTGAAATGCCGCATGTTAATGTTTTAAAAATGTATTTACTGGGATGGTTATCCTGTTATGTGTGTTTCTCTGCAGGTGTGTCTCTACGCATCCTGTCGGCAGACAGTGAGGCTATGGGCTGTAGACTGTGGTCGTCAGCGTTGGAGTGGGACTATTACGACCCCAGCTACATCACAGAGAACCAGCCAACAATTCCACGTACACATGGCCCTAGCATAGCCCCCAAACAGTACTGGATCTGACTGTTTGACCTGTCCTAGTTTTGAAATTTACATGGTTTTATACAAAACATCAGGGGTCGCCACAATACACATGCACACATACACGACCAACACACTCCACTGATGCTGCACTAAGAAGTTGTCACTCACTACGCGTGGTTAACGCATCCCTTCACTTATGTTCTCAAGCACTTGTTCATTTTTGTTTACGACTCACTGAAGACTTCACTCAATGTATCTCACCTGATGAATTCTCATCCTCACATTTTTCACCTCGTTTCATTTTTAGTTTTTGAAATGTGTAGTTTTCGTTCATGTAGTGCACGTTCTTATTCACACACCAACTACTGATAGAAATACTTTTGTAATAAATGTTGTGCTTAATTTATTAAATGTGTTTAATAAACCCAACATCTTGCATTCATTCTTCATGGATTTTTATAGCATAACTGCAGACAATTGCAGTGCCTTAAAATTCTAAGTGAATAGTACTTAAACCTTAATGCATTAGTGGGCACTCCTTGGTCAAAAACTACACTGTAGCACAACTGCTTATGTATCAGGTTTGGCTACCACCATGGGTCAAAGTGGTTATTATGCATGTGTGGTTATTATGCATGTGTAACACCCTTTACAGGGATGCAAGATAACTTGGCAGATTAGAACTCTAAAAAATACAGTCCAACAAACTAGTGAGTGCAGAAGCTAACTGCATCAAGTTTAAGCAAACGGTCACCAACATAGTGTACATCAGTTCTGCAAAAAGGAACCCAAGACTTCATACCACTTTGGAAACTTTATTTAGCACAGAGTAAGAGTTCATTCAGGATTGTGTGCCAGTCTGCCTTCTAAAGACATTAAGGTTATGAAATCACTCAAGTGCAGAATTGATGGGACTGACGACAGAAGCAATTGTATAGGAGTAGAACATGTTTTATTCTCTGTTGGGAGACTTCTGTACATTAAAGATCCAAGTGCTTTGTTTTTTTTTGACGTCGGTAGAAACATAAAACTGGAGCACTATGCAAATATGGACAAGACAAAGAGCGGAAACTTATGCGTCAAAGCTGGACAAGAAATTGATGACAATCTCCTTCAGCTTGGCGTCTGATGCCTCTGAGATCTTACCGTCGGCCCTAAGAAGCAAAAATACAGAGGTCAGATTGAGGAATGGGGAGAGTATTGTGGCAGGAGGAAGAAAAAAAAAGGAACACTAAAATGCATAATTGCCTACCTGATGGCAGCAAGCAGGTCCTGTTGTTGGCTAAGAACATGTGCCAGGAAAGCCTTCTCGAACTTTGTGATTTTGCTAGGCTCCATCTTGTCCAGATGCCCCCTGACACCGGCGTAGATTACTGTGACCTGCTCCTCAATGGCCATGGGAGCTGCAGAGTACAACACAATCAAGTTACAATTCAGGAGTCACCAAGTATGAATATTTGTG
This sequence comes from Setipinna tenuifilis, assembly GCA_030347295.1. NCBI lineage: Eukaryota > Metazoa > Chordata > Actinopteri > Clupeiformes > Engraulidae > Setipinna > Setipinna tenuifilis. Next base: position 17,251,107 of record CM059273.1, read on the forward strand.
TTGATTAATGACCTTGATCAATGAACTGGTAAACTCAGTTCTGTCAATAACCCAGGTCTTTCCTGCCAAGGACCATAGTGTACAGAATCCAAAGCCAAGAATCTTTCTTGCCACTAAGTGGGTGGTCGGAAAACATTATGGAACAACTTTGGGGGACCCCCTGTAGTCCCTTTAAGAACCCCCTCGGGGCCACAGGTCCCCAGTTAAAGAGCTCTGCAATAACCGATACGGTCAGTTGTTACAAAACATGCAAAATGGACATTTAAGTGTGCACTTACTATACTGTCCCTGCTTCAGCAGCTCAGTCAGACGCACACCCCTGTTCAGCAGCTGCTGGGTGGCGGCGTCCAAGTCAGAGCCGAACTGGGCGAAAGCAGCCACCTCACGATACTGGGCCAGCTCCAGCTTCATGGTACCGGCCACCTAGCACATCAGGCAAAGAGACACGTGAGCATCCAGTGCTGATGGCACTTAAAGCAAAAGCTGCAACATTATGGGGGAAGAGGAGGTTGAAAAGGCACACCTGCTTCATAGCCCTGGTCTGGGCAGCTGAACCCACACGGGACACAGACAGACCCACGTTAATGGCTGGCCGGATACCCTTGTAGAACAACTCTGTCTCCAAGAAGATCTGAGGAGGAGAAAAACACATTAGTAAGCCGAACTCCCATTCCACTTAGGACATCAAGAAGCTAAGGGCCGTACAAAATGAAAAATCAATACAAAAAAAAAAAAAAAAAAGCTAAACAGCTAAATACTTAAATATAGTTAAATATTTAAGCTTTCAGATTTGTCCTTAGACTGTGACGCTATGAGGGAGGGCAGGAAGCTCCATTTGACTTGCCAAACATTGTGATATGTGGAATATGAAAGCATGGCTTACAGAAACATACAATTTATCGTGGATAAGCCATGTTATGCCATATGGATATCAACATTGTCAATATATTACACAATACATACACATACAATACATTACACAGCCCTAGTACATTACACAGCTTACCTGTCCATCTGTGATGGAAATGACATTGGTTGGGATGTAGGCGGACACATCACCGGCTTGTGTCTCAATGACGGGCAGGGCAGTCAGGGATCCACCCCCGAAGTTGTCGTTCATCTTGGCAGCACGCTCAAGCAGACGGGAGTGCAGGTAGAACACATCACCAGGGTAGGCCTCACGACCAGGGGGACGACGCAGCAGCAGAGACATCTGACGGTAGGCAACAGCCTGCAGAGGAGACAAAGGGATAAAGTTACAGCAAAGAGTCATAACTGAGGATCATTGTCTTGGCAATAAAGTGACTATATAAATTTAAGCCACCTTATTCTAAATAAAAAAAAAAAATAGTATCAACATACTTACATACACACACACCAACCAACCCTTCCTGTACACTACATTAAGGAACAAGCAACCTCTTTAAAGATAACAGGCAAGTACCCACCTGCTTGGACAAGTCATCGTAGATGATGAGAGCGTGTTTGCCGTTGTCTCTGAAGTACTCTCCCATGGAGCAGCCAGAGTAGGGGGCCAGGTACTGCAGGGGAGCGGCGTCGGAGGCGGTGGCAGACACCACGATGGTGTACTTCATGGCATCAGCATCGGTCAAACGCTTCACCAGCTGGGCCACGGTGGAACGCTTCTGTCCAATGGCCACATAGATGCAGTACAGCTTGGTCTTCTCATCGGTTCCCTCGTTGAAGCGCTTCTGGTTGATAATTGTGTCGATGGCAATGGCGGTTTTGCTGTACACAGTGATTACATTTGTAAGCATCACAAGAGATATCTTTGAAAAATCTCAGCTTGATCTATTAAATTAATACCCAAGTGATGTTTATCATTAAATAATGTGCAAGACAATAGAGGTAGATTTTCTTTATACTTCTACCATAAACTGTGCGCCATAATTGTAATCCAAGCCTCACCCAGTCTGTCTGTCACCGATGATCAGCTCACGCTGACCACGGCCAATGGGCACCAGGCTGTCCACGGCCTTGATTCCAGTCTGCATGGGCTCCCTCACAGAGATACGAGGAATGATGCCAGGGGCCTTCAGACCCACACGCCTGCGCTCGTTTGAGCCAATAGGACCCTGTGGACAACACACGGTTAGTACCTCCCCCAGTTACTTGATATTGTACCATTTAATATTTACGGCAATATAATTTACCTTTCCATCAATGGTGTTACCCAGGGCATCCACAACACGGCCCAGCAGCTCCTCACCGACTGGAACGTCAACGATGGCTCCGGTACGCTTCACGATGTCGCCCTCCTTGATCAGTTTGTCGTTACCGAACACTACAACACCGACGTTGTCAGGCTCCAAGTTCAGAGACATACCCTGGGGGGAGAGATCATTTCCCATTAACGGTCAAAGGGCTCCCATTTATGCAAACAAAACTAAAGAGCTACAGCCAGAAGGAAATGCCATTTTCTCTTGTCCAGCTCACCTTAAGGCCAGAAGAGAATTCCACCATCTCTTCTGCCTGCACGTTCCTAAGGCCATACACACGGGCAATACCGTCACCAATGGACAGCACACGGCCCGTCTCCTCTAGCTCAGCTCCTGTGTCAGCACCCAGGATCTTCTCCTCCAGGATACTGGAGACCTCTGCAGTGCCTGCGTTAAAAAAAATAAAATAAGTGTGTCATACTGTAGCAAAGTCACACTGAAGTGTCACCAACTCAAGTTGACAATGTGACCTCTTTGACATTGCCTTTTGAGTCCAACAGTAAAATTACACCAAAGGAAATCTATATTGATAATGGCGCAGCCAGTCGCCTAGTACTTACAAAGGTTAAATCTAACTATGAACTGAACTTTTGCATGTCTTCAGTAATGAGACTATTCAATGGCTTACCGGTTTTCTGCTGCCATGGTCTGGTGGTGTGCAGATTTTTGGCTGCGACGCAAGCAGCAGCAACATTTTTGGGGACCTGAAAGAACAAAAGGAAAGAGTAAAACGCTTAGTAGTCGACGACAACAGTGGTAACACAATCGGTTACAATTTGTGGTCGGCCCCCGACCTTCAGTTGCTTGTATTATCTTAGTGCAAGGACATTTTTCCATTCCAAAGGTAACGCCAACCATAACCTACTCATGCCCTCAATCGAGTATCTACGGCGCTAACGTGAATCCACAATTCCAATCACGAAATTAAAGCCAACGTGGTAAACTAGCTAACCAATGTCATAAGCTGCACCACCTACTTCTAAGCTAACGCTCTTCACCAACAAAGCTAACTACCTCACAAGGTTGCTATGGTTGTCATGTAACGTTAACGTTGAGGCTAATCCATCTTTACCGAAGATTGCCTTGCACAAAATAGTGCAGCGGGATAAATATATGAGCATGCATTGACCTACACAATACCATCTTACATCAACAAATAGTTTCACATACTAAACTACCTTTACCAACACGTGAACTGTTCCAGAATGTCAATATAGAACATACTGTCCTAGTAACGTTAGCTAACCAACACACGTTAACATTGCTGGATTGGACACCACCTCCCACAAGTGTCAGCTAACCCTGCAAATGTTAGCTACCTAACGTTAGCATCTGACCTTCAGCGCTGGATGTCAGTCATCACAATTTCACTAGCTGCAACAGTTATAACGGCGAAGAGCATTCAATAAGATATGTCGAAGTTACTAAATGTAAATGTTTAGATCAGATGTCCATAATTAAGGTAATCGCAACAGAATAATGTTGCACTGACAGGCCGCGCGTGCAGCAGGCCCACTGCGTGCAAGATGGCGGTGCGCGGCACACTGTCCTCGTCATTCAAGTAAATGACATTCATTTAGAGGAAATCGTGTGACCAAAAATCTTCTCAAAAATATCTGTAAAGAATATATATGCAATGTAGAATACTCACGATTGCGGCTCTGCGGGGAAGGGTGCGGGCAAGAGCCGCAGCAACGCGAACCGACAGCATAGTTCCTGACACACAAGCTAATCTTCCACCACCAGCCGGCTGTTTCGCGAGTAGCGGAATGAAGGAAATGGAGGACACAACATCGGCTCATATAGAAAGGTCACCGTGAACCGGAAGAGCTTCTCAGCGAATAAGTTTACTAATTTGTCAGGTTCGAAATAAAATGATAACTTACTACATGGACTATAGTATTTAATTAATAGTAGTCTATGGTATCAAAGCAAGCGCAGATTTAAAAAAAAAAAATGAAATTGTATGCTAAATAATTTCACATGTTCATTGAATCCGAAATGTGTGTGTTTTTATTCAATTATATTATCATGCAAAATCTTCCATAAGTATTGCAAAAAAAAAAAAACCATCCCATTCCACATGTGTTAGAGTAGGGGGGCATGCATTGGGGCTGCTTAGTGGCTACGAGAACTTTACAAGAATAGCTTTTGCAGTTCAGCTATTAACTTTGCACAGCTTCGCAGGGCACTGTAATGAAAAGGTTGTAGAGATTTCATAGAGTGGACCAAAAAAAAACTGACCACTTTTTAAATTATGTCTCCCTAATTATTGAGGCTATCACAATTTCATAACATCCGATAAAGGGGATGACCACTACAGCCATTTAAAATAAAACTTGAAAAAAGTTAGTAATTGCTTTTGGCTTCATAACCTTAAATTCCCACAGGATCACTGCAGGATCAGTAAAATGGTCAAAGTGGTTCAGTTTCTCCCATGTTGAGGAGGGGATGATGAAACAAAAAGTGAACTTTTGCTTATGTGAGGGCCACCAGCATTCCTGCATCTTACTGGCAAACTTGACCTTTCAAGTTCACAATTGAGCTGCATGCACATGTTTGCCATGAAGATTATTCAACTAATCAGCTCCTTTTGCTTCTTGATGAAGATGTTGTCACTGTTGACACTGAAAACTGACAGAATTGGCCAAAACCTTATTAAGCTGCTAAACTGACAGTGGTGAGCAGAGTCAAGCCTTTTCTCTCTTTTTATTTAGATGAAGGACAACTGACACAAATGACAGTGATCTCATTTACAGACACAACAGACTAGACCAGGATAGAAAAAGACAGGAAGCCAGGAAGCACACATTCTGCTAATGACAGTATAGGTCTAGCCAGTAGGTCTGACCCAGTGATTTCAACATTTTGGGAAGACATCCAAATTTGTAAATCAGAACAGACAAGAGCACACACATACTGTTACGTCCCTCCCAGTCTAGGGGTTTGAAGGACATAAACAAAAATAGCAGGTGGCAAAATAATTGCAACAGACTAGTTTATAAAACTTATTTATAAGAAAAAGAATGAAAAAAGGAAGAAAAAGTAAAAAAAAAAGTAGCAAAAGTCCAGCCTCCACAAAGCCTTGACATCTCCAAACTCAGGCTGCTATTCTGAGAGAAGCTGGAATGGATTGTGAGAATGTCGGGCCTTGGGCTAGAGAGGCATAGCGTGGCAATCTGATCTTCAATGGGTGATGTCACAGACCTCCTTTTAAAGGGCCAGTCTCCAATCCCGACCAATCGAGCATGCAGGAACAATCAGGTGGAGCAATTAAGCCACCCACATTACCTGCAAGAGACAGACAGGGAAACAGAACACAAAAGACAGGACAAACAACACGGCAGACCAACAGCACAGAAAACACATACAGGGACATAGCAATACCATATCTCCAGTAATGAATTCCTTTTTATGAAGTGAGTATCTGAAGCACCTGCATGCACCTGATCAGTGGTGACAATCTATGCTAGTCACATGCACCAGCCACAAAAAGCTATGCAGACACTAAAAAGATATAGATTTAAAGAATTTTAAAGAAAGATTTGCACCCAGACAGCACTGTTTCATTTTTTTCACCAACAGAGTAATGCAAAAGTAGAGTGGAAACGCTGTTTTACAAATGCCTATAGTTCTTTTGGTGGGACTATCACATTTCCATTCCTCTGTGTATGATGGGCTAAATGCAAAGGTGGGATTTTGTTGTGTGCACTGTGTGGGGACGGAAATCACACCTTTTTCATACCAATGGAAAAATGTATATTCTGTTTGTTCTGTCAAATGTTCATGTATGGTACCTTTTTGTAGTTCTGTAACACCATTTAGTGAACAAACAAATCTAGACTGGCTGAATGAGGAAGTGAAAGTAATGAATAAAGAATTCCTATTTGGATGACAGTGTTACGGATTATTGTATGGCAAGTTGTTGATAAAAAGTAAAACTCTTAGTGCATAATGATGCCTTGGAATGTAAAGTATTCTCAGCTGTTCTTTTTTACAGTGCACTATCTTTCAAATCTTCTGCTTGTCTGCAGTGCACATAGCAAAGGAAGAATAGCTGCAATGACCAAAGGCAGATCAGGCGGACATCTCCTTTATCACTGTCATAATGGATGCTGGTACACATTTTGGCAAGCTGCTCCAGGAGCCTGCTGGTACACATCATTAATGCCAGGTCTCAGCAGCCGGTAACACTTTTTGCATGTTGTTCTTTGGTAGTTGTGCAGCTCAGGGAAGGTCTGTGAGTCTGACCCAGATGGCCAAGGGTGCACCTGCCAGGAGAGAGGAAACTTTTTGTGAAGACTATAGTCCTCCTGCTGTGTTTGGCCCTCCACTTGATGTTGGCTGGGGGGCTGGCCTGTGAGGTGATGGTAATGGACAATGGTCTACTATGATTCTTTGCACATCAGTAGCATCCTTTCCACTGCTTTTGCTGCCTTTTGAAGAGGGTACTTGGGTGCGCAGGGCCTGTCAAGTTGCCCTCTCTCCCTCATATTTTTTCAGCTCAGCCTGGTTCATATGGTACCTATAGTGAGAGAAACTCCATACACTTGAACCCATGTTGCCACCAGAAAAATAAGGGCATTCAGGTAGATATGCTCCCTCAGACATTCTGGCTGGAAGCCAAAAGATTAAGCCAAGCCCCAGATTAAAGTAGTATGAGCTCCAACTGTCTGTTGCTGTGTAGAGGATGTACCAACCCTGAGCACACAGGTATTGGTCCACCACATGTCTGGCCAGACTCACACTATAGGTGCCAAATGTCATCAGCAGTTGGAGTTTCATCAAGGGCCAAGGACCACAATGGAAATAAGCCTTAGGGCTATTTTTTGTGTTCTGATGACTTTCTTGTGTTGTTTTAAAATTAAATGAGTCAAGTCAAGTAAAATCAACCAATAAATCAACCAACAGGTTCTGAAGTTTCCCAGCCTGGTAAACTCACATTCTTAAATAACACCAATGTGGTGATTACACAGACTCAGGGCTGGGCTGTATTAGACTTGTAAAACCCACAAACCACTTAGTCAGGCTGATGCAGAATCCCTGAAGGGCAAGAATGTCAGGGCAGAAATGAAAGGGTGGGAAAAGGCAAGACACCTGCAGGGGAAGCCACACACATAACACACTGACATTTAATGGCTTACTGAAATATGCACTGACATTATCAAAAGAGGGGCATGAATACATTCTAAAATGGAATTAAGACATCAAATAACCCATAACATATCTACAGCAAGTTGTATCCGTCAGTGTGTCACACCTCCATGGTGGAACACTAATGCAATTAGACCCACTTGAGCTGCACTGCCTCTATAGACTGAGAGGAATTTCAAACGGCAAAGCACTCTGAAATTCCTCTTCCGAACAATATTAAACCTCTGAATAAAAATGCATGACTTAAAAGGTTAAAAAAGAATGGGACTTCTAGTCAGCAGCTTACTTTCCCTAAGCCTTACTGTGTTAAGAGATCAAAGGAAAAAAAGGAAGAGACAGACACATAGATCAACAATGTGTGTGTTTCTGAAGTGAGTGAGTAAGAAAGAGACAGAGAAAAAGATGGAGAGAGAGACACACACACCTACTAAGAGTGTTGGAACCACAACGCTGTACAAAATACACAAAAACCTGACACCTTTTGAATGGACTCTGCAGCACAAATTCATGCATTCTTACCAAAATGAAACTGCAAACTATACACACACAAGGAAGCACAAAAGACTCCTGCAGACAGACAGACAGACACACAGACAGGCAGACAAGCAGACAGACAGATAGTCATGCTAAGCAATTTAGCAGCTCTATTTATTAGCAACATAAAACAGTGCTAAAAACAAAATGGCGCACAATAGAAGAAACAGGTTGGATTGGATTACATTCAACTTTTATTGTTATAACACATGTACAAATACAGGGTAACGAAATGTGGTTTAGCGTCTTAGAAGTGCAAAGAGCAGCAAGTGTGATATATACAGTATATACAGTATACAGTACAGTTTGTAAATTATGTACATGGGACAGAATTGACAGGTGGGAATTATGCATTAATACATGAGGGATATAAGCTGATGTATTATAAACAAGTGTACAGGTGTATATGATGTACTAGGTGTGCTGTGTAAATAGCCCAGATGAACATGTATACATGTTTGCTAATATACAGAGGATATTGACAATGGTTTGGATGAAGTGTGGCTGGGTGAAGAGATTGGATGAAGTACATGTATGTCATTGGAAGAGATAAACACGGAGGAGGCATGTGAAGTGGTATGGCAGGGAGACATGGAGGTTCAGTGGGGGACAGAGTTCAGGGAGACAGCTATGGAAAAGAAGCTGTTCCTAAACCTGCATGGTTTTGGTTCGAAGGCTCCTGAAGCACCTTCTGGAGACATCCTTCAATAAAAAGTAAATGTTAAGTACAAAATACAGGTGGCAGGCTAATTATGTTGCATGCAAAAGGGTTGTATGTTTGTCATTGTTTTTACTGGGTTATATCTGTTTTGCAGTAGTTAGGTCTATCCTGGACATTTCAGTACTTCTTGATGTTTTGAAGGCTAATAAGTTTAGTGCTTTTATTCAGGATATGCTCATTTTAATAGCATCACCCAGAATGGCTTATCTGAAAAGTAATTTGTGCCCACAACATTTTGCAAACCAAAATGATGCCTGTGGTGACCTATTAAGAGATGTAGATGCAAAGTAAGCCCTACTGCCCATAGAGCAGCATTTGAGGTGACTGAGGAATATCTGTGATGTGGCACCTATGTGTAGATTTTGTGGTCCATGCTGTTAAAGTTTGAGATTATGTTCTGTCAACTCATAAAAGTTAAAGGCCATTTGCCCTATGGCAAATCAAAGACTAAATGAACTGCTACTCTTTTTTGTCTAAACATATCTATTTCTTAAAAAAAAAAAAAAAAAAAAAAAGAACCTGTCAGTCTCGACAGGGGTCATGACATTCAGCCAGCAAGTTCCACTGTAGCTTTAAGTGTGTAAAAACACAATTCGGCGAAGTGTGTCTGGAAACACCCAACAACTCCGATAATCTGAGAATGCCTTGGGTCTTCAATACATCAGATGTTTGCACATTGTTAGTTGATGTGAAAGCAATGTTATATTTTGTGACTTTCTGGGCAACACAGTAGGGATGACCTTATGGAAACATCATTAAGGAAAGGGAAGATGTAATGGAAACATCATAAATTGAAAAAAAAAAAACCTTTTTTTCCGCCCTATACGAATAAATTAAGTAAGGCTACCAGGGTAAGTGAATGTTTGCCACCTGTCAAGATGTTATTGGAAAGCAAGTCCTCTGTGAACCTGAAGAGGGCAATGTAACTTGTCAGTCGATTTCCGGGTGATGGAACCAGGGTCAGAGAGTGTCAAGCACAATATTAACATACAAATGCAGAAAAACTGTAATGTGCTAAGTCTGCGAAAATGCAATATTGCCTATAGTATATATTTTGGAACAATATACTCGTAAATCACCTTTCAAAGCACCAGTGACGCAACAGTGTTTGGGATAGTGACGTTTCAGGTACACGTCGCCTAGCAGGATGTGCTTGGCAAAGATGGCGGTTGACTACCAGCCTCACTGCCCAACACATTAGTGAAAATTCATAATTTATCTTTCATCAGATTGAGATTCAGTTCTCAACGATACACGAGCGGTAAGCAGAATCACTTTTCAATGAGTTCGGCTTCATCCTGATATCTCCCAAGTATGTGGTGAGGTGGTAACTTCATGTCGCAACTTCAGCTAGCATTGATAGCCATCCGGATAGCGAACTCAGGCTTGCTGTTTGCTAGCGTTGTGTCAGCACCAGAGTTGTCAATTACATAGTTAGATTGATTAGTGTATCCTCCTGCAGGAGATTTGTGTCAATATAGGAATTAGTGTCAGTTCCACGTGTAGTTTATTAAAACCGAGATTCTTTGGTGCGTATCGATGCTACTGTTAATGTCTATACGTTTATTACTAAAGCAACAGTATGAGTAGCTAAATAAGAGGTCCTCTTGGCTAACTAGGCTAGCTAGTGCTATTTGACCGGTAGGGTTAGGTCCTTCTAGTCACACTTTAAACATTCGTTTCCCTCACTGTGTGTAATACTTGTTTTTACCTGACAACACCTGCCATCATTTTATTACCCGGTAATCTGACAGCCCGCGCAGATTGAACCTGCTACCCAACTTGCCACCTCTTTTGACGTGAAGTAATGTCTTATATTTCCTAGCTTAGCAAGACAGCTATGAACTAGCTACCTAGCAGAAGCGCTACATTGGGAGATGGCCTTATCTTGTTCCTCCTAATCGGGTTGATGTTTCAGTTTCTGCTGACATAACGTATCGAGGTGAAATGGCTATGCTGACAGCTTGTCGTTTTTTATCAGTTCCATTTTCAGTAGTTCGTTGAGCGTTCAGTTACTGTTAATCAAAATGTGTATTGCGGCAAGCTTTCTTTATTACTGACCAATCGAGATATACCCGTGCAATGGCAGTAGGTTTACTTGCTAGAGATAATCTAACGATGCTCTCCCGATTGCTCACGTAGTGTTGGAAATCACCTTTTTAAAAATCTAATAAACAGTAACTAAACACATGACTGTTTGGACAAACCTTGCTTTATTGGAGTGCTAATCTAGCGACTCTCTTATAATCTATGCTGCAGCCATGGCTGGATTTACCAATGTCAGTGCCCTGAGAAGGACCCTAGTTAGGATTGTAGGCATTGTTTTAAAAGAAAGTGTGTCTGGGCGTCAGGTAGACTATAGTGCAGAGATGGAAAGAACGGCTTAACTCTGCCTCAGTTAATGGCTAAAAGGAATATGGGAGAGGGAGCCAAAACAGTGTGTATCCTGTTTGGAAAAGGAACCGAATGTGCCAAAGTCCAACGTTAGATTATTCGGCTTTCCACACTTGCCTTGCGTAAGGATGTTGTGATTTACATTGAAACACATGGAACAAAGAACCGACGCCCATCAAAAGAAATGTTTTTGAAATGTACCTGGTCGCCTGCTCATTTAATCTGACCTTGCTATATAACTCTAACAACATTGGTAAATTACTTGCTATTTGTCCCTATGGCCTCTTAAAACGTGTGCCTCCCTATTTTTCTGTATGACCTTGTTCAAGCAAAGTTATTGTATTGCTGATCCAGTAGAGGTGAAGTGTGCAAGTGTTCTTTGTCACCAGACATACAGTTGTGACAGCTGGCACTCTTACATACCGTGTTTGCCTTCCTTGATTCGGTATTAAACCCACTGGCATAGGATTGAAGTTTGAGTGTTCGTTGTCTACGCTGTCTGAACACTATTGTAGGTTGGCTAGAGAGTGATGTAGGTTTTGTAGGTGTGCAGAGGCACCATAAAATGACACTAACGATGCATAGCATGCACTGGACCATTCCCTTTCTACTGTCTTTGTAGCTGTCTTTGTAGTCTTTGTGCCATTGTTGTTGGCCTGAAGGCATATGTATTTTGACTATGGTAAAGGCTGGCTTCACCTATAAAAGACATTTTCTGTTTAGTGATGTTTATTGAAATTCAATGATAGCCCAGTGTACATTTTATACATTATCTTTGCGCCATCAACACAAGTAAGCATATGGATAAAAAGTCTAAACATTTTAGCTGAATTGTGTGACTTAAGAGAGATATGTCGTTTGTGTGTTTATGCTTTCCTTCCAAAGTGTACGTGTTTGGAGAGGAGTGTTGAAGAGGTCATGCAGCCCCCTCCTCGCCAAACCCCTCCAAATGCACTTGGAGGCCCTCCACCCGCGTCTGGGCCCAATGCCTTCAGGAGGACCCGCCCCCACAAACATGGGGCTGCTGCAGCTTCCATGGCAGCAGCAGCAGCAGCAGCACCACCACCACCACCATCCACCCAACCAATGACTGACCCGTTTGCCTTTGGGAGACAAGCCATGTCTCCTCCCATGGCCAGTAATTCAGCTCCTCCCCCTCCCAACAGCAACCATCACCCGATGCAGCAGCCTCAGAACGCGGCAGCCTTCCCCCAGAATTCTTTGCTGCTCCAGTCCGCTCCTCCCTCCGCCTCGGGTGTGAGCGTGTTCACCCCACAGCCGCTTCCCCCGGAGCAAAACTACTTCAACTCCCGAGACCCCGCTCCTTCTTACGTTTCCCACAATTCCCCACCACAAGGTGCCCCCCCACAGGCGTCCTCCCCCCCTGTGCAAAGTGCCCTGTTTCAGCCTCAGCCCCCGCCGCCCTCACAGCCCTCGCCCTGGATGCAGGACCACGGAAGCCGTCCTCCGTCGGTGCAGAACTACTTCCAGCCAACCAGTGACCACTCGCAGCCTTTCCCCCCGCCTCCCTCTGGCCCCTCGCCGCACATGCATCAGCAGCCCATGGGCCAGTTTGAGGGACAGTTCCCCCCCCTCCAGCAGCAGCAGCCGCCGCACAACTCGTTGTTCTTTGAGGCCCAGGGCTACCTGAGCCAGCCGCAGGCCGAGGCGGTTCCCTACAGTCAGCCCAGTGAGACCGGCACCTTGGGCATGTTCTTCCGCAGCAACGACGTGGAAAACGTGGAAACGCCGTCCGGAGACGCCCAGGTCAACGGCATCTCCCACTTACCACATGCTCCGGAGCCAATCCCTCCCGGAGCCAGCGGTGTGACGCCAGGCGCCCAGTTTGACACCGTGGAGAACCTGGAGTGCATACCCAACATGGAGGTGCTGCCAAACGAGCCCGTGGCACACCCTTACGAAGCCGGACCCAACCTGGAGACCCCTGACCAAGTCCCGCGTCCTGCTCGCTCGGCCAGCGTCTCATCATGCCACAGCAACGTCAGCCACCACAGCGGGCGCCACCAGGGTGTCATGGGCACCTTCATCCAGCAGGAGAGCGCCCGCCCTCTGGACCCAGGCTCCTTGCCCTCCGCGGGTACTTCGAGCAGATCGACTCGGCCCCTGCCAGCGAGCCGTGCGCGTTCCCCACCCCCTAGCCCCCCCAAGCCGGTGGGAGTGTTCCAGGCCAGTGCCAACTCTTCCTTCGAGCCTGTGCGCTCGCACGCGCACCCGGTCTCCCAGATGCAGCCCGTGGCGGACCGGGCACGAGTGGTGGTGGAGAGGTCTGGTGGTGCTGGTGCCGCCGCCGGTGCCACTGCTGCAGACGCCTTGCCTGGTAATCTCGAGCAGCCACCGGATGACCACGAAACCCAGTTTTTGCCCGGTAGTCTGGCTATGGGCGGGGACCCTCGTGCCCAGCCAGGGTTGCACAGACCCGGGCCACGGCGCATGTGTGACAGCCCCGCCACTACACTCTGGGCCCCCAATAATGCGGCCAACCTGAGTGGAAACATTCTTCTGGCCCCAGCGGCCCCTATCCTCACCATGCCCTTGGTGACCGCCCCCGCTGAGGTCATCCAGCCTCCCGAGGATGGGCCCCTGGACCTGGGGCACGGCAACAGGCCTCCCTTGCCCTCGGAGAACCTGGAGAACCCACCCGACCCCTCGCTTCAGAGCCCGCCCCCTCTTCCTCCTCAGGCAAGTCTGGGCTACGCCTCCCTGCTGGTGTCGACGCCCCCCGCCGAGGCGCTCAACCAATCCGTGTTGATCGCACCGCCTTCCTCCAATTACAGTGTGCTTCCTTCGCCGACCCTCGCCCACGCCTCCCACCACCAGGGTGGCTCTCCAGACGCGCCTCTGCTGGCCCGCCCGCCGTCTCTGCTGGCCAATCCAGCGTCACAGCCGCCCCTTGCAGCCAATCAGCCGCTGTTTTTTCCCGCAACCACCCAAAAGCTTTGCCCCTGCTTCCAATCACAGCCCGCTAAACTTGGCACCGGAGACCAAGGAAGCTGCCAAGCCCCTCCCTCTGCTCACCAATGCCCAATCGTTGCGAGGGGACAGTCAGTCCATGCCTCCCGCTAATTCCCAAGCTTTGCCCTCCTCCGCAGCAGCCAATCAGACTCCGCCTTCAAATTACGAGCTCCTTGATTTCTCTATGCATCAATCTTTAAGCTCCAATCAGGTGCCGGTTGCCCCTCAGCCGCAGCTGACCAGTCCAGCAGCACATGTGGGTAACGCCCCTGGTTCCGGTTTCTATCTGCAGGTAACCAAAGATGCCCAGCAGGGCACACAGGGAGAGGGTGATGCTGGCACCGTGTCTGAGCGCCCCCGTCCACCGAGTGTGCCCGCACCTGTCGCTCAGCCGCCCCCCCCAGCTGCCACTCCACTGCAGCAGCAGCCCCCCCCAAGGACATCCTCAGCCATGGCCATGCCAATGGCAGTGCCTGCGACTGTGCCCACTCCGCCTGCCACTGCCATGGCTCCACCTGCTATGCCCCCACCTGCTATGCCCCCACCTGCTATGCCTCCACCTGCTATGCCTCCACCTGCTATGCCTCCTTCCTCCATGCCTCCTTCCTCTATGCCTCCTCCCTCCATGCCCCCTACTTCCATGCCCCCTACTTCCATGCCTCCTCCTTCAATGCCTCCTCCTTCAATGCCCCCTCCTGCTGCTCCTGCTACTCCTGCTGCTGTTCCCCCTGGAGGGCCTGCTCCCCTGCCCCAACCTCCACCCCACGGCGACCCTGCACGGCCTCCGTCTGTGGCAGGAGGAGCTCCAGCCTACGGGCCGCCCCATGCCCAGCAGGCTCCTCCCATGCCCGGCCACGCAGGCTACTACGGCACAGGCTACCCGGACTACTACGACGGCCGAGCGCCGTACATGCCCAACTACCCGATGCACGACCCCAGAGGCCAGCCATATCAACAGGTAACAGTGTCCCGCTTCCGTTCTGCTGTGTCTGTGATCTGTTGTGCATGCACAAAAACAGGGGAGAAGTAATAGTAAATGGACAAGTGCCTGTACCATATTACAGGCCTCAGGTGTGTGTGTGTGTGTGTGTGTGTGTGTAAGCTAAAACAGTGGCGTGTGGGAGGGTGCTACACTACGGTGCTGCTCATATTACCCATGTGACTTCACTCCACTAAACAGCTATCGCGTAACATCTGACTCACGGCTGAACTGCCATCGTATTACAGCAGTCTAAAAGCGGCCATCATGTTACACTAAGATTATGCCACTTGACAACACACTCAGCTGTTACGCAATTGTGTATGATTTTGTTTGGCACTGAATAATAAAAGGACTGTATCAGATATCAGCCTTTTTATTAATCGTAGGTGGGCTCCACTATCTACCACTGGGCTCTGTTTCTTGTTTTCAAATCCATCAGAGCACATCGGATTACAAGTCTATCATCTGAGCTCAGTTTTCAAAGTTAACCTAGCAGTCATATTCTGTTGCTGGATTGAATGGAAAGTCTATGGTCACACTGCCCTCAGTATAAAATATGTTGAATTATGAATAGGAATGAACATGGGGACACTGTATCTGCATTACTGACCAATATCTATTGTGTTTATGTTGTGCACTGCATTGCATTGTAGTATGTAGTGCATTATAATAATGGTAAATTGTTTCGTCATGTTGACTGTGTGTGTGTGTGCATTCTGTAGGATGACCCATATCGGCGGTCTGCTGACCCACGTTACGCCCGCTACGAGGCCGAGCGTCAGCCTGAAAGACCCAGCTCTCGCTCCAGCCAGTACTCCGAGAGGTCCCACTCCAGGTAGTCAGGGTCCAGTCACTTTCTCATGCGCACATATAGACATTAATCTCTAAAACAATGATGCTCACACTGAGCACTGACATACATACACCCACAGATTGAAATACACATGATAATTGACAGTTTCCATCTTCTTCTCTCTAACCCCCACCAGCAGACAGGGCTATGAGGAATACCCCCCTCGTACTGCCCATGATGATTACTATGCAGATTACTACAAGAAGCAGTATGAGCAGTATGGAGGTAAGTACGAGCGCAAGGGAAAAGAGCTATCATTTACAAAAAGCTTATTTGTTCTGTCTTTTTGCTGCCACTGTATGACTCATAAAAGGGCGTGTGAGTGTTTCCAAGTTACTGGACAGTTGAATTGCCCATTTGCCTGTCTGTGTCTCTGCCTGTCTCCTGTGTGTCTGTCTGTGTCTCTGCCTGTCTCTGTGTGTCTGTCTGTCCCTCGCTCTGCATGTCTCTGTGTGTGTGTCTGTCTGTCTTTCTGCCTGTCTCTGTGTTGGTCAATCAGTCATGTTTATTTATCATTCTCCATTTTTTTTGCAGAAATAAGAACGATATGTATTGAAAAGAAGGGAATAACAGTCTGTGGTTGTTTGTCTCTGTCTCTGTCTCTGTGTCTGTGTGCAGATCGTAACCGCTGGTATGATCCCAATGCTGCCTACGACCCCCGCTACAGAGGATACTACGACCAGTCGTCCTACAACTGGTACAACTACAACCCCAACCCCAACCCCAACCCCAACCCCGAGGCCTATCGCAGAGGGGACAGCTACAGCTACAACTATGGTCAACAGCAGTACCCTAACAGGTGCCTGACCTGGCCTCAGTCATTACTGCATATCCATCCTCTCTTATTTCTATCCCTACATTATTCATTTGTGTCATCCTCACTTCAGGCTTACATGCACATATAGACACAAGCACAATTCTGGTATCGATGTAACTTTTCAGTAGCATTTATATTAACCTGGCTCAATGAGATTCCCGTCAGCAGCAGTTTTAGACCACAAAGGTTAATCCATTTTGGGTGTGTTTTTTTTTTTAAAATAAAATGTGAATTAACAAGTTGAATGGAAACCCACTTATTGACACACCACACTCATGCATGTTTGTATACTCTTGTTGAAGAGAGGCAGACCCACATGCCGGTAAAAGTACGTTTACGTGTAGCTTAACGCAACAGTGAAGCACTTTTCCTCTTCAGTTGCCCTACAGGTTGGAAGTGGAATTGTCTTTCTTATGTCTCATTTAAACTACAGATTGGCGGCCAGCTTTTGCAAACTTGCATAGTGTGGTTATAAGCCCTGGGGGGCCGCAGTGCGAATTCACAAGTGCCGTTCACCCTGTTAAGAGTTGATGAACCACTGAAACGATTTTGAAAATGTTGAAAAAAGGTTGAAAAAAGTACTTACACAGATAGCAAGCGTCGTTTGGGCTGACGTTGGTGCAACGGCTTGTCAAACGTTGACCTGACGTCGCCTGCCAGCTGTGGCAACTGTAGCTGAAGGGCCTAAAGATGTTCACACGTGCGTTTATGTTGCAGCAGCAGCCGGCGTGAGGGTTACGACGACCCCTGGCGCTACTACCCCGGCTACGACATGAGCTTCGAGGAGGACTACCGGCGACAGCGCGACCCCTACGGCGACGAGTTTGACCGGCGCAGCGTGGGCAGCGAGCGCTCCTCCCACAGCGTGCACAGCGTCCACAGCTCACGCCAGCACAGCCGCAGAAACAGCTTCAGCTCACACTCGCAGCAGGTGTGTGTGTGTGTGTGTGTCTGTGTGTGTGTGTCTGTGTGTGTGTGTCTGTGTGTGTTTGTCTGTGTGTGTGTGTGTGTGTGTGTGTGTGTGTGTGTGTGTGTGGGTGGATGGATGGATGGATGGATGGATGGATGGGTGGGTGGGTGTGTTGTTATGTGAATGTGTGTTCTTCTGGGCATATGCAGCCATTGTAGAGTGTCTGTGTTCCAGTGTGTGGATAGGTGTGTGTTATGGGCATAATGTAACCATTGCAGTATATGTGTTTTTTGCCACTGACGTGTTTGTGGATGGATGTGTGCTGTTGTAGCCTTTTGTAGACATTGTAGCACGTGTGTGTCCTTTGCTACTGACCAAGTATGCGCGGGTGGGTGGATGGGTAGGTAAGTGTGTGTTGTGGGTATGTGTAACCATCGCAACATGTCCTTTGTTCTTTACCACTGGCCAAGTGTGTGTGGGAGTGTGTTTGTTGTGGGCCTGTGTAACCATTGTCCTTTCCCTGTTTCAGAGCCAGGTGTACAGGAGCCAGCCTGACCTGGTCGCTGCAGCCTATGACCCCAGCATGTCCGGCCTGCCACTGGACTACTCGGTACAGTACAGTCAGTATCCCACACAGCAGGAGTACACAGACACCAACAGCTGGCCCACCATAGAGCAACGTGAGTGTCTGTGTGACTTCCCCTGTATGTGTGCTGTATGAATGGGATATGCGTACAGTACGAACTGTTTATGTTAATAGGTGCCAGGTGTGTGCTTGTGAAATGTGAATGTACGAGCTGGCTGTGTGGTACTATGTTATCATGTGCATGTGTATAGTGAGGGTTGTAAATTGACGTTTCTTCGGTGTGTCTGTCTTCACAGCACCCCCGCGACCTCTGACACCGGAGAAGTTCTCGGTCCCCCACCGCTGCGCACGGTTTGGTGCCGCCGGTCAGCTGATCATAGTCCAGCCCAACATGCCCTCGGCTGGCCAGCCGGCCCTTATTGAAGTGCACACCATAGAGGTGAACACAGCGACAACCACCTGACCACCTGCACGAATAAAATCCCTTCTGCTAAGCCCATGACTGAGCAATTTTTGTAGACCATCTGAAACATGGCTGCTTTGCACATAGTCTCTAGAGGTTGTAAAAAGACGCTCTCTTCAGTCTCTCACACCCTCCTCAGCTATTACAGCTTGGTGTGCTGATACTCCATCCTGACATTTGCTCAGCCTTATTTTCACTCTCACTGGAGATAATTCTAAAAAGATTGACCATTGTGGTCTAACTGGTATGGGAGCTTGTGTATCAGCCTACGTCAGTTGTTGTACTATGAAGCTCTTGTTCTAGCAATGATTGAGCAATGCTATTTACAAGTCCTATGCACAGCCAATTTTCAGGTGCCGGTGAAGTGCAGTTAAGGTAATCCAGCGACAGAAAAGGGTTGAATCACCGCACACTGAAAGGACTTACATTTTAATGTTTTTATTGTGAACAACGCGTTTCGCGTATTGCTTCCTCGGGTTCACTTCACAAGTGAACCCGAGGAAGCAATACGCGAAACGCGTTGTTCACAATAAAACATTAAAATTTAAGTCCTTTCAGTGTGCGGTGATTCAACCCTTTTCTGTCGCTGGATTGAGCAATGCTATTTATGTGCTAGTTATGTTTTCATACCCATAGCTGTTGTTTTTTTGTGGAACAAAAAATGCTGACAGCTTTTTTTTTCCAAAGAAATAAAGGCAGTATGCTTAACTTCTCTCGACGACAAAAGACGCTTAGTCTGAACGCCGCTGTACATGGCTGTAGATTAGCTTGCTGCTATTGAAGTGACTGAGAAGAGTAATGTAATAACGCTAACCCCGAGGTGTTTAAGGTTTTAATGTAGCCTGTAGACCGCATACTGACGGTGCTGTCTCCAGTGCGGATGGGTGGTGTGGTGGTTGTTGGCTGACAAACCCTTCATTGTGATTGCAGACGCTGATGCAGGATTCTCAGGAGCAGTCAGAGCTGCGCACATTCCCCGGCCCTCTGATTAAGTGAGCCGCACAACAGTCCACCCACAATACTTACAGATGTTCACCCATACTCACAAACTATCATTACTTTCCATACTCACAAACTGTCATTATTTTCCTATCAATGCATTTAGTACATTCACACATAGTACACTTACTAGATAATGATCACGTCGTGCACACAGGTTCGAAGGGTAGTTGCTGTTATTGTCATAAAAACAAATGAAAAAGCAAAGCATTTCCTAGGTATGTGTTTAATAAACCAATCAATAAATAAATACTAGGAAAATAAATAATAAAATTAAATAATGGTAATAGTCAGGCACATCAAGATAGAAGTGCAAAGTGTGTTACAGTTCCTTACAATTCATGCATGGTCCTTATGTTGGGAGGAAAGGGGCATTTTACTCAAGGGACCCTCAGACTTCTGACTCATGTTTGTTTATGTGTGTGTAGGGAGGAAACACACAAGGTGGACGTTATAAAGTTTGCCCAAAACAAAGCCCTGGAGTGCATGCGCAGTGACGACCTAGTGGACAAGTATTCGGCCTGCCTTATCTGGGAGTTCATTGTGCTGATGTGCCGACAAAATGGGGTAAGTGTGAGTCGGTCTGTGTTGAGTAAGGTTACATAAACATCTGCAGTAATTGTCATACTGACAGCAGTAATACATGGAAAGAGTAAAAATTGGCTGAATGAGGTCAGTGTGGGTGAGTTTTTTGAACGGTGCCCTGAGAAGAAAGACAGAGGACGGAAGGGAGAGAGAGAGAAAAAAAAAAAGAGAGGAGGGAAATGAGATTGGGTTTACATACCCAAATAATAGTGGCAAAAATGTCTCAAATGGTAACAATGAAATACAAAAGTATCTGAATCTGTCCTTAATAAATCTGACCTGTTTTTACATAGACGGTTGTTGGCACGGACATCGCTGACCTCCTTCTGCGCGAGCACCGCTCGGTGTGGCTCCCGGGCAAGTCTCCGAACGAGGCCAACCTCATCGACTTCAACAACGAGGCCCTGGAGCAGCCCGAGGAGGCGGAGCAAGGCGCCCTGTCCCTCATCTCCGACACCTTCATGACCGTCCCGGACAACATCGGCAAGGAGACGGAGCGCTTCCGCGAGCTACTGCTGTTTGGGCGCAAAAAGGTAGCTGTGCACCACACACACTCGCACGCACTCGCACACACACACTCGCGCACACACACACACACACACACTCGCGCACACACACACACACTCGCACACACACACACTCGCACACACACACACACACTCGCACACACACTCGCACACACACTCACACACTGCCTTACCAGTGCTGAACATGGGGTATGGCATTAATTTACTTTAAGTGGTATTTATCTGTTGACGTTTAATGTTATTGTAGTGCGTTTCATTTGCCGTTGGTGCACGGTTTCGGAGTAGTTTTCTAAACAATATAGCAAGAAAGTGACGAAACGTGCGTCCCTGTTTCTCAGTCAGGTGCATAGTACATAGTGAGACGAAAGAATGTTTACCAGGAACAGTTGGTGTTACATACACAGACAAGACTGATACAGTACAGTGCACACACACACATTAAAGACACACACACATACAGACACACAAGATGCACATGTGTTATAAAAAAAGGTGCAGAAGACAGCAGTGAAAAGAAACAAAAACACTCGATCAAATCAAATGTCTCGGAGCAGCACAGAGGACCTTGAGAAGCGCATCTGGCAAGTGGAACACATGAAACTCGATTTCCTCTATGCTTTTAGCAGATGTATCTCATCTCACTATCTGAATCTGGCATCCAAAGGTAAATGGAACACACTTGGCTTAGGATGTGTATGGAAAATCAATTAGGAATAACTGTCTTTCATTATTCTTTGCCTGTATTTGTTTGTTTGTGTGTGTGTGTGTGTGTGTGTGTGTGTGTGTGTGTGTGTGTGTTTGTGTGTGTGTCTGTCTGTCTGTCTGTCTGTCTGTCTGTCTGTCTGTCTGTGCGTCTGTCTGTCTGTGCGTGCGTGCGTGTATGTGTGTGCGTGGCCCTGAATGCAACTGTGTGTGTGTGTGTGTGTGTGTGTGTGTGTTAGGATGCTCTGGAGTCAGCCATGAAGAACGGCCTGTGGGGTCACGCTCTGCTGCTGGCCAGTAAGATGGACAGTAGGACACACGCCAGAGTCATGACCAGGTACACAACACACTCCTCACACTCTACATCGCTGATCGCTGCTACTGGGTAAATACAAATGAGATGACATGAAAATGATAATAATGTATATGGATGTGTGTATTTTACAGGTTTGCC
>CM059273.1:17278000-17310500 GCA_030347295.1 Setipinna tenuifilis
AGTGCCGGTGGCGGTGGTGGTGGTGGCTGGTTCACTTGGCTTTACCCAAGGAAGAACGAGGCCTTCCTCCCTGATGACAAACACAAATCGGTGAGCTCCTCCACCTCTCTCTCTCTCTCTCTCTCTCTCTCTCTCTCCCCTCTCCCTCTCCGTTGCTCTTTCCCATCTGCCCCTGTTCCCTTCTTCTGTTTACCTTCCTCGCCTAGTTTCCATCAGCCTTTGCCTCCCTCCATCTGTGTCAAGTGTCTCTTTTCTCACGAGACCTCATGTTGTTTTTAGATCGTTTGGGACGAGAAGAAGCAGAGATGGGTGAATCAGGATGAGCCAGAGGAGGAGGTATGTGTGCGCGTGCGCATGTGTGTGTGCGCGTGTGTGTGTGTGCGTGTATGTATATGTGTGTGTGTACTTGTTTATTTAATCAGTGTGTTTGTGTGAACAGAGTATATATTTGCTTGTATTTAGTTACATGTGTGTCTGTGTTTATATGCATGTGTTTATTTTTTCACTCCATAATTTTAAAAGTTATGTATGTATGTATGTATGTATGAGACCAAATGGGCATTCATATTTGTCTCCTTGTAGAGCAAGCCCCCTCCCCCTCCCCCGTCTAGTTTCCCCAAGATGGCTCCAGCGGCAGGGCCAGGCCCAGGCCCAGGGGCCCCTCCAGGAGCTGGCCCCCCTGGGAACATGTTCAGGAGAGCAGGTGAGATCACACAGCAGAGGAGACCTTTACAGTGCACACAGTAGACACACAACACTCCTAGCATGCTCAGGGTACAAGCGGTGAGCAGTACTGATTGTATTGTAATGGTGTTGTGTTTCACTAATCAAAACATGTCAAAACATTTTTTTTTGTTTTTTTTGTTTAGTGACTGTGATTATAGTTTTTTTGCTTAATTAGCCTGTGTCTGTCTGTGTGTGTGTCTGTGTGTGTGTGTGTCTGTGTGTGTGTCTGTGTGTGTCTGTATGTGTGTGTGTCTGTGTGTGTGTCTGTGTCTGTGTGTCTTAGGCGCCAAGAGCCGTTATGTGGATGTGTTGAACCCTGGCAGAGGGGCTGGTGGTGGTGGTGGTGCTCCTGCCCCTGCCCCCATGCCCATGCCCGCGCCTGCCGACCTGTTCGCCCCCCTCGCCCCCATGCCCATCCCCACCAACCTCTTCACCCCCAACGCAGGTAAGCCACGGACCATGTGTGTGTGTGTGTGAGTGACTAATAAAACATTTTGTGTTCATGGTGTATAAGAGAGAGAGTGTGTGAGAGAGTCACCGATCAAACCTTTGTGTGTGTATGACTGTGCGTGTGTGTGTGTGTGAGAGAGAGAGAGGGTCACTAATAAACCCTTGTGAGTTTATGACTGTGCGTGCGTGAGAGAGAGAGTATATGAGTGTGTGTGGGTGTGTGTATGAGGGTCACTGAACAAACCCTTATGTGTTGTGTGTGTGTTTGGCCTTCATTTTTACAATCTGCTTGGATTTCTGCAGCAGATGAGCCACAGCCAGCAGAGGGGAACACTGCTGATGGAATAAACCAGAGTCAGCCCCAGGTAAACACACACACACACACTCACACACACACACACACACGCACGCACACACACACACAATTTTACCTAGTGTCTAGTTCTTGTGTTTTTGCATTAAAATACACTAACCCCCCCCCCCCCCCGTCTGTATTCTTATCTCTGTATCTGTGTCCTTAGATGTTTAATCCCACTCTACTGCCTCAGTGTCCCGAGGGGTCTCAGTCCGGAGAGGTGAGTTTGTGCGAATGCTTCAGTTCTGCTTCCTTTCTACTACACACACACACACACACACACTTACACACATACCTATGACAGCACTTGGATCTGAGCATGTTGTATACTCGCCTGGGTTGTGGGTCTGAAATGCTATGAGGTGTGTAATCAAGGGTAATGAGCATGCCATTGATTTGGATTTGGGTTTGTGTTTGGGTGTGTGCGTGCGTGTGTGTGTCTGTGTGTATATCTTTGGTGTTCTAGCTGTCCAGATCTAGTTCAATGAGTTCTTTATCACGTGAAGTGAGTCAGCACTTAAATCAGGTACCTAAATCTGGGTCCCCTTATTTATATTGTCTTGTACACACACACACACACACACACACACACACACACACACACACACACACACACACACATCGAAGTATTGTGACTAGGCACATGCTTAGTACTCCTTGTCTAAGTCACACACACACACACACACACACACACACACACACACACACATACACATACACATACACATACACATACACATACACATACACACACACACACACACACACACACACACACAAAAACACAAAAACACAAAGACCTTCTCTCTCTCTAACATACACACTCACACACTCAGAATAACACTGTCTGTGTACACACGCATGTCCCTTCCTAACCCCCACAAGCTTGGTGCTCGTGTGTGCCTGACGAGACTCCACTAACTCCTCTTCCTGTGGCTCCACCATTCATGCTTCTAACCGGTCGAGAGCTCAACCATTGGCTTGTTTTGGTGCTTTGCTCTTGCCCCGCCCTCCTACCTCTCCAACCCACCCTGCCCTGCCCTGCCTGTCCTTATTGTCAGCCAATCACTGTGTGCATGCATGTGGCATCATTGCGACCTTGTGTTGTATAAAGTATAAAGACGTGGTTCCGGTGGTTGGGGTTTGTTTTGTAACCGTTGCCATGGTGATTCTGTTTCAGCAGGCCCCACCGTCAGGAGGCGTAACCTTCTATAACCCCGCCCAATTTGCACAGGTAATTGGTGCAAATAATTGACAGTAATGTTTGTGTGTCCTAAGTGTGGTTAAATTGTGGGGGTAATACTGTTTTATGTCTCTGTATGAAAATTTAAGCCTGTCAAAATCACTGCAAAGGGAGTGGGGGTAAAAGCCTAAGCAAGGTAAATTTTTATATATTAAAAGTATTGCATATTCACAAAACCCTCTTGTTCTGTGTCCCCCCCTCTTCCTACGTCACAGGCGGCTCCAGTGCCCACGCGTGTTGGGGGGCGGCTGGGCGGACAGAGAGAGTACCCCACGCTCAAGTGACCGCTGCTGATTTACATAAGGGCTTCACAATGCTACCAGATTGCGCATTCATTCGCTCACTCATTCATTTTAATCCTTAAATCATCATCATGCCATCCCCTCCCCAATACTCCCCCAATACTGTCCTGACTGTCCCATCTCTGCCCCCCCCCCCCCCCCCCCCTTTTTTTTTTTTCTTTTTCTTCTTCTTTCCCCTGGAGCCATGGGTGTGTGTATGTATGTTGTGTGTGTGTGTGTGTGTGTGTGTGTGTGTGTGCGAGAGAGAGAAAGTGTTGAGCCTGTCAGGGTTTTGTTATGTGCAATAATGATCACTAGTAGACTGCATTCTATTATTGGCCCACGTTTCCCCCTCTCCTGTCAGTCAGCCCATTTCAGGTGTGCGAGTGAGTGTGTGAGGTATGAGGTGGGTTACGACGGCAAGGGGCTTCTCTTGGCTCCTGCTGCGCTTAACAGTGTTGGGAGTGTTGATGTGTTTTTACATATTTATAAAACTTTTTTGTCAACGGAGGGGAAAGGCTCGCCATGTCTTTCTCAACCAATCAGAAACGACAGACTTCCATCTCATCCATCAAATCGTCTTACCCTTCCCAGGAACTTTGTCTAATCATTCTCTAATCACCTCATCTCTGCTCATCTTTTTTTTTTTTCTTTTGTTGATTGTGATTTGATTTTTTTTTTTTTTTTTTTGTGTTTGGTGTCTCAGAAACTCTTGTATCCCCTGTATTTCAGTAGAGATGGATTGTGATATTCCATAAACCCAAAGTATCGCTGTGTTTGAAGGAACAGGAGATCAACTTTCTTAGATGTTTAGAATTGACTGTAAAATTATTGACAAATGTAAAAGAAAGTGATAATAAAGATATTTTTGCTCTTTAGTACTTTGAAAAATGACTTTGTGTAGTTTGTGTGTATACAAATGCAATTTTGCGAACCTGAACAGATCAATGATATTAGCTTCCATAAGAAATTCTTAAGTAACTAGACGACATCAGTTAACAGTAAGACAGGGAGGCACAGATGGTTTATGTAACGTGTAAATATGTATGTAAATGTAAGTAAACAAATGTAAATCTTTGTGTAAAGTGTAAATAATGGTAAGGTCTCCAACATTAACTGAAAGGGTCAGATATGGGACATTTACATAGAATTTATTTATATATGTACAGTTCAATCAATGTACAACCAAAAAATGGATTGGGGACAGCTTCAAACCTATTAAGTTCATATTAGCAGCAAGTAATTCTTACAGAACACTGTTTTGTTTCTGAGTGACCCAGGAGAACACAGAATGTTTCTTTGAAATTTGGGGGGAAAACATGCAAGAAATGACAGTAACTAATATAATCATGATATGAATGTGTTACAAAAGTTAACTTCGCGACTTCCGTTTCTCTCATCACCACACAGCTTCCTTGCAG
This sequence comes from Setipinna tenuifilis, assembly GCA_030347295.1. Lineage (NCBI taxonomy): Eukaryota > Metazoa > Chordata > Actinopteri > Clupeiformes > Engraulidae > Setipinna > Setipinna tenuifilis. Next base: position 17,282,477 of record CM059273.1, read on the forward strand.
TCTTTTCATCTGTGCAGGCACCGCTAGGGTCACAGGAATGCTGGCATGTCTCAGCTGGCATCTGTATAGTTGAGCTTCAGTGAGTATACTCACATCTCCATCTATGTGGAACTGTGGGTCTGGGTGTGAGCTGCTAGAGCAGTCTGTGCCCTTTGCACTGCCACCTCCAGCAAGGAGCGGTCCCTCAGGACCTCATTCAAGCTCTCAGAATCCATCTCCAACAGCATACCTGCAGATGTGTACACAAACAGCATCAGCATACACAAAAATCTGCATTAAACTGTATCGTAAAGCTCAATGATCAAAAGAGATAATCGGTCTAATGTGTCATGGGTGTGGGGGACATGTTCTCTATTGTGAGGGGTCTTCAGCATAACAAATGTAGCATTTTGTGAATTATGGTTGTTGAGGGGTGCTTACTTAACTTGTATGCTCTGAAACTGAACATGTAACACTCCCAACCAACTGGCCAGCTTACCTGTAATATCAGCTGAGTGGGTGGGGTCTATCTGTTCCACGAGATGGAATAATTTTTCTCCAATGGATTCGACCTCACCATCTGAGTCTGTCATGCTGGCCTCTTCCTCCCCTTGCCTAGTCACATACAAGTGAGTAGATGCAAACTGTATTGCATACAATGATCAAAAAGTCATATGAAACAGAAATAATAAATATAAAATAGCTATATGAAAATGCAGGGAATCTTACTCAATAAGTGTTTTCAAGGCAATGTTGATCTTCTTTTCAAGAAGTTCAGGATCTGACAAAAGTTGAAGAACTGCCTCTTTCTTCTGCTCCAGCAGCATGCCTGTGTAAACACATCCTCATGTGAACCTGACCTACATATTATATACTTACTGAATAGCATGGGCTGAACGTTGTCTCCTCATAGAAGACAGACCTGTAATTTTGTGTGTGTGCCCTGTGTTGTGAAGGTCAATAAGGTCATAGAGCCGTTCACCCAAAGAGTCTGAAGAAGCTGATGCCTCCTCTACCTCAGACACCACCTGACTGAGAGACAGAAATCATGAGAGATCATGAGTGTAAACGTGGGTATTTATGCCAGCTGTCTATAAGTACTGAGAAAAAGAATGTGTTTTTTTTTTTTTTTTACCTTTCCTGGCCGAGAGCCTGTAGTGCTCTGCTTATTCCATCATTAAGAACACACTCATCTTGCAGCATCTGTTTGATGACTGCGTCTGGCAGCTCTAACAGCATCCCTACATCCAATCAAAACAAAGGGTCTTCACACCATAGCCAATCACAAAATTATGGATATTTATCCCACAATAACAACGTAATTCAACAGCATGTTAAGTATAGGGCATCCAGTTTTAGCAATGTGATATTTTTCACACTAACAACGAATACGCCTCACCAATCAGTATATGAAGATACTAGAGAGAACTGCAAATTCCTCACCTGTCAGCTTGCCCGCAATTTCTCCATGTTTGGAAAATACAAGGCTGTATAGTTTCTCTCCAAGTTCGTCCAGATCGTCCTCCTCATTCATAATAACGCATAGATGTAATGTACAAGTATTTTGTTACATCACTAAACTGGTGTTAGCTAGACTCATAGCTGGTAGACTTCGACTGTGTGGTTGTTTCAATTTTCTTTTCATGAGAATATCTTGCTTTGGATTAGACAAAAAAATACGAATCTAAAGCTGTCATTACATCTGGTGCAAAGGTTAACTAACCCGGTAAATGGATGTATAACTGTGTACAAAATTCATAGTTATGGAGATCCATATTTACTTTGGCGCAGAAAATTGACGTAATTGCACTATGCCGGAGTACTGCTTTGAATTAATTTTGCGCCAACAGCTGCGCACAATATAGTGCGTTTATAAATTGAGGGAAAGACTTTATGCCCTCCTAAACCAGCACTAATAATTGCAATTATTATGTACTTTTATTGGCTAAAAATACAGAGATAACTCAGGTTAAAACTTTTTACCGCATTCCAAAAGTAGTAATAGGATTAAGAAGCGCAAGGATCTACAACATTTAACCGGAAGCAAAGAAAGTTCCTTTTCCTCTCTCTTCCTGCGCTGAAAGGTAACGTGGTCGCTTTTTCGTCGTCTTTAGCATTATAATTTTGCATTTATTCGCATATTTGTGGCTGCTTTTGCCGTTATCCACACTATAAGTGCTTTAATATAATATCTATTAAAATGTGGAATGTACTATAAGTAGTTATAATCTACATTTATTGTAATATTTAACGGGATTGTTGACGGGGGACTGCTGAAGCTAAGCGGCCTTGCGCTCTTGCATACTCGTGCTGTTTCAGACGTAGCATATAGCAAAATCAGTTGAAAGTTTACATTTATTTTAGATGACTATCTTGACTGTCTTCCGTTCAACAACGCCGTTTATTTGACCGTTGAGAAGTTGTAAACACGTTGGATAGGAAAATCGTTTGTTAGCTAACGTTAGCCACAATTTAGAGTGATGTCAACTAGCTAATGACAGAGTTGATATCGGTGTCAGGTTTATGGTAACTTACATTTCCTGTGTTTGTAGATCATGCTGAAATTTAAAGTACCAACATGTTGAGCCTTGCTTAAGTCTGAGCTTGCTGATATTTTAATGAATATGACCTGTTATGACGTTCAAAATGTACTAATTCGGCTAACTGTGGCACGGCAGTCACATAGAATTAACAGTAACTGTTAAAGCCTATTAGGGTAGAGTAGCTGTGAGTGACAACTTGTGTTTAGAATGTCATCATAAATACTTTCCCTTCATTTTCAGGTAGGTAAAGATGTCGTCTCACCTGCAGTGGATGGTCATCAGGAACTGCTCCAGTTACCTCATCAAGAGGAACGGACAGACTTACAGCACTGTGAGTACAGTAGAACTTATAACAAAAATAAATAGCTGTATGCCATAAGTTAAAGTTGAAATATTGTGCCTTATTTTATGGTAAGCCATGTGTTTAGGGCCCTTGCCAAATTGTTGTAAAGAGAAGACTGTTGACCCTAACTAAACTGAATGTTACGATGGTCTCAAAGACATAAACATCAGATCAGATGACAGACAGGAGGCTAATACAAGTGTGCATTTTTCCGCCGTTTGCAGGAGGCCAACAACCTTAAGGCTCGCAACTCATTCCGCTTCAATGGCCTTGTGCACCGCAAATCTGTGGGAGTGGAGCCTGCAGCTGATGGAAAGGGTGTTGTGGTTGTGCTGAAGAAAAGAGCAGGTATTAACCTCAGTAGCAACTGGACAAAGTTTACGGTAACTTTTTAATGTAGCTTTATGTTTTCTGGATTTGTAGTTTATTGATTGGGTATGTGGGTATGTGTTTCAGGCCAGCGTAAACCTGCCACATGCTACGAGAAGATCACAATTAACAAGAACGCCAGAGCCACGCTCAGCAGCCTGCGTCACATCATCCGCAAGAATCATTACAGGAGAGACCTGCGTATGGTAAGCAATCATATACGACTGTCTACTGGCTGTTAGGATTATCAGAGAAGTTGGCTGCGTAGGTTGTCTTTTGAAATGAAAATGATCGTATGTATGTTCTGCAACTGTTGGATAACTTTTGAGTGTCTATGAAGGGATGAGCTTTACATCTAAGCTAGTTGATTTGTCATAATGCACAATGAGCTGCTGGGACTGATTTGTGGGAAATTATTCAGCGGGTAATGAAGTAATGATGGACACAACAAACAACTGTAAGCTTACCACTTTAGCCACTGTTACATTTTCAGTGATGCTCTTAGGAGAATGGCTAAAAAACACTTGTCGAATGCAGTGTTCATCATACCCAGCTCCACATGGAGGGGAGGTGATGCGAGACGGTATTTCTATTAGGTGATGCTGGTGGCATTGCAGATTGCTAAGCGCCTGTTTTCTGTTCCCACAGGCTGCCCTGCGTCGTGCCAGCGCCATCCTGCGCAGCCAGAAGCCCGTGGTGGTCAAGAAGAAGCACACCCGTGCCAACAAGGCCGCATAAAGTAGCCACCCTCTGGCAGCACCATGTGTAGTACTCAAATAAATAAAGGACTTTTTGTTCAAAAAACATCTGCAGAGTTGGTGTAATTTCTTGGCACCACCAGAAAGGGTTTTTTTTATTATTGTTATTGTTGGAGTAACTTAACCCCATGATTGTTAAGGAGAGATCTAAATCACAAAATCTGCAATCTAAATTGCAAAACACGATCTGCATGTAACATGGAAACTGACACCAGTCTACGAAGTTTGGTTGTTACTATGTATTAACATCACAATTACTGCATCATCTGCCAATTTGATTGTGATATACTCGGATGTCTTGCTCCTGCACTCATTTGTGTAGAGGGTAAACCGTACTGGTGAGATTACACATCCCTGTGGGACTCAGTGTTGGTTACTGAGGAAGAAACTGCTTCATTTACGCTGACACATTGTGGTCTCTCAGTCAGAAAGCACTCTGATGTTTGCATTTGTATATGACATAAAAATACAACCTAAACTGCTAAGTGTTACCCAAAACAATAGTATGCTACAACAAGGTTAGTAGTCACAAAGGCTTGCATCTCTTCTCCTAAAGTTACTGTTCCTAAGTGTGTCTTGTGTTTTCTCTAAACTTCAAGAACATCATGCTATCAAATATTACATAAAAAGTCGATAAGAGTGACATGACTTTATCACATATTTGTTGTGATGTTTGTTTTAAAAGCAAAAAAGGGTCAATATATTTAGATCTGTGAAAAGTCCTAACAACTTTGTCCATCACAATATGAAAGACTTGGAATAGTGAAGTGTGTGTATGTATATTTTCCGTATATCCCCAAAGGTAATTGTATGAACAGTGAAGATAATATTTTTCAGGTTACTTGGTTAATACTACCTCAACTTACAGTACTGTTTTTGGCAGTGCATTTCACAATCATGTTTGTCAGTGGTCAACTATTTATTAATGCAATCTGTGTGCAGAGACTTCCCATCAGTGGGTTTTAGATCGCTTGTGGACATGAATTAATGTCAGGTGGATGTTATTTAGAAAACACACCTGATGGTTTTTGATTTGTGTAAAACAGTTCTGATTGAGAAATTAAGTGTCCTGGCTTGTTGGATGCTACTAACTATGAACCCCTGGCAACGTGACTCATGACCATATTTTCTAATTACACTTTTTTATGATTGTGCTTCTGTCGGTTCACCTGCAATTTGTTTAATGCATTGAATGCGGTGGATTATTGCATGCTTAATATCACTGCACCTGATGAATTCAGGTGTTCTTGGTGATATGCTGAACACATTTTGGTTATTGCAGCAATTAGATTGGATTGAAAAATGTAGTGATTGAGTGTTAGTTGCTGTTTGATTATTTTAATTTTGCCGTTTAATCAAACATAAGTTTTAATTATCTTGGCATTAAGCATCCTGTAGCCTGCTCTGAGTCAAAGGATTTGCAAAGCATTGTGTGCTAATGTCAGGGAGATTTTGCAGCAGCCATCAAGGAAATTATGCCTGCATCATTTTTTTCTGAGAGGCAAAAAAAAAAAATGTGAGGAGGATGTGTGACCTTACTGCTGTGGAGAGCAGTGATCTATTTGTTGCAAAGGATCATGGGAAAGGCCAAATGGAAGCACATTTAATTAAACAGCAGAGTGCTGATGGCTTGTCAGTATTGATTTTGGGAGTGAGAGGAAGAGGTGATGCACTTACCAATCTGCAGAGTGCTCCCTCTGAGCCTAACTATGCATAGTCAGTCGCACGCAGAGAAGCCTCAACAATAATAATGAAAGCAGCGTTTGTAAACAGGATGTCAAAAGTATGTGTATAAGTATTTCTGACAGAATATAATCAATACAAACCCTACATAATACACCAAGTGAAAAAAAAAAAAACATAAATTGTGTATGCACCAAGATTACAGGGGAAGGTTGGACCACAGTTGTGCAAACATAGGTATGGTACATGAAATAAAAGTCTAAAAATATGTACTAGTATAGGCAAATTATTACATGTCATGAAACAATAATATAGGAGTTTCAATAAATCACAAAATAAATCACAAACATACTGTTTAAATAAGTACAATAATTGTGCAAATCTTAAAACAAAAAGTAAAAATAAAAATAGGTTCAACACATGACTTCAAATGAGACATTGGGGATCACTACAACAACTGAGAGAGAATTCAGTTGTAATGATGAGGTCACAGAATTCCCTCCCTGATACAAGTGTGTACAACTTTAAGGGCTTCTGTTACATATTCAACATGATTGGTGCTTTAAATGTTGCTCAGAAAAGTGGATCACAGCTATTTATTTTGAGACAAACATAAAGACACGCACAGATGTGTCTTCAGGCATGCAAGTAAGACAAAGCTTTTTTCTGCAGACGGCCCATTGTGAATTTTTTTTTTTTCTTGTGAAAAATATTTTTGCCAATGCCAACATGAATGTAAACCGTTTCATCCTGCTCACTATGTGACCATGTGGAACAAATTAATTGATCATCAGTTCGGTGTTGTGCAACTGTGTATTAAAATACACGTGTACATGTGTGTGTATCCATCCATGCGGCGTATGTGCGTGCACATGTGTGTGTGTGTGTGTGTGTGTGTGTATTGACCAGTACTGTTGGACATTTCTGTACACTGGTGCTCCAGTGAGGGTGAGCAAGGGCCACAGTGCCCAGATGTGTGTGTGGCTGCCCAAGCATGCGGTGGTGCGTGTGTGTGCTGGCACTGCTGCACGGCTGCATAGCCTTCGAGCTGCAGGACACCATCCACACCCTCATCGAGGAGAACATCCACTTGCACGACCAGCTGGAGAGCCTCACCAAGGCCCTGAGAGAGCTGAGACAACTGCTGCTGCACAATGCCGGAGGTACGGCCATATTTATTTTCAGGGGCGATTCAATAGTCTGTTAGGACCTTAGGGAAAAAAAAAAATAATTGTTCAAAAATGTATTGTCACTGTTGTAGTTGAAGGTTTGTCAGGCCTGTGGACTTTAAGCCATTGTCTGCTTTGCCTTTTGACAAGCTACACTTCTGGGTTATCACACTGTCTGACTGCTCTTCAATGTTCTCTCTGCCTCAGTCCCTTTCTTGTAACACAGCCATTACATTTGCAGTGTTGGAAAGAGTCGCACACTCTGCTGGTTATTTGTAGCCATGGACACAAATAGATTTTTTTTGGTTCCAAAGTCAATTCCATCTCTCCCTACATGTACCAGTGTATTTTTCTTTGTGCCCTTCCTCTTTATGTGTGCCTCGCTCTCTTTTTTTCCCCTTTTTGCCTTTATTCCATTTACATTATTTCAACCTGTCACCTTCTTTTTGCCCAAACCGTCCTCCACGTCCTGCACTTGCGTGACAGCTCTCCATCTGTTTGTTGTGTTTGGCTCATTGTCTGTTTGTTATCGATCCATCCACTGACACATCAACACCCAGCTTTTCCGGATCTATCATGTCTGCTTTTTTTCATCTGTCCTATGGATTTCATGTGCAAAAGATGTTTCCGCATCATGATTACCAAACTTTAAAAGAATGTTTCCTTCATACAGAAAGTAGCTACATTATTTTGAAGTCTGGAATCTGCACTTCATTGTGAGTGTGCATCCTGTCCTTTGGTGCATCATGATTATCACAATGCTGTTTTTAGTTGTTTCTTTGTGTGTGTGTGTGTGTGTGCATGTGTGTTTGTGTGTGTGTGTGCATGCACCTCTGATTACTGACATGAGTACTGATGAGTGTATTTGTTGTGATACTTACCTTCCAGAGCAGACTAATATCAACAAAGAGGAGCTGCAGCATCTTTGGGAGGATTGGTCTCTACATGGTAAGGACAAGGTTATGTCCTCCCCACCCCACCTCACTAACAAACAGATCTAAAGACAGGTCTTTTTCTATATTACTATTCTTAGAATAGAATAGAATAGAATAAAACTTTATTCATCCCTTTGGGAGGTCCCTTTAGGGAAATCGGGATTCTAGCAACAAAGCACCAAATCATGATACAGATACATAAAAAGTATAAAAGTGTAAAGTATAAAACATATTGCACAGGTGAATGAATAAGGATGTATGCTGTATTGCTGTTTCTTGTACACTGCATTTACATGGCACAATACAGTACAGTGGAAACTGAAAGGCACAGCATCACACTGACTGAGGATGTCACGTGTTCCACTGTCCACGTAAGGCATGCTGAGTATTGACAGCTCCCTCAGCTAATATTGGTGTATCACTTGTTAGGGCCTGCTGTGTGGCATCTTTATGGAAACTATGCAAACCACATTTGAGTCACTTTAATTCACACAGACTTTTTTGCAAGTAATTATTAATAAATAAAATGTACAGTTGTGCAACCAATCTAAATATTTATTAACCAATCTAAAGCTTTTGCCCACTTGTGTCTCACTGTAAATATGAGCATCAATATGTTTTTTTTTCACAAAAGCATTCTGTGAGCTGTGTAGAGAAGAAGAATGTTAGATGTTATATGCCAGCAATTTGATGGTACTTTTAATACTAGAGATGAATGGAGACATGAAGGGAAAGGCAGCATTTGTTTAAAATCCAGTGAAAGAGGATCAGTCAGCATGTGTAAAACATTTTTAGTATGCAACATGGTCACGTTTTGGTAATAATTACAGTTGTATTTTTCCATCATCGTGGCTTGGTGTCACATTTGAAAAGACAAAAAACATGGTTCATTCAAATAAGCAATTTAAAAGTACAGAACTTAATGAAGCCACTTGCGTTGTTTGCTCTACTGTATGTTTCAGGCATCAATGCTGACACTCACCATATTCTGGAGCAGGCGCTTTGTCATGACCTCCATAACTCAGCAGCTGACCTCAAGGACTGTTCCTCACTCCTGCTGCTCATCCTCCTCTTACTCACCCACCTCCTGCTCTAAGCCCCCCCGGCCCTCTCTCAGGGGGTGATGGGGAGAGATGGGGGGAGGGATGGAGGCCCCCTACACTTCCGCAAATCAACACACCCCTTGAGCCACCAGCCGTCTGATTGCTTTTGTGCTGGTGTGAACGTCAGCAATCAATGATTGCCCTGCCGGAGAAATGCAAGGGCATAAGAGGCTCAGAAGAGAAAAAAGACTCGATACCATGTTTTTTGTTGTTTTTTTGTTGTTGTTGTTTTTAAACTTTTTGAAAGTACCACACTTCTAATCTGTTGTCTTTGATTGGCCGCAAACTAGATCCTGATACAGCACTTATCTGTCCCTCTGAGAATCTTCATTTACGCGGTCCACAAATTAATGTGTTGGAGATGAGTTAGAAAATTAATGAGATAGAAAACCCACAGTCTTTGTGCTCACTTGTATGACATGCAGCACTTCATCAGAATTGATGTCAAGCACTTTAGACATATATGGTGATTTATTTCATAAATAATTTAAAGATCAGCTGAGAATTGATTGAAAAACACTTTCTATCTTGTATTCATAAGGCTCTATAACCACAATCATAAAGGCTTATAATGCATTCAGAAAATATGTAAGTGTTCATAACTATTTATACATACTGGCGACTGTAGTCCTAAGGCATTATAATGGTATGCCATAAGCCCTATTCCAACTTTAAGTGACACAGTGCATCCTTGACTATAAAGCTTCACCTGCCTATGAGTGCAGTGCATGAGTATGTATAAATAGTTATGAATACTAATTTTAACCATTATAAAGCCTTATAAAGGCATAATAACCCTTTATGAATGTGTTATGAATACAAGCTTCATAGAAAGTGTTACCAAGTATTTAACTTAATTTTATATTTGAAGACTATATTTATGAAACTGCCATTAAACTGAACTTTTGTGACAACTGTCTGTGTATATGCATATGTTTATGAGACATCAAGAGTGTTTAACTCATCTGTCATTTTTATTTGCACAAATACATCAAAGTAAAGAATACAAAACTGAGATATCCATCACACATTATACCAGGCAACCTAAAGTCCACACTGACCTCGGGTCAGCTCTACGCTAAATATTTCAGAGAGCAAGCACATGCTTTCAGGAATAAATAGTTTACCTAATTTACATAAGAAACATGTTTGCATTTTTCACACCGTGAAGTCATAGACAAAAAATTTTTTTACCTCAGAGAAACACACACACACATACGCACGCGCACACACACACACACACACACACACACACACACACACACACACACACACAGCATTGCGGAGGTGATCACAGACGATGACGGTGGACTCGTGCCAGGATGCACCATGCTGCTGGGCTCAGATACACGAGGAAGTGTTTGTGCTTATGTCGGTGAAATAGAGAACTGCACCGCTTGGTGTGCTCAATAAAGCAGTGACACTAGATATGTTCTCACCTGTGAGTAGATTCACATAATGTAACCCAATTACAAGGATCACACTCACACACAGGCACACACACACGCACACAGGCACACGCACACACACACAGGCTTCTCCTCTAACACATGAAAGTGAGGAACTATTAGGAACTAGGCATTAACAATAAACATTGTTAGCATATTGGTGTATACATGAAGAAAGGGCAAGGTCTTATACTAGTGAACAGGCTTGTTACAAATAGAGAAATGGATAAAAACAGCTCTATGTTTAGGTCCATTAAAACATGAAATGAACTGACAGGTTAGCCAACTTTACTACAGGCCTGTCTGTAGATTTAACTGTCTGTCTCCGTCAGTTAAATCTGATGAGGTCCCAGTTACTTCCTCAGTGAGATGTTTTTATGAACTTAAACCACTATTCTAAAAAAACAGGAATGAATATTACAATATCACAATAATAGTATTACAATAAGAAAACAAAAGTCTGGATAACCTAGATACATCCAAAGTGCAATCCTGAGCAAATGTAGCGGACAGAAACAGTGTGGCTAAAGTTTTCCATTTTTATGCATTTATCATCAACATATGCTTGGGTAAAAGGGCTAAAAACAAAACGACACATACGATGACTAATGGTCCCCTTGGTGAGACTTGCCTGTTGAAGACACAACACCTTAGCTAAGCAAGGCTGACCTGACAACCACTATGTCTGCTTGTGGTTGCTGTGCATAAGTGTGAACATTTCAGAGGGCGTCTGGGTTATGGTCAGGTGAGTCCGTGTGTGTGTCTAGTCCAAGTCCAGGTCACTGTCGGAGTCGCTGGGCTGCGGTATGTTGCTGTTCCGGATGCTTCCGTTGGCGCCGGCGCTGAGCGAGGTCTGGACGTACTTGTCGGGCAGCAGGCCGTACTCCTGCAGCAGGGCCTCCACATCCGTGGCGTAGAAGTCGTCGCCCAGCTGGTCGCTGACGCGCACCAGGTTACCCACCAGCTCGCCGCCCCGGTACATGAGCAGGGCGGGCAGCGCCGAGGCGCGGAACTGGTCGCTGGTGCCGATGTCGGAGCCCAGCACACGGCAGAACTTGACCTGCGGGTACTGCTGCGCCAGGCACAGCAGGCAGCCCTCCATGGCCTGGCAGGCCAGCACCTCGTGCTCGTAGATGTGGATGATGACCAGCGTGCCGCGGCTCTCCTCGTCCACCGCCCGCAGGAACTCCTCCCCGCTGCTGATGTCCACCACCTGGGCGAAGTGCCGGCTGCCGGCCAGCGCCAGACGCATCTCGGCCATGCGCTGCTGCCGGTACTGCTCCAGGAACTCTTCGTCGTCCGCGTCCTCCTCCTCCTCCTCGTTCACCTCCTGGCCTGACAGCTGAGGGCAGAAAACAAACAAACCCACTCAACTGTCAATGTACACGTCCAACAGTTCAATGTTTCAGGACGTTAACTTTTTGTGAGTAGTGTATCTCTAGACAATCAGTACTACCATACCTCCTAGCTGATAAGTGTGGGGGTTTCTGTATACTTGTTTTTGACAAAAGCGTATTTGTAAAAAAATCTCCTGTGTCAAGTATGCACACTTGCTGCGACACTTAATAAAAGCCATAACGCACAATACTGAAGGTTTTCACTTGAGGGCAAACAACAGCAGGCCACCAAAACTGGGAAAAGCCATTGTCTGTCTCCCTGTCTGTCACTGTAATTGCAAGACCGCCCCCAGCAGTCATGTCAATATCATGTCAATTTGTGACACAGCATGTTGCTTGAACTTGCGTCAACGTGCACGACCAATGCACCAACGCAAATTATGCATGGCAGCCATGATGCATACCCACACATGTTGTTAAAGGCAAGTACATTCTAGACCTAAATATTTTAAAAGTGCATCTTTCAGGCAAACTTTCCTGCTGTCACCCACACTTACTGACCTTGCCACGGAGTTTGTCCTGGAGCTTCTTCTGTTTGTCTTTGTCCTTTTCCTCATCCAGATGTGAGCGGCAGGTGAGGCTGAGCTTCTTGATCAGCTTCTCCATCTCCCTCTTTTGCTCCTTCCTCTGTTCCGTCTCCAACTGTTTGTACTTCCGCCAGTCATTAATCACACCCTTTGGTCCTGAGCAGAAGACATTTTGGTTAGTTTCTATAAAGCTGCTTTTTAACTTGTATTTTTTCTGATTCAGGGAGTGAAGCAATCCACAAGTGCCACAGTGGTGGTCATGTTTTATTAGCAGTAAATGCCATGATTTGTGTTGTTGGAAATTAAAATGTCTAACAAGGAATAAACAAAAGTCAGGGCATCACTACTCATGCAGTTGTGGTCTGGATCTCCACCACCCCCTTTCACACAATCATCACTTAACAATATTTAGTAGCCATGCTCAGGTCACTCAGGTAGGGGACTTGTTGAGATACACATCACGCACAACACACAACAGGAAGAGTGGTGGCTATTATCTTGCCTGTGTTGACAGCGGAGCCGTCTGGACTGTAGTCCACCTCTGGCTCCACCACCGCCTGGTCCCGGATGGTTTTGGACGCGGCTTCCTCGTCCTCGCGGTCGCTGTCCTCGTCTTCACTGCTACTGCAGTAGTACTGCAGCTTCTCTCCCAGGAGCTTATCGTCCAGCGTCGTCATGGCTACCTGAAGTTAAGTCACAATTTCGGTACACACTGTGATCTCCACATCAGTATGCTCTCTCTGGGCTCCGACATTAAACTTTTAATTTCTCTGCACCACCTGCCCCCCCTCACTACCCGAGGACTTGATGCACCCACTAAATCACTCCCTTACCACATACTACGTTCACCCCTTAGCACACACTCTAGCACACATTCCACACTGAACCCTGCACTTCTGGGTCTTGTGCAATGATTACTGTTCTACTTCTTACTGCTATTCGCAATACTCAGGGAATTCGTGCAATATTACTTTGCTGCTGTGCACACTTTGTACCTGGCACCTTGCAACTGTACATCTTTTAGCTAGGTTTTTTATATGTTTTATATACATTTTTAGCTGCATATATTGTTGTACACTACACCTTGCAACTTTAAATCCTTTAGGTAGGCAGTATATAAGCTCATATTTTAGCTATATGTATTGTTGTACATTTTTAAAATGCATATTCTATTTACCTGCCCATGAAACTTACCATTGAATGCTTCTTACTCTGCGCATCTATTGGCCTTCTCCGAACGACATCTCACTGTACTTAGATAGTGACAAAGACTTCTACTTCTAGAACATCCTCTTCCTGACTAGGTCAAAATGTCCTTGATAAAGACACTGAACCCGATACTGCTCCAGATGTGCTAGCTCACGCCTTGCTTAGCAGCCTTTTGAAATCGGTGTGTAGACGTTGCTGAGTATATGACAGCGCTATATAAAATACATCCCATTTACCGTTATCCCAATAGCCTTTTGGTTTCAAAGTGTAATGACACATTAATAGAGGCCAACCATGTAATAACTATCCAACAGTAGACACAACTGCCACTTTGTTTTGTGCTTGCAGAACAAATTGGTGAAACCAAAACTATTTGTGTACTTCTGACATCTTTCTTCCCAGCGCATTTGAGTTTGTCAGTAGGCTTTACCAGTGACTATCTACATAGGCTACAGGACATTCTCTGGGTTTACTGCCGCTTACATTAATGTCCAGACAAAGGGGTAAAAACAACTATGTGACTGGTAATCCGCCAGCACAGATGGTCTGTCAGAGATGAATGCCAACATAATTGTGGCTGTAGCTCTGTGCTATTTAGAGTGGATCTCTCCATGTAGCCCAGTTTATGCTTTTAACATGCCAATCAGGGATTGGGAACAGTGAGCAGCCTTTACGTCTCAATACCATAAACTATTCTCACAATTCCCCGTTTAAATCTCGGGGACGTGAGACCCAGCCTGGTGTGTTACACATATTATTGCTTATTTCGGCAGTCTAACGAAAACTTGACGAGGAAATGCCATTTGCTGTCAGATAACAGAAATGGAGAGTGGGCCGAAGCTCACTAAGCTCATTAGCTTAAATTTGACGTCTTATCTACGCTTACCTGGCTATATAGGTCAACTTAACAGACTTCACAGAACAAAGAAAAACACTAAACTGAGTGGCTAAAGGCTTTCCTTTTGTGTCTGACAACCGGACACTGCAAAACCTTAGTTAGCTATCATGATATATATTGCTTACAATTGCCTTCAACTAATTTCTTGTCTTTGTTATTGCTAAGTTAGCTACCTAGGAAGTGTTCACTCACATCCCAACACTTCCTTAACGAGCGGTGTTAGCACTGAAGCAGCTACATAAAACAACATTAAATATCGAAACACACCACATTTGAATTTCAACTCAACCAAATACAGGCTGTTCTTAAACAGACAACTTTTTGTCTGACGTCTGTAATATCCCCTTGAGATGGATTTGCAAGCTAAGTAACATCGATATCGATAGCTAGCTTCTAGTGTTTTCGCCAACAAATGTCTGTTGTGTAAATCTCAAAATATTACCACTGTAATAATAATGTTGACAAAATTAACGTATAATATCGACCATCCAATGTTTGCCATTTACAGCAAAACTATCTTACCACGATATATGATTCGAAGAATCCCAACAGTCTTCAATATTTTACTGCTGTCTAGTGTCTATTCCAAAACCAATACTGCACTTCCGGGGAAAATGCATGGCAAAATAAAAGTATGTTCAGTTCCAGTGCCCTGTTATGTTTAGTTCAT
Source organism: Setipinna tenuifilis (assembly GCA_030347295.1). NCBI lineage: Eukaryota > Metazoa > Chordata > Actinopteri > Clupeiformes > Engraulidae > Setipinna > Setipinna tenuifilis. Next base: position 17,297,508 of record CM059273.1, read on the forward strand.
TTGCTTGTATTTTCTTGGAGCTACTGAAATCACAGACACGTCTGTTAACCTCAGAATTCTGATTTTATATACGCGGTATTCACATATTTTTAAAATTTACTGTAATTGTTATTTATTTAATTTCGGACGACCCAGGGTTTCATTTCATGGTTGCACCAGGAATTCAGTCGGTGAATATTTAACGCTACACAAACCTAAGTTCCGGTCTCTTTCGTTTCCTCCTTCGTGCAAAGATGGTGAGTGTACCCTAGCTGTTCAATAAAATCTTTAAACATCTGTCTTAAATTGATATGGTTATGGCCTCTACGACAGTATTTTAACATTACAGAACACCCCATTTCTATAACTGTTAACATTTTCATTTTACACCTTAGCAATATCGTTATATATATAATCAGACATGTTAGCCGTCTAGCTACTGTTTGGGTAAGCAAAGTCCCACCGAAATGTGGCATTGAGAAAACTTGTGGCTTGCTCTGAGTAGTATTCGCAACAGTTTAAAACAACCCATTAAATGTGTTGTCGTTGTGTAGCATGTAAATGCTGTTCTACTGTTTTTGCATCTTTCGGCTTAATCATGTAGTAGTGCTGAAAGAAGGATAAGGGCCCTGTAAACTTGGGCCCAGGTATGCTAACCGGTTGTGAATTGCTCTGTAAAAGATAGGTGTATGGCGTTAATGTAACGCCTAAAACCACGAAAGACCGACCAAACCTTGCTTCATGCTTCTTGTGATGTTTTTGATTTCAGACGAAGGGTACGTCATCTTTCGGAAAGCGTCGCAACAAGACGCACACACTGTGCCGCCGCTGCGGCTCCAAGGCATACCATCTCCAGAAGTCTACCTGCGGAAAGTGCGGTTACCCTGCCAAGCGTAAGAGAAAGTGTAAGTGTCCAGTGACGGCAGTTTGTATTTGTTTTTTACAAATCAAAGTCATGTGGAGTGCAGGTCTGTGCTTATGTTTATTTTCCTACGTCTGCTTTCCTTATATCAGCACAGCATCAGTTGTCTTAGGGGGAGAAATGCTCATCAATGATGCTTGAAAAAATAAATGTCTGAACAAATGAGACACTGTGATATGAACTTTTCCTGAGAGAGCACCTGGGTATGAGCAATAGCTAAACATTGGTATTGCCATTAGAAAGACTGAAAGTGTGTGTTTGTATGTGTTTACAGACAACTGGAGTGCTAAGGCCAAGAGACGCAGCACCACTGGCACTGGCCGCATGAGACACATGAAGGTTGTCTTCCGCAGGTTCAGGTGAGAATTTGGTTGTTAATGGAATCACATTTGAAGATGTCTTTTCTGGGATGGGGTTGTTGGTGCTATTCAGAGGTGGACAAACTGTCTTGAGAAAGTAAATGTCCTGTTGTGTATTCCTTCTGCCTGTCCTCCCAACACAGATAACCTCATTAACTAGCTCATCTACCTGGCTGAAGATGTGTGCTAATTAGAATCAGCAGGTTTAATAAATTGGCTAGAACAAATGTGGCAGGACTTATACTTTCTGAGCTTGGGGATGTCCTCCTCTGGTGCTGTTGGTAGTTGAAAGCTGATGTGGTGTCTGAGCTTTGAGGACTTAAAAAATGCCAAGTGATTTTTCTGCACTTTCCACAAAAAGCTTGAATGTTATTTGTGTGTCCTTTTACTTCTCTAAAAGGATGGTCTTGTCCATTTAGAGTGCTTTTGCTGTCAATTCTATACAACTTCACCACCAACAAGCTCACCTGTGATGTTTCTAAATAAATGTCTGAACAAATGATATCCCGTGATATCAACCTTAAAACTGAGGAGAGCTTTGGCTAGTGTCGGTGAAGGGCATTGACTGTCAGAGTAGGCTAGCATGGAATTGAATGGCTTATGAGGATTGTCAACTTGGCTGGTTTACAGTTTGCCTCCTTTGGTACTCTTGGCGTTTCTTTTTTATGCTTTGGCTTTGCTGCACACTTGTGTTCCAGTGGCTTGTCTCTGTAATATTGATTAGGTTACAGTTGAAAATGAACTGCAGTGTTATTGTTAAACAAGCAGGCTTGCAGTACATAGAATCGTGTCTCATAGAGAGGGTCAACATGAATTCAAGGGAATATTCTGACCCTTCTTTGGCTCACACTTTTGCACATTTTTACAGATAAAGGATCTTTGTGCAGTTGTGGCATGACTTGCATTAATTGTGTGTGTGTGAGGTCTACACCAGATAATTAGATTTTAAATAATTGTTGGTAACTTAGAATTTTCTTTGAATCCATATTACTGGCAGAAGATATCAGATGCAGTTCATTAATGTTTTATAGAAGCTGCTTGATTGTCTTTTTGGTAATGAGGTGTGACTATATTGTGGTACAAGCCATGTTTTAACAGGAAGCTCATACCATTGATCTTTGTTTTGCAGAAATGGATTCCGTGAGGGCACTGTTCCCAAACCCCGGCGTTCAGCGGTGGCAGCATCCAGCTCCTCCTAAAGAGTCAAACACCAATAAAAATGTTCGATAAAAAAACGTTCAAACTGCCTCTTATTTTTGCCATGACATCCTTTCAAGTTGTTTGCTTTTGTGCTTGAGTGAGGGTAAAATGTGTGCAATTTTGTGTTTTTTATATAGATTCCTTGGTAACATCTATTGAGTAAAAATAATACTTCAACTAACCTAAAACTTAGAAGTGGAAGATAAAAACTGTCTCAGAATAAAGAGAAAACAAACCGCAGGATTCATAAGGTGTTTTTAGTCAGTTATGAGAATGCTTCTCTTAAATTACGACTTGTAGTTTAAAAAACTGCAGCAACAGTGGTCTGTTGGCAGCAGCTTAACATTGGCACATTGTGAGTTGGTAAATCAACCTGTGCTTTCTTCTGTCAATGAACTGCTCCTGTGTCTGGAACGGTTGGGCATGTTTCACTTTAGTCACCTTTTCATTTTATTCTCATCAGTAAAGCTGCACTGTCAGCACAGTAGGAAAACGTAGACTATGCTGTTGGAAAAATTAAAAGGCTAATCAAACAGCAATTGGCTATTTCTAGCTATCAGTGAAGCAAATTGCATTGATGCTAAAGTTGCACCACATATTTACAACACTGCCCCTTCAGGAGCACTGGTGGGCTGAGTTGGTTGAGACTGAATGTAGTAGTTCGTAATGTAGCTTGTTGGTCTGTGTGAAATACATTACCTGCACAGCATTTAAAACTGTCATCCGTATTGACACTAATATAGATGCTGCCTTTATCTGCCTTTTTTATATTTCAATTCAGAACTGGAGTCATCAAGCACAAGACATTAATGCAACCAAAAGTTATTTTTACTAGTAAGGACTGTTCTTCATGAACAGTTGTGCCTGACTGCTGTAAAAATCACACAATGTAACAAAGTAAGAGTCGGTAACACAAGAGTCGGTGCTCTCTATATGTAGAGGTCTGATTTCACAACTGGGCATTACAGGTCAAGAGTGTCCTTTTCTTACCCTTTTGTCAAATTATTTCTTCTAGTCTGCATTCTGAACTTTTTACCACAAAAATTATGTAGTTTCTCTTGCTCAGTCAGGCTCAACTATTGCTCAGTCTTGTCTGTGAGTTTGTCCTCACCACCACAAATTACACTATCTGGTAGTGTTAGGTACCTTGTCTCAGTCATACAGAATTTGTGTCCTTTCAACGATCACAAAAGGGGTAAGAAGTTATCACCTCAAATGATAAAATCATGAAATTTTACTTTTGTTTGTGCAATACACCCTTGTCAAGAAAGTTTCAGTATTCAGTGGTCACCTTAATGGCTAGATCAATGTCACTATAGACATGCTGAACCATGGACTTATTTAAAACAACAGATACAGACAGGTAGGATGAGAGATGCTGTCTTTTAAAGCCTGTCACTCAGAATGTCTGTTTACAGTCCTCTCCTTTAGGCTTTACTTTGTGTGTATGTGTGTGTGTGTGTAAGACAGACAATATACATGGGGGAAGGCGGGGGGCAGATTTAGGTACCTGATTTAAGTGTATCATGCTTTCAATATCTTGATAATATTTCAACAAATACCTGTTTTTATTAAAAGGTGCTTCAGATACCACCACCAATACTATGTACTTTGTTGTACACTAAATATACACATAATTCCTGTTTTTTTTAGGGTGTCTTGTTTCTTGTTTGCACAGATGTTGCATCTTGTTTGCACAGATGTTAGAAAGATGAATCACAGAATGGCTGTATCTACTGACACTTTCTGTGGACGGCAATGAGCTGTGACGATATTGTTTGGTGAGGGACTTTGTGTTTTACCTTTTGTGTGTGTGTGTGTGTGTGTGTGTGTGTGTGTGTATAATGTATACCTCAAAGTGTATTGGACAATTGTACAAGTACAAAATTACCTCAGTGCTCTGTATTTTTACACCCCCATTTATGTTTCACTTTATAGCACTTGTTAGCATAAATATGAAACCTCAAAACATGATTTACAAGGTTTCATTTTGGGCCCTTAAAACATATCCCCCACCCTGACTGTCAAACCGCTAGGCTATGTGTAGTTACTTAACCTAATTAGCATGAAGCAGAACCCTACATGTGTCATTTTATTCCCTGTGGGGAAAAAAAGAAAAAGACAAAAAAAAAAACAAAAAAAAAAAACGCTGGTCATTTTAAATCATTTGGGACTCAGAACTATGTCATCATGAGTCCCTTAACTGACCACAGAGAGGAGTATGCCCTTTTGTGTTTGCAGTGACTGCACTTTCCTGGTGCATGTTAGAACTGTGGCAGTAAACCATTTAATTCCCTGGATAGGGTTTAACGCATGACTGGGGGAAAAAGGGTCCTTATAGTTTGCTCAACACAGCACAAATATAGTCGACACCTCTGGCTATGTCAGTTAAGTCGGAAGCTCTGAATACTGTTGGGTTGAAACTGAATCTTAGTGCCTGGGGAGCAGTGTCAACTGAAAAAGGACTGTCAACCCAGGAGATTGGATCAGAATTAGGACAGTCTGTTACATCATGGGCAGAATATAGTACAGTTTCTCACAAAAAGGCAAAAGATTGATTTATGTTAATACAATTAGACACAATATTGGTCATGACAAAAAAGCTATATAATCATCTCTTTAGCTCATGTTTTTTTTGCTTGATGACAAAAGCTTCAAAGGTGGCAACAAGGACAACAATTTAAGAAACCAGTTCTAGTCCTGGTGTGCTGCCTAAAATGGTGGTTCATACACTGACATTTAGTTATGCCACTTGTGCAGCTTAGCCTACGCATTACTTTAAGCTGACGCTCTTATTCAGTGTATTAGGAACAGGAACAGTTATCCTGGAGCAATGTGGGGTTAGGTACCTTGGTCAAGGGACCTTCAGCTATGGATGAGGGTGCAGGAAAGAGCTGGTTATTTACTCCTGCTACTCCCAAATCCTTAGGCCACCGCTGCCACAGTGCATGTGTTTATGGTCAACATGGACTGTTAATTTTAATTATGATATGTTTTATGATTTATTTTAATTGTTTGGTGGAAATAACAGCCCCATATATGGCACTGGTCTAACCTATCCCAACAGTGTATTATGGTTCCAAGCCCAGAGCAGGGTGACAAGAGTTTATACATATCTGCCCATATCTGGTCAGATGCTTATGTGACTATCATTTAAATCTATACTAAATGTCTACTAAACTGCGAACAAACAGTTTTTGTTTGTTTGTTTGTTCATCAATGGTTGAATATTGTAAAGTGCAAATATGAATGGTAGCTGCTGGGGCGTGGAAGGGTAACTGTGGTGGTGCTGGAAAGCAAGGTATGTGAAAAAATACCTGGAGCAGGGAACCTAAACTAGCTGTTTGATCACCATAAACTGTCTTAAGATCTCAAGCTGTTTTTAAAACACAAAATCTTTGATAAGAATATATTAAAATTAAAATTATGGCTGCTTGTGTTACCCTTCCGATGCGCAAAAAATGACCAAAAAAATATCTAAAATGACAAGAGCAAATACTGGAAACTATAGGACAAGCCTACATCATACAAATCAGCATGTAACATGACCAACATTAAATTTGTTTTACACTGCAATTTGAAACTCACTTAAAGCAAAGTAGGTTACATAGCTGGCACATCAAAGGCTTTGTCATGAAAGTAGGGTAATTCCTGCTGTCACTTTTCATATGTGCTCCCTGGTGTGCAGAGGAGGTTAACGAATTATGTACCATAATTACAGCCATAATGACAACTATACCTCAATATGCAAAGCATCCAGCAGGTTAAAAAATCTACAGAGGTACGTGATTTAATTTAGCCTACAGTGTGTACAGTACAGTGTTACAAAGTAAGAAGGCCATTACAGCCTTGTAGACACGGCTACTGAGAGTGTAGGTAGAGCATCATCTCAACGTGAGAGCGCGTGCTTGTGCTTGCCTGAGATAGACTACACTGTGCGCACTGCGCTGAAACTGGAGAAATTAGCTGTATAAAAAAACTGTATCTTTCATAAGCATTTCGTCTATTCGATTCAGTACCACGCCTCTTTCTGCCTAACCCCACCTCACACGGAGTAGATGAGGATTCTGCACTCATCAATGCGATTGCCTTCGGTGACAAGTGGCGTGTGTGAAAGGAAGAGAGAAGGGAGTTAAGTCACCTCAAAACTGTGACGAGATTCTTGCCATGCGCGTCAGCTGGCGTGCACGCAATGGGAAAGGGGTACGCGAGACGCATCGAAGCTGAAGAGAACGCGCGCGCAGAATGACAGAAGGGCGTATAGCATTAAAAAGGCCGAAAAAATAAATCCCAGATAAAATTCGACCCAATTAATGACGGCGCACATGAATTGTTATTCAGAGAGACGCTTCTCCATCATAATAAAAACATAGCGCTAATTGTTTACAGAGGTATATGGGAATGCCGCGGGAAAACGAATCCTAAAGCGTAAGCTGCCGCAGCGGTGTGTCTTTGAAAAGGCGAGCATCCAACCCGAGGATGATGAGCGCGAGAGCGTAATTGTTTGGAATCTTCCAAATATTTTTGGAGATAATTTTTGTCTTTTCTGATTGTTGGATGGCGAGAACGGGCTACGCCGATCCGACAGCAGGTCGAGATCTGCTGGGGAGTCGCTCCCTCTGTTTCATCTTCATCTGTGCCTTCGCCCTGGTAACACTCGTGCAGCAGATCCTTTACGGGAAGAACTACGTCAAAAGGTATAAGCAGTCTCCTGTCAGTAGCTATCAACATTATTATCTTTATCATTTTTCTGTGTTTGCTAATTATCCTATGTGTCTGTCACAGCCTGTGAGCCCGTTCCACATCAATGCATTAGACCAGTACATCACGCGCTATAACGCGCGCGTCATGCCTGTTTATGAATCAGAATCAGAGATGCGCTCTGCGTTCTTCATTGAACAAAGGCTTTTGGCCCTCGTACGAGGCACACATCACGGTGTGATTTATGTGTGAGGTTTAAGCCTCATATCCATGTCATACACAGGCTTATAACTGGCTTATGGCTGGCTATGGCGGGACTCCCTGCCTTCTTTAATTTACGTTGGTTTATTGTGTTTATTCATTTCTCTATGTTGTTTTTAGTTGTATATTTCCAGCCTACGAGACTGGTCATACATCTACTGGGAACCACAGCCGCCATGACGATGGCCCCTGTTGCCATCACTGTCCCTCATCACCAGTGCTGCCCAGCCCGCCCCCCCTACCCCCCCCCTCCCACCCCCCCACCTAGTCAGTGTCCCCTCACCCTAAGTGCAGCTTCCCTAATCACATTGCTGCCTCGCGCAAAAACTGCCTTAATACCGACCCCAGCCCCGTGAAAAGAGCACTCTTAGAGCATTAGTAGAACACACAGTGACTATCTGAGTGTCCATTTAAATTGTGGTAGTAGATGCAGGGATTTTAAGTGTAGTGCTTAAATGTGACAGTCCTGCTGTCGTGGTTGTGTATGAGGGTAATTATTGTGCGGCGCATAATCCCTACAGAGACAGGAGAAACAGTAAGTAGTCTGCAGTGGAAACTGTATAGTAATCCATGTGATGGCAGAGGCCCAAGAATTGCGACTGTAGTTTGTGTGAGAGGCATGCATGATGAGGACCGTAGACCCACTAGACTAGAGAAAGCAGACATGACCACAGTCAGTTGGTGTTATAGCATCTCTGGTAAATACCCTTCAGCGATAATGATAATGGTATTCTTTATGGTCTGGTTTCTGCTTGAGGTTCCTTTCTCATTCCGGGATTCATTATCCTGTCTGTCTCTAGAGGTTTGCTCTTGGCCGGCGTAAACAGGGCCACAAAACTAAAATGCAATCAGCTTGAATGCATGGGTTTTATGCATGTATGTATGTATCGACAGTACATATAAGATTACAGCTTATATGATGCTGTGTTTCATAGTAATTTGTCGATTAGAGCTACATGATCACTATGTAGCACACCCATCACTGTAGAGATACATAGAAATGTACTTGTGAAGAATTAATCACATGTAAACTAGAGAATCATCCAAATGTAAACTATTATTGGTGGATATTTCTCAGGAAATGCATGCATGGTGTTTCCACTTGTATTATTGGCATAGAACGAAAATGTTTTGACCTATCTGTTTGTTGGTGTTTGAAAAGGTAGAAGAGGAAGGTAGAATTATATAATATAGTCTATTAAAGGTGAGATTTTTTTTATCCAAACAGGATTATATTGAAATCCAGCTGTCTGTATTTTCATCTGAGTCAAATCTTCAGCATATGGCTGACAAAGGAATACTTATTAGCCAAAGATAAATTGTAAAACAAATTTACAAAGGTAAAGGTTTAAATACTTTTGTAGATTTGTGTTTCTCACAGTGAATTCTTTAGACTTCAAATGGCTTCCATAGGCATAGGAGTTTATTGCCAGTGACGCCATCTGTTTTTCTGTGTTGGTTTATTATTCAGGAGCTTCATTTGTAGCCTTCGCACAGACTTGAGCTATGTATCTTTAATGTTCTCCCAACTGCGCTTTAGAATTCATAACATTTCCTCTAGACCTCCTAAAACGGAATAGTGTAATAAGTAAACGCATGCCTATATAAAAAGTGCTTTGGAAAATACAATGCAAAGGCAACCTTGTGAAGACAGCAGTGAGGAAGACACCTCGAGCAGAGCTTAAGCCAGGGAAGTCTCTTTGCCTCCAGACAGCCTTTGGGCATGACGAGACATAGAGAGAGCTGTAGCACAGATGTACATGAAGACAGCAATTATGATAACAGCCACGATGGTCCAGTTATGGAGTAAGATGACCTGTCATATCCAGTGACACAGCAATAGGCCAGTCCAGTCCAGCACCCCTCACTACTGATAGCTTCCCTAAGCCCAACGCCCAGAGCGCCAACGCCCCCATCCCCCACCCTCTCCTTGAGGGGACTCTGTTTCAGCCATGTTGTATCGGCCATGGTCACGTCCCCGGCCAGTGAGCCCTGCCTCTGTCATCTGACGCGATGATTCAACCAACTGTGCTGAAACATTCTCCTGTGGTATTTCTTTTTACCACCCTGTCTCGTCTCTTCTCTCCCTCTTCTACTCTTTCTCTATCTCTCTCTCTCTGTCTCTCTCTCTCTCTCTCTCTCTCTCTCGCTCTCTGTCTGACACTCGCTCTCTTCGCTAGGGTGCTGCTTTGTGTGTGCTCATTTGTGTGTGTATGTACAGTGTGAGAGGTGGCACGGAGGTGTGTGTCTCAATGGTTTTAATGAATGTGTGTGTGTTTTAAAAAAAAAAGAAATAAACTGACTCATTTTCCCACCAGTGGGCAACAGTTTAGCCGACTACGCGGAGATGAGGCAGGCAACTGGAGCGGATTAAACCTGCCAGACAACTCTCCACTGAGGCCTGCCAAATATGGGAGGAGAAGGTACCAGCTTCACTCACCTACGCCAGAGAGACCCTCAGAGAGAGAGAGAGAGAGCAAGAGAGAAAGACAGAAAAAGATAGATAGACAGACATAAAGATAAACAGAAAGAAAGAGAGATAAATAGAAAGAAAGAAAGAAAGAAAGAAAGAAAGAAAGAAAGAAAAAGAAAGAAAGGAAGAAAGAAAGAAAGAAAGAAAGAAAGAAAGAAAGAAAGAAAGGACAGATACAGATAAGATTAGGAGAGGGGTAAACATACTGCATTTGGCTGTTAAGAATTAAAGTATCAAATCAGACAGTAACACTAGCAAAGCTATAGCCAATCACAGAAGAGAATAATCTACAGCATAGCCAATCAAGACTCACTGTTGCTAGTCATAGTCAATCAGGGCTTAGCAGAACTTTAGAGATTAGGTCTGGGGCTCTAAGACGGGTGAGACTGTCTCTAACTGAGCTGTCTGCGTGTTGACAGATGTGTTCGTCAGAGCATTGGCTCAGACTCTCAGGTTGCTGTAGTAAGCACGCCCTGCCTAGACGAAATTAAGAAGAAAAAAAATCGCTCTCCAAGGTAGGCCAGTCAGAAACACTCCTTTACCATCGCTCAGACGGACCGCTCATTCCTGCAGCAGTCTGTGGTTTGTGTCTGAGTGAATGTGTGCATGTGAGTGTGTGTGCGCGCGCGTGTGTGTGTACAAGCAATGTGTGTGTTTGGTATGACCTCTGCATGCTACTTCAGGACACTTTCTTCCACTGTAATGTTTCCCATAAGTCAAAACAACCCCCTTTCCTCAATTATCCTCCAGTGTGTGCAACATACCTGTGTGTGAGAGAGTATGTGTGTTTGTGTTTGTGTTTGTGTGTCGGTATGCAAGTGTGTACTTCCCCCTGCTCCTCTTTGCATCTGCACTGTCAGTGTGCTATGTGTGTGTCAAAGAGGGACTTCATTTCCTGGTTCGAAGGTCATGGTGGTAGAGTCAAACCCCAAAAACCTGTCATAGAGCACCTGCATTTTCCCAGTGTGCCCCCCTCCCTTCCCAGTGAGCTCCCCACACAGGCATGCGCCATACCCCTCCTCACTGGTCTCAGATGTATGTACACACTGTTTGCTCAGTTTGTTTGGTTTCCTTTTATATTTCTCTCCGTTCCTTCCTTCCTTCCTTATTTCATGCCATTCTGTATCCAGTGTGAGGTTCTCTCATCAAGCACCTTGCCCTCCCATTACACACATCTGAAAAAAAAAGAAAAACTTGTTAGACAGTGGACAGTCAACATGTTCCTGTTGAGCACTCAAACTGTTCACAGTGATAAAGAGAGCACTGGTTCCTTCCATACATGATGGGGGCCATTGTGTCGTGAAGCCTCCCCGCCATTTTGGGCTCCATGCTCTGAATGTCATGCTGCTCTCAGCTGAAGCTGGAGAACAAAAGGCGCACTACAAACTATCACTTTCATCTCTGACAGTATGAAGCTCAACAGAGTGAGTAATGAGTGAAAATTATTAACATGTAGCAGTTTATGTGTGGTAATGTTAAAGGAACGCTCCACTTTTCTGGGAAATAAGCTCCTTTCTTAACTACCTTAGAGTTAAACAGTTGAGTTTTGTTGTTCTTGAATGAATTGAGCCCATCTTCAGATCTGCCAGTAAGATCTTCAGATGTGGCTGTAGCACTTTAGCTATTTGCTTAGCATTAATCATTAAATCCGATTAGACCAGTGGCAGATCCAAAGATCCCACTGCCAAATCTGGAGATTGCCGTGATGGATTCAAAAATGGCAAAACTCAACTGTTGTTGTTGGGAAATGAGCCCATTTACCAAAAACTGGAGTGTTCCTTTAATTGTTACAATTTTAGTTGTTTTGGGTATGACAGCTGGAATGCTGGATTTTGAGTATAATTGTCATAATTTAGTTTTAACATATAATTTATAGTTTATTTGGGTCGTATCATCTGTAAGTATAACAAAGGTAATTTTGGGAAGTCTGAATGCAGAATGTTTGCATGCATGCAAGAATTTAGAGTTTTCTGTGCAGGGAACATATGGTTTAATAACATTAAGATGTATGCTTACAGTGGTATTGCTTTTTTTTTTTTAATTGATAACACTTTCTACAGACTTAGTATCTATAAAGCATTAAACACACATTCATAAAGGGTTACAGAGTATGCACAAAGCCTTATAATACTGACAAAAGCCTATGTAACCATTCATACACGGTCATGGCTGCTCTCATAAGCTATCGTACATACCCTTACTGCTTAAAATATTACAGAGCATTACAAAGCTTCTCTTACCTCTGTAATGTCATCATTGATGCTGTCATTGTCATTATCAAAAGGTAAAGAAGCTTTATAATGCAATTTGATACTTCAAGGGCTTAAGGGCTTATGACATTGTAATGCTATAGCTTATGTCCTACAGAGCATAGTCACAACTAGTTTAAATGGCCATACAGACATATGTCAGTTATTTCCAAGCCTTATGCATACTTTATAACCCTCTGTGAGTGTGCTTATAATGCCTTATGGATGCTGACCTTGAGTACAGTGTTCCCAACATTTCTCTTTAGATGAAAAATGCATTTTGCATTCAGTGTTCTCTGTGTTGATGTATAAGGTATGATATGTTGACTTCTTGGCTAAGCATAGACTTGATTGTGTTTGTTTCAGTATTGTATTCACAGGTGCTACATGGCATTTTTACAAAAAGTCCAGCTTACTTATAAAATTGGTGGAAACTCACTGCCTCAGTTTAGTATGTAACTGTTTAGTATGTAACAAATGTAACTGTTCTATTTGAAGTTACGTATACAACATAACTTGAAATAGAATTTGAAGCAACACGTTTAAACCATTTTTTCAAGTAAGCTGGACAAATTCTTTTTTACAGTACGATTAGGTATCAAGCTTTGCTTGACTATTCACTGATGTAGGACTGTCTGAAGGAACTTACCACCTTCTCATCTCATATTCTGAGTCACTTCTGTGCTCAGACCAAATGGCCAGACTGTTTACTGATCAAATTTCATGAATATTTGATGTTCTATTATTGGCCTCTGTATTATTGTTTCTCTGTTTATCACCGATTGAGTGAAATAGATGGGAGGATAGTAAGATGATTGTCTCATTCAGACAGTAATATGTCAGGCAATA